>CM025780.1:45038271-45091263 GCA_014636745.2 Centella asiatica | reverse complement strand
GTCCGATCTCTGTAATCCGTGTGTCAAGTCCGATCTCTGTAATCCGTTATACAATCTTCCAGCCCTGTTTTAATTTCTCGTTTCTCGCCTTGTTTTAATTTCTCATTCATTCAAGCGTTCATTACAGTTTCTAGTATTGTTCGACAGTAGACAGACTTTGTGTCAAGTTCGATCTCTGTAATCCGTTGTATATTGAAAAACAGTAGTCCAACGATCTTCTGAAGCACCTAGTGAGGGACTAAACTGTTTTTCCTTTTTTTTTCATTGGCATGTATGCATGCATGTATCTGTCCGTTTTAATTAATTCATGTTGTTCTCTTTTAATAGAGGTTTTTAAAATTTTGCACTTTATAAAATCATATCGACATTATAAATTTTATAATCATAATTAATGAAATAAAATTACCTAATAATCCATTACTTGAATAAATATTGCAAACTAGTATTAGATTGAATAAGAGGATGATTTAAAAGAAATACATTTCTTACACTTTTTAAATATTTTTGTGCAATAAACGGAACGAGTACTTGCTTGCAAACACCCCCACCACCCACCACCCACCCCCTCCCCTCCAACCGCCACAAAAGTAGAATTCAAATAGACAAAATCAATAATTTTACTGTCTGTCCAATACAGATAGGAAAATTGATATAATAATTTTAACACAGTAAAATAGGCAATAAATAGTAAAACTACGCGAAAAATAAAGAAAAATCAGGGACAACTCACTTTCTTATATTCGTTCTCTGCCTCCCCACAGATATATATGTGTGCGTAAAAGAAAATTTCTATTTCACAAAACTAACAAATCATACAAAACCTAATTAGTCTATAAGACTTGAACCATGAACTTATATATCAAAAGAGAAAGGAACTTTTCTTTATTTCGAAGCTCCATGCGTTAAATATTTAAATGTCAAGCAAGAACGATTTGGCTAAAGACATAAACATACTTTTCGAGTGGACTTTTTTGAAGGGCCTTTTCTTTGGACGGTAGAAGTGAAAGGAAAAGAAAGAGAAAGATAAAACGGAAAACAAGGATCCTTGTGCCTGTTGGTCGGCTTCTAGTCAAAGGCCATCTATTTATACACGCACAACACACACACACAACACACACACATACATACGGAGAATAATATTCTCTGTTTGATTTATATATTCAATTAATAATAAAATAAAAACTTATAATAATAAATTTTAGAAAATATTGCATTAATTATAGGTCAGTCATGATATTTGCCCTAGTTTAAATCCTAAAATAACTCAATTTTACGTATAATTGTACACAAATTAAGCTACTTAGTACCTATCTTGGTTTGTTATCTGACTCACTTGCTAATAAGCCGATCTCATCATCATCTCCTTTTCATTTAAACGATGTATCATAAAAATTGATCAGTGAAAATTAATTCATATTAGTTGATATGTATAATTATTTGTAAAAAGGAATGATTCGATCAGGTGTAATAGCATTGAGTTCGGTTTGAGCTTGCACCAACATTATTTACTTCGTAAGATAATTTGCCATTAATTTTTATATATGTGCATGATACCAGTTATTTTATTTTTAAATTTCTTCTTTTGAGTAATATTAAAAGAATTCATATATTTGTACTTTATATGTATAAATTATACATATTTATATATAAAAAATTTATGTATGATAAAATATATTGTTTTAATATCTTTTTAGCTAGTATTAATTTTTTTGTATATATAAATATATTTATCTATGTCTTTTACATATACATTTTCTTTTTAATGTTATTTGTATTTTTTTTTGTTTTTCGATATATATATTTCAAATATTTTAAAATATGTTTTGAAAGTTTAACATATTTTGATTCTTTTGATCCTTCCTGTATTTCAATTTTAACCGTTTAAAGACGAAATCAAATAATATTTGAATTAAAAAAATTATTTTTAATAATAATAGGAAAAAAATATCAATTACGAATAATATATAGTAATAAATATGAAGTACTCTATTTTGAAATTATGGAATACACACGCAGAGTCGCACACAAACACAAATGCACGCACACATACTAATGATAAGAAACTACATACGTACAATAATTAACTCCAAATTTTAGTATTTGTAATTACGACAATGGAATGTTTACTATTGAATACATAATTTGATCAAAAGCATAATCTATGGAATTAACATATGGCCGATCGAGGCAAGAGATATTACGGAGTAATATATTAGTATTCGAACATAATAACTGATTTAGCTAATTGTACGGAATGTCAGTATCATGAATTCTAAATATGCAATATAACATAATTACACAATATTTAATTAATTTTTTAATGTAACATAATTATGTAATTTAATGTCTAAAAAGAGAATAATATTGCTGAAGGACTTGACATGCTATCGTATTTGTTGACGTCGATATGACGTGAATCTTACGTGCATGAACTTGCATGCAAGTAGCTAGGGTTTGACTTCAACAAGTAATGATACTCCGTATTAATTACGGAGGATTTCGGATCGTACGTAGAAGAAATACTACAAGGTGAAGCTGGCGATTAATAAGTGTAGTAGTAAAATAAGGTTTTGTGGCTGTTGTAGCGTTGTGTAGTTTTGTGGGATAGGCGTACTTCAATTTATGTGCACAACTATTACAAATAAATGTGTGGTCATTTATTATGCCAATTTTTTTTTGTGGTGTTCCAGCTAGCTAGCCGAATATATATATGTACACACACCCACAAAATAAAATTAAAAAATCAATTTGGATCCTCTTTGATACTATTTAAGATATGGATATGATGTCGTATTAGTTTTATTTGAAGTAAGAAATTATATATCTTAGTTTGAGCGAAGTTGTAAATTTTATTTAATTTTAATTGATATGGTTATTATAATTATATACACAAACACAAGTTTTTAAGTATATATATAACTCAATTCATTTACAACTTTTATATATTAATTGAATTAACTTACTTTTTTTTTTATAAATATAAGATTTTGATAGGGGATAGAGATTTTGCACATACAAAGTTCTCTAATTGACTTAAAATAAGAAGGCTAATAATGTAATTTACCATTTTTATAGTAGTATAAATTATGGACAAATAAAGTCTCTCATCTCTTTTTTTTTCTCTTTCAAGAATAGTGTGACATTATTTACTTACGAGTATTTAATTAATTAATAACTTGGTGTTAAAACATTAATAATTTCTCTAACTATTTTCTATTTATTCCAAATTTTCAATCATTTATATATATAATATATTTCTATCAGAAGGTTGATACGACGATTTGATAAGGAACTTCATTTGTTCACGGCTTCTTGTTGCAAAGAGATTAACCGAAACTTCAAGAATTATCAAATTACATGGTACATGGCATGAATTCGTGTTACAATATGTGATAATTAATTAATTAATTGAAGTATTTGTTTTGAAGTGGTTAATCTAAATAAGATATAAATTTTTATTTGCACTCATTAATTGTACTGACGAAAGAGAGCAGGCAAGTTTTCGTTTGCGAGTTATCATTATGAAAATTTATTTTCAAGTTTTCATTTGTTTTGAAAATTTGAGGAAGTAAACCATTTTGTAAGGGATAACAATTCATAAAACAAAATATAACTATTACTGTTCAATTTGATTCTCGCTCATAACTATATTCACAAATATAATTAATTTATATATAAAATTGTCGCTTTGATACTTCATTGTTTTTCGTGAGGGTATCGCACTGGCCCGTGATTATTATTATTATTTTTTTTTGTCATATTGATCCCCAAAAATATAGCAATTAACATTTCATCATATATTACAGTGTAAGTCATAACATATCATATTGGTGCTGACATAATTATTTCTACTTCCGATTGATTCTTTTGATGACTCATTATGTTATTTGTAATCGATCAAGCTATAAATTACATTTAAATCAATCATATCCTAAAAATAAAAAATAAAAAAATCTCCCTAACTTTAATCATAATAATCTTAAACTTTGAGGGTGGTGGTTTAAAGAGAAAGGAAGAAGGATTTGAGAAATTATAATACGTGGTAGTATCAATGAAACAATCGAAAACTCGTATAAATCACCCGGCAACAAGGAAATCATATACCAGAGGATAAGAAGTGTGCATTTCCTAATCGGCTAATTACTGGGACCCGCAACATGTATTATTGCGTACACGTGTCCATGATGCTGACGTAAGCTTCAGATTTGACAATTGGCATATTAATTGAACGGAAGACAAAAGCTCAAAGAAAGGAGGAGAAATAACACAAGACCCACGCCGTGTTTTGCTTATAAAGCAAAAGGCCCAGTAGTATTATTTTCATCTTTCTAGTGGTCCCAATTCCTTAATAACATGGACACGTACGTCTTTTGGTCAACCCTCTTAATATTATTTCAGCTCCATAATGCAAGCCATGCAAATATTAAAATTTATATAATTATGAAAAATGATACTTTATTACATGACAATGACATTTTACAGGTGGCAATAACACGTGTCAGAGGCCACTTCTCCGGCGGTAGGATCGCCGGAATCTGAGTGTTGGGATATATGCAACAATTTTCCACATATAGCTGCTGTTTGGATAGATTTAATATAATAATCTTTAATTTCCCTCTGTATAGTACTTAAATTATTATACTTACGCCCAAATGGGTAAGTTCAAATTCTAAAAAGATTACTTTCTAAATGAGAAAGGTTGCATTTAGCTATTGTTAGTAGTCCTTTTTACATGACATTCCAACAGAAGAAGAAAAAGCATTATTAAAAAAAACAGAAGAAGAAAAAGTTAATGTCAGAGGGAAAAAGAACAGAAAAAGATATAATTTGCATGGAGATATATTTAATTTTTCTATGGATATATATTATAGATCTACTTATTATTAAATCTCTATATTGTACATATGACGCATATGCATATGTAGGTTATATCATACCCTTTGGACCTATGCTTCATGGTTGTCACACTCCATTATTCAATTTATTTTCAACTTTCAATATTATATTGATAATTTAATAGAGCTAGATAGCTTGTTACATCTTTCAACATTAGGTTTTCTAGTTTCTTCTGTTTACTGAATTGCTACTCCGATCCTTTGTCCCACTAAAATTATTATTTTAGACATTTTATGTAATTATATATATATATATATATTGATTGACACTCTTTATTTTTATACATATCAGTATATTATATATTTTTTTAAAAACCTTAGGTAATCACTTTCAATACATTTATTACAAACAAAAAAAAAACTTTAAATGCCAAATTTAATAGGACAGAAGAAGTAGATATTGTTTAAATATTTTTTAGTCAATAAATTAATGAAACGTACATTTCTAATAATAATTATAATGAATACATTTCATAGGTACGCATAAACTTACATGTAAGACAACAATGCCAAATATGTGACAATTTCCTTCGTAATTTTCTTTGTCCTTGTTGTTTTTGACGATAAATAATAAACTACGATGATCATATAAGCTATTACATTTCATAGTTACAAAGAAATAAAAAAAAAATTTGATACTACAATTACATGAAATCACTGACGTCCAAAAAGTCAGGAATTTCAAACTTCAACCTGTTACTGCTATAGCTTTCCTTTTCATATTCAGTTGTACTTGAGCTGTTGATGAAAGTTGAGCTTGAATGCAATGGAGTTGGACTTGACGAAGGTGTCGAAAAATTCGATAAATATGATGGGATGCTGACGAAGTTGTCGTTGTTGTTCCCGTAGAATTGGAAATCCGGGTTACTTGACTGCACATGACCCATGTAAATTTGACCCGAACTGTGATAACCGTAGTTCTCTAATGTTACATAGTTATGGTTCACATTTGCGGCCATCTCACTACATTGCCAGTCGTTTACCTGGCAATCTTGGGATCCGAAATCGGCAATCTGGGGCTCCATGAGTTGGGCTTCACTAGAAAACGGGTCGTTGACACAATTTGGAAACTCTTGAATGTGGCTATTTTGCATTAATGGTGGCAACATTTGATTGTTTGGGATTTGTTCAGAACAACCATTAAGTTTATTTTCTTGAACATTTTTTAAATTAAAATTTTGAGTTTTGGGACGAGTCGACGAGGACGTGAAAAGAGAAGTGGCTAGCCTTAGAAGCTCGGGGTTAACAAGGGTTTGGACACCTAACAACCTTGAAAAGTTGATTTGAGATGAAGTATTATTGTTGTTGTTGTTGTTGTTGTAAAGAGATGAAGTGAGAATGGATGAAATATCAAGAAGATCAAGACGAGGACTATGAGTAACAGGATCAATTCCCATGCGGAGAAGTTTCTTTCTAATATGTGTGTTCCAATAGTTCTTGATTTCATTATCGGTTCTTCCTGGCAAACGTCCTGCAATTGTTGACCACCTAAATAATTTCACACACACACAAAAATAAAAAATAAAAGAGAGTCAGAAATCCATTATTAATTTAACTAATTGAAAGAAGATAGGTTGTGTTGAAATAAAATAGATGAAACATACTTGTTACCCAAAACACTGTGTAGTTGAATAATTGTGTCTTCTTCTTCAAGAGAGAATCGACCTCTTTTAATATCAGGTCTTAAATAATTAGTCCATCGAAGACGGCAGCTCTTTCCACACCTTCCTAGTCCTATATATACAATGAAAATCGAGCGATTAATGGAGTAATGATATATGCATGCAGAACTAATAAATAAATATGTATGTATGTTCTTATATACCAGCATTTTTGGGAAGAGTTCTCCAATTGCCATAGCCATTCTTTTGAATGTAATCAACTAGTTTTTGATCTTCTTCCGGGGTCCATGGCCCTTTCTTCAGTCCGTTCTTGTCACAACAAGGTGCTCTTCCCATGGCTTTATGAGCTCTGATTAGTTTTCTACTTAAGTTTGTGCTTCTTTTGATAGGACAAAATGAGAGAGAGAGAGAGAGAGAGAGAGAGAGAGAGTATTGAATTGCAGATGTAGGTCCGTATAACAAGTACCCAGTGTACACATGTGCATATATACCGAGAGAAGAGAGAGAGAGAGAAGTAGAGAAAAAAGAGAAGTCAAAGGGATTCGGTGCCGTCCCCTGTTTATCCCTATGGCAACGTGTCCTCCTATTTCTCTCTCTGTGTTGAGGGGGAAAAAGACAATAATAAGAAATATATGGATTTTCTTTTTTCACTTGGATCAATTATACAACTCAAAAGTGTATATATAATTAAATTGATCACATTTAGTCGATTAAATAATTTATATATGAGGTCAGTTGGTCAAATATGAAATGCAATGGAAAGCTTACAATTAAGTAAAAATGTCCAAACTTTGATAGTTATCATCACCTTTTACAGCAACTTTCTATCTATCTTATCTATCTAAATTTTTTTTACCTTGTGAATACAAATAATATACCATCACTTTCCGGCGGGTGTCATATATCGTAGCTTTCTGGATTCATATTAGCTGTCGACAACAAGCCAAAGCCACGTACACCCTCCTCATCACGCTTTAATTGATTGTTCTATACAAGGACAAGTAGTACGCAGTAATTAGTTAATTGATGTTTTCTTCGATTCCTCATCGCACCCTATAGATTTGGCTCCATATTTAACAAAAAAAAAAATAAATAAATAAAAATAGTTGATTTGTTATTTATTTTATCGTCTGTTTTATGTGTTCTTTTAAAATTTAATTTTTTAATTGAGAAAATTTAAATAATATATCACTTGTTTATTTAAGAAAAAATTAAACAGAAAATAAAATAAAAATCGAACAATCTAACCAACTTTTCATTATACTTTCTTAATTTAGTAAGGTCTAAAAATTTAAAATTTAAAATTTTCCATGTTCGCTTATCTTTGATTCAAATTTGGTGTGAAGTTTAAATTATCCCAATTATATCATATAACTAACCCATTTAAAACTACAAGTTCTTTAATTTATTTAATCTCCGTATGTTTTCTCTCAATAGTTAAAACACGCCAATATGAACTTTTTTCTTGCTCGTTTACATTTGTAACTTTAGTGTTGTAAAATACGTGTCATCATCGGTCTCAAATTCTCAATTGCAGAAGCTTTACCACGTATAAATTTTTATCCAAGTCATCAGTACTTTTCCACTGACCAGATATTCTTATTCTCATCAAGAAGCCCATGATTAATTAGTGCTGCTGCTGCATAGGCAATTATATATCGATTGGATGGATATACTGTATCATATCTACAAGCAATTAATTCGAGGCGACAATAATAGAAGGAGTTTGGTGTTTGCCGAAATATAGGAGCATTTATTATTATATAACAGTATTGATGGCTGTCCAAAGCCAATCAAAGAGTGCTTAATTGCTTCTAATATGCCTTTTTCTTCTTCTTTCTTCTTTAACTTCTTAATTTCTTAGTTTCTAGAATATTACACATTTAGGCTACTTCATTTTAACATTTCCGTTCAACTGAATTTGATAACCCTTTTCATTTCATAAACATCTTTTCATTAATAAAATTTCATAGATTTAATAAAACATGTCCAAGTTAGAGAAACAAAAATATTACAGATTTAAAATATTATGTGATAAATCAACGAATGAAACAGGACTTTAAACAGTGTAACATTTCTATGGCAGAAAAGTTCAAAGAATGCAAAGATTGGAGCTAGCTAGATACATAGATATTACTTTGTTTTATTACCAATTTAGTTGTTTTAAGTTGATATAATTATTATAATCTTATAATTTATGGTAGAATTTTTAATTACAATATAATTTAAATTTAAAACTAATTATACTTCATCCGTCCATATTTACTTGTCACGGTTGACTTTTCATGGCCAAATTGATTGATTTTAAAATCCATAATTTATCAAATATATTAAAAATTTTGAAAATATAAAAGTTGACTTTATTAGTACATTCAAATATACTTTCTCATGATAGTAACTATGTACATACTTTTAATGCACATAAAAAGATATTTTTATTTTAAAAATAGTTAATTTGAACATCAAAATTAAACAATGAGGAATAAAAGTGAACTAACAGAGTATTAGTTTAAAATTTAATATTCAATCATTAATTTAATTCAAAAAATTAAAACCTATTTTTTATTTTAAAATGGAGGGAGTATATTAGAACTTTATGATTCAGAGTGTAAGTTCAACAAGCTTGTGAGTTAGTTTGACTTTCAGAAAATCAAACTCTACTCTATACTTTGAAATAGGGAGTGAAATAATAAAATATAATTAAAAGGCTCCTTAATTTGCTGTTGATCGCATGCATATATATTATGTGGCTACGTTTGAATTCTGATATATAACCTGAGGCAACGAAGAGAAAATCAAATTTGTTGACTTTATACTGCTTTATTTAATGAATGATCAGTATCCAAGGACCAAGGAGTGCTTGATCGAACCTAGAAAAAAATAAAATAAAATAATAAATAAATAAATGGAGTGCTTGATCATCGAGCTTTCAAGCAGACTATCTAAGGTTTACTCATCATTTCTTCCTAAACTTATACCCCCTAAATATATTAAGTAACAATATTCCACTATTAATCTCTCAATAATATGTTAATGGCCATTTCTGGTGGCATATAATTAAGTGTGTTTTACTCTCGTGTACTCCATCTCTTGGTTTCAGAATTAGAAATATAATTTTAATAGGGAGATTTTTTAAGATAATTTTTATATGTCAAATATATTATTATGCTATTAATTGAAGTAATAATATTGATAACTATCATTAAATAGTGGAGATAGTAGAATTAATTGTAGTAATTTAATAGTGAAACAAAATTTAAGAAATTTCATCATTTTTTATAGTCTAACAATAGATTTGTGTCTCTAATTTTAAAAAAACAAAAAAAATTGAATATATATTTCTAATTCTGACATAGATAGAACAATATATACAAGGGTGGTAACATAATATTCTGCGTAAAATATGACCCGTTTATATGAAATATGGATTAATTTGTTTGTATCTACTCTTTCATTTCCTTCCTAGCTAGGTTGTACTTATCTTTAATCTAGAGTTCAAAATAAATTGCAAAAGAACTGAGAACATGAATACTAGATGAGGTGTTCATATAATTTTTAGATAATGATAATTAAATAAATTAATATGTAGGCTGCGGCATGCAAGATGTTAGCTACCTCTCCCCCTAACACAGCAATGGTTGAACATATCAAGTTACACTCAACATGCAAACCTAACATTTATAGCTATGTGGCTACTATGCCCGGCCCTATTACAATATTAAAGTTGTTTGTACTAATCAGATTATCAGTTTAATGAAGATAGAGTTATATGTATACTTTAAACTACACATGTCCAGTTTCCGTACCCCATTCAAATATTAATGTATCGAGTATGTGGTTTGAATTAGTCCTAAATTTATTTTTGAGTGCTTCAAGGTTTTGAACTTCTAATTACTTAATTATTATTAGGTTTAATTGATTAATTATGTTTTACGAAGACTTAAATGCAAAAAAAGAAGAAAAAATTAAATGCAAAAAAAAAAAATCTTAAAAAAGTCTAATTAATTGAAACGTTTGAATCAGACGGAATACTCTAAATACTAGGCGAGAGGAATCAAAAAAAGATTGGCATAGCAAAGTTTTTTACTTACTGTTCCCCTTTGACCGTACTGTATAAAGTATAAACCTCCACCACCAAAACTGCACTGATTTTTCTCAATCTTCAAAATTGGTTAAACTAGTAAGCTCACCTATAGGGAATGAAAGCATGGCATGTTAAACCTTAATTTAATCACGAATATTTCTAATTGATACTCCTACAGATTTACAATAATATGACCATATCTTCAGTCAATGTTCCCTTGCCCGGTATCATGAGGCATTTATATCACACAATATATATAATTTATCATAGAAGCTCGATCTGAATATAGATTTACTTACTAAATCAAGTAAAATTGTCGATTAGGTAATTACTTGTCCCAAATCTAGGATTTTTCAACCCAATTATATTTTAAACAATTAATTCTAATAAAGTTGCCAACTCGATCTCTAAAGTTGACCTTTGTACGTAAGCGGATATAATTTTAATATTTTATTTGATGTTTATATATATAAATGTTGTTAGTGTAATATTTTCGTTGGAAGGAGTTAGATGATTCAACAATCAAATGTTGAATATTGCGGTACGTAGAATTGTATATTCTTTTTAGATAAATAACGTTTCACATACACATAGAGATCAATTAATTAATTTATAATTATTTTAGATACGCGATCCATAGATATGTGGATGGAGTGCCATATATATGTTAGTCTTATGAGCAACTCCATGCAAATTGTTTAATACTATCGTTGTGGATGCAGTGGTATGTGTTTTTGGGGGTAAATTTTCGTCTGCTCCCTATATTTTATATCAAAAATTCTAAATGTATTTTATTTTTTTTATCATTAAAATATACTCTATTCTTTGGTTTCGTGTTTTTAAAACTATACTGGCTATTTCTCTAGCTTAATCATGATAAGAGTTAAATTTAAATATTTAAATTAAGGATATAATCGTCTTTGTGATCCTCATATGATTTTGTTTTAGGCTGAAAATTGACTTGAAAGAAATGGTGGTGGTATGATTTTAAAAACAAGAAACCAAATAATATAGTGCATTTTAACGATAAAAACAAATATGGTGCATTTAAAATTTTTAGTGTAAAGTATGGGTACAAACCAAAGTTTGCCGTGTGTTTCATCACTCTAAGAAAGATAATGCTGATTTGTTTATTCATGGTCCGTGGAAGCCATACATCTACCAGTCTATATATTTTATACATTGTTCAAGAGAAATAATGTATAATTAATTATAACTCCATAATATTAGTTTGTAATCCTAATTTAAATAAAATTATTCCCCAAGAAATATATAATATAAATTGAAATTAGTACAACCAACTAGATTAACTGCATAAATGCAAAACAAACGGACAGCTAATAGGCGCGTCTTAATTTCCGCGTATTATTATTAACTAAAACGAATTTGCAAAGAGCAAAAATTATGAAATAATAAAGAAAAATTGCACCATGAAGGAATAAATAAAGCTGAGGGTTATAAATTAATTGCAATACAACATTGAATCAATTATCAAACAGCTGATGAACAAGCAAGTAGCACACCAACAATAGAAATTTCAATTTCAATACAATGTAGTACTTAACTATATTTTTCAGGAACCGAAATTTAGTCCTGCAATACCTAATTAGAGGCAACCTATATCACCTCATATTTATTCATTGTCCTATTAAGGGAAGCTGACAGGTTCAACAAATACCGCAAATAATTAGTCTTTTGAAAGCCATATATAAAGTTTGTATGTGAATTTACTACCCCATCTCTTCTAAAATTAAAGACACATATTTATTTTTTGATTGTTCCAAAGTTATAGATACATTTTTATTTTTAAACTATAAAAAGTAATGGAGTTCCTTAAATACTATTCCACAATTTCAATTAACTCCACTACATCCACTACTTAATGGTCTCTACTATAACTCTCACTATTATTAAACAATATGATAGTAAGGATATATTTAAAACATAAAAATTGTATTTAAAAACCATTATTTTAGAAACGTATTTCTAGTTTGGAACGGAGGAATTATGCCGGTACTTGTTGATCGACATATTAAAATCCGTAAAATAAAGAAATATAAAAAGAAAACATAGTTAGGCAGCTCAAAATAATTAAAAATTAAATGTATAAATAACCACGTACCCAACCTCGATCAAGTGCATTGAGGATAACGAAAACTACAAGTAATACTATTTTTTTCATTTGATCTTTTGACAAATTTACACTGTCGCTCCTGCATGATAATAGCATTACTTGATTTGGGTTCACTAGCTAATTACGTGCTAATTAATATACACCTTTTTTTCTCATAGAATTAACAGAGAAAAACAACACCAGCTAACGTTATGTTCTTTTTTTCTCTTCTTCAATGATTGAGGTACTTATATCATAAACGATGAACTTTCTCATTTGCAATAACAATACCAAGGGAATTTGCATTTCTATAAAGTCAGCTTTATATATTTGACTCTTTATAACTGGATCCACATTAATTCAAATATACAATATTCTATATATATCGTATAAATATTTTATATGCAACATATGCAATTCACTAATTAAATTATTAAAATAACTTGTAGGAATATTAATTCTTAATCATGAATGACCTGAAGGAGTATCGAAGTATTTCTTATATATGATGTAATTTCTTTGCTTTTTTTTTTTTTTTTGTCCATATTCCAATCATTACATAAGGGATAAAATTTGTTCATATTTAATAAGTATCTCACTCTACTTAGCATAATATGGAGTCTAGACTGTTGCTGATCCTTGTGATCTCAATTTATATGTTATTATATCTTAAAAGTATGAGTTTGAGATGGGATATAGTACAGCGAATCTTGTCGACAAAACGAAGAGCTTCCTTTATCTTCTGTGTTGATTGACGAAAATAATACAATGGCTTCTATTCTATATCAGACCTGCAAGTACAGCCTGAACACTTGTTTATTACAGTATATATATCTAGATAAGGAAAATAATATTTTATCTCTAACTACTAGCATCATAGTTTTAAGAAACATCATTTTCTTTTCCCGAAGATAATTTCTTGTTTCAAAATTAACTTGACCCAACAAATGTAAGAGTAATTTGCCAAATTAACCAATTTGGAAATAATTCTTGTAAGTTAAATAAAATTAAAAATATATTTCTAAAAGTAAAAATTGAGAGAAAATGTCAACTCACTCCTTTATTTTTCATAATGCGAGGAGTATTTCAAATGAAAATTTTGAAAAACGTATCAAGATTTTGTGTAAATAAGTCATTTATTATAGTAACCCCTTTGCGTGTCTAATGCAACTTACACTCGAGGAATCAGGCCGAGGCATGAAACTTCGGAGTACAACGAAACAAATACCACCGCCACCAGGGACGTTACAGAAGCACGCCCATTTCTCTCTCTCTCTCTCTCTCTCTCACACACACACACACACACACATTTATGAACTAATTTGATAATGAAATCTCTTTTATATTTTGTGATGTTGACTTAATTTCCTTTTAAGAAATCATATATATTTCAAGTAAAATCTTACTAATTTTATCAGGTGTTGTAGAGTATATCTAAAGATATTCACCTTGAGACTAATTTTATGAAGAAGTAAAAAAGAATGTCTACTAGTATTGTTGCCCTAGAAATTTCTATCCCAGACCCGTTAATATAAATTTTCACTTCACATAAATGAATTTCTTTATCATCTCAATATTTTAAACGGCTAAAATAATGAATTTCTATATAAGTTAACTCTGCCGCCTAAATTTGCATATATAGGTATTTTATGAATGCACTAAAATAAAAGAAAGAAAGAAATAAGGCCGCCCCCGGTTTCATTCTCACAGCCGCTTGTTTCTGCATGTATAGCAACCTGTTTTCAAATCCCACTTAAAAAATCCACAACTCTCTCTCTCTCTCGTCCTCTCTCTAATCTCTATATTAACCTTTTCCCTCTTCTCTCCTCAAGCCTAAATTTTTGTATAACTCGGTAGAATTTTTGTTCTATAAAGCTACTCGATCCATACAACATTAGCTGTGACATCTTAAATTTTTTGGTGGAAATTGTTTATAACAAATAATATAAATACACATTGTATAAAGTATTCTAGCTAGCTATATATGTATGTATGTATGTATGTATACATAAGCTCTTGATCTTTAATTGTCTATTTCGGTAATATATATTACTGTTTGTTTCCATTTGTGGGGAGTAGCTAGTACGTGATTTAATTTAGGAGATATTAATGAAGAGGCAGGTGGGTTTAAAGTGCGAGTCTGTCTCCAACAAGTCATCTACTAGTACCACTACCTGTGGTTCATCTTCAAAGCAACCAATGAGGTGGTTCTTTGGCGGTGGCACCGGCGGCGACCGCGGTTTTGATCATTCCGTTTTTGGTTATGTACAGGAGACAGATGGTAAAGTAAAGCAGGCTGAAGAGTCTTTAAGGATTGTCATGTACTTGAGCTGTTGGGGTCCCAACTAATTAGTTTGTTACCTCAAATCTTTCTTCTTCAAAAATTGTAAAAATGTCTGTGTATATGTAGAGGAAAAGAAAAAAAAAAAAGAGGTTTGAGGATATGCAGCTAGTCTCAATATGCTACAGTGTATGTCAAAATGATGTATATATATGTTAAAACTTCAGTTCAGTACAAAATAAATAAATAATCCAGAGCATATATTTGTACCAATTGTTTAGTACTTCTTGTTACCAAATGAATTTCAATGAGGCGGAAATGGAACAATTACTGAACCGCGTGCTGAATGAATTACTTAATTTGGAATTTTGGATATATGCAGAGAAGTGAATTTATCCGAGGCCCATAAGAATTTTTTTTCTTGACCAAACTTCATTTTTCTGGGTACAACTTTAAAACTTAGAAAAAAGGGACACGAATTCATTATCTTTTATCTATGACATCATAATACATATCAACTTAATTATATATAGGAAATTAATTGTTATATATATGTTCGAACCAATAAAAATGAATTACTAAGAATTACACGCTGAACTTTAATTTTATTATTAGTGCGTAAATATTGAATATGAACTTGATGTGATTATAAACTTTTAAATTAGAAATCTATGGCAATAATTATTTGCATTTAGTTCACAGTCATAAAAGAAAAAAAAATTATAATTATAATTTCACAAAAGGCTAGGCTAATCTGCTACAAACACTCTGATGTGTTGTAAATTACATAAATTAGCAACATAAGAAAAATGGTTAATAATTAGAAATAGGTAATATGATGAATTAGGGAAGTAACTGGAAATATAATCACGAAAACATGAGTGGTAGTGAAATATGGATAGGAAATAAGAAAGATATGGCAGGACCTTCTCTTAGGAATAGATTGAACCTTATCTTTTTTCGTAATTTAAATTGAAGTTTTGAGTAAAGCCCATTGCGATTGAGTGCATCTAATTCCTCCACAGAAACAAAGAGAGCCCAATGGGCCCAAAGTGGAGCCCAGAATAATCGCAAACAAATATATCCTTACAGAAATGATGGTTATCTCAATGCAATTCTTCTTCAAGTTATTGTGACCACATACAGAAAAATTATTGATTTCAAAGCGATAAACCTCTATTCCTTCCATTCCTCTTGAACTATATTGGATCAGCTTCTTTACTAGAAAGAACGCTGAAAGCTATGAATGTGTTGAAACCTTGTAAGAGTAATTTTTTTCAATCAATAATATCTTTATCCAACCATACAAATTTCCAAAAAAGAGCAAATGCTCAAATAAATAATAATAATAATAATGGAGCAAGCTGCAAAACGAGAAGAAAGGTGCAGCTGAGAGCTTCTAGTAGTGGTGGGGGAGAGAGAAAAAGCAATGAAAAACGCAGTTTCTTGAGCCTAGAAGAAGCTGGCATTGTCGAAATGTCCGGTCTACTCCCCCATGAGAAATTTTTATGCCGATTAACGGTATGTTTGTATGTATGTATGTATCTCTCTAATTAATTACTCAATTATGTTGACTACACAATTCAAAATTTTGGGATTGGAATTGAACTCACTCGAAAATTTAACCAAATTAATTACGGAATAAATTACAACGTGTAATATATTATATATAATGGAAAAAGGAAATTGAGTTATAACTCATTTTTATAATCCTATCCACTCTTAATATATTTTAGTTTTCAAAATATATGAGAAAATCTAACCATACGGATTAAAAGAACATGCAAAAAGAAAATATATGTAATTTTTTGGGATTTTTTTGAACTTTTTACATAATTTCTATAATCATATAAAAATCAATATATCTTAGTCATTGAAAATATACATATTTTACATAGTTATAAAAGCCATGTTATGCACTATAAAATGTTTTGAAATTTTGTATACTACTCTATTTTTTGATACCTTTTTAATCCATATGATTGAATTTTTTAAATAGATTATACATTCTTAGATATAAAATTAGTGGGTAGAATTTGAAATGTGAGGTACAACTCAATTACCTTAATTTCTATATATAATTATATATATTGATGGGTTTGACTTAATTATAATTAAATTGTACGTGTTAATATATATGTAAATGTAGATATCATCATTGAATTTACTGAGAGTGATATCGGAGCAAGAAGGGTGTTCGATTGAGCAGCTGAATGCAGGGAGGGTATGTGATTGGTTTTTGAAGGATAAGCTCAAGACTGAGCAAAATTTGGATACTGCTGTTCTTCAATGGGATGACCCCAATTTTCCGCTTTAGTTCACTTCGGTTTTTTTTTTTTTTTTTTCCTTTTCAATTCTTCAAGTAAAGTAGTAAATCAAACTAAACGTTTCTCTAATAGTGATTCTATGCTACTTAGTATTTCGTTTTTTAATATCACGTTCGGATGATATTAACCTTACTTTGCATAATCAAGGTGCTCAATCACTCTCCAAAAAATATTGTTATATTCTTAATAGTATTAAAAAAAAAGTGTTCATTTTTTTTGTACTGGGTTCTCGGTTCTCCTCGCCCTTAAAATTGAGTAACACCATTCTGAATTCTCACGCAAGTTTGGATGCAAATGAGGTTGAAGAAAATATTGAGGTATGACCTACAATTTTGGTTAATGGTCATTTTTGTTTTTTAATTATTAGTATTGGAGGATTTTCAGTTGTAACAATGAAGTTGAATTCTAAAATGTTTGCATCAGAAGGCAAATCACAATTACGGTTTGACTGAATTGAATTTTTATTGGAAACGGTGATATTGAAATACCCATTTGAAATTTGGGGCTATTTGCTTTGATTATTATATATAAAACAAATTTTAGAACGTATTAGTTCCTTTATATTTCATTAAATCAATTATATCTTGATTGCAGTACTTGAGATTGTATTGATGAAGCGTCATCCGCGTAACTATTTGGCTAACAATTCTTAATTACCTAACTTCCTATCTCCAATAATATTACTCTGTCGCACGGATCTTCTGTCCACAGTTTTAATTTAAGCATAAGAATATTATATTAAATTAACAGCGGAACAGATTTTCCATATATGTATACAATTAGGTGTGCCAAAGTTGAGTGGCAAGTTTTTCGCATAGGTCTCAATCCAGCAGCTGTTTGAAGAAAGACGTTTAATTAAAAAAAAAAAAAAGAAAAAAAAAAGAAAGAAAGAAAGAATAGAAAAGATGTTAAAGTCTTCCTTCATTAATTCGAGAGAGATGTTCACCAACAATTTTTTAATTGAAAGTAGCAATATTTCAATATATTCTCATTGACATCTGCATACTCAGATTTCTAGCATTTCGTCTGCTCCTCGTTGAGGTGGAAGTTGAACTCAAGCATCAAGGACAAAGTGACAAACCATATATTCCATATAGATCAGCACCCAGAGTAGTACTCATCTGGTGAAAATTTCTTTGGCCAGCTCAAACTACACATTTCTTAATATATCATAAGTTTTCATTGAGAAAATCTCAAGTTAAAATTGTTAATATTATCTATAGTTTTAAAATGAAAGATACAAGTTTTGACTTCTTGAGTTAAATGATACTTTATATATAAATTAGTGTCAGTTTAGTTTATTTTAATTGATTCAATCATTACAATATTACAGTTTATAACAAAAATCTTTGATTACAACATAATTTAGATCATAATTTTTCATAAATTACATTAATTTTAAAGTTCAACATGTTATTGTTTAACCTAAAAAGTCAAAATGTATATTTAATTTTGAATTATTAGTGATCTCAATGATAGTCGGTTCAACAAGTAAGCTTCAATTACATTGTTTGAAATGCTTAGTTTTGAATTTAACGACAGACAAACTATTTATAAATAATTTGTAAGTATCATGATAAATTTTTTTGGACATGTTTTGACCTTAGAATGTAGTAGTTTTTCATTTCTTTCTAATTTTTTAAACAAAAATAAAATACATAATAAATAAATAATACTAATGATTATATTGTCAAGACAAATAATAGTGACCATTAGTTCTTCTACTGAAATTTTCTGATTTGAAATAGCCCTTTTCTTTCTTTTTTTGTAATAGAAATAGCCTTTATTTATTTATTTGAGAATGTCAATAACCAAAAGGTAAGTTTTATAATGAGAAAGATACAGCAATTTTAAATACTTAGGAGTAGTCGGGTAGATGAAAATAAAATAAAATTTGAGTGTGCCATTTGAATCTATATATATCCACATATATCTACACTATAAATTCAAACCCACCAGGGGATTGAACAATTCGATTAATATACAATTTCTTACCTTTGTCCGTAAAAGTTCAAAAGAGGGGCGGAGTTCATGAGAAGTTGAAATTTGACTAATTGGGGTGTGGAGTGGGAGAGGGCGCCCGAGGGGCTAAACATAGATAATGTGCTGTGATTAAAAATTTAAAACCTCCAACTGCAGCCCAAAAAAATAAAATAAAAACCCCTCCAACTTTGAACAAAATAACAGATAAACAAATAACTAATTTGTAGACATGAAAGGCGATTAAATTTGTACTATACAGTATTTTTTTACGATAAATATTTCTTCCCATTTTAGGGTCACGAACTCGTGCCGAGCTTTATAATCATTTGTAAAATTGTTGTATGGAGACATAATAATTTTGAAAAACAAATACTCGGTAATAATAATCTTGAGACAAGGTAATATCTAATCAAATGAAATTTGAAATGGAGTAATAATTATTATATAAACATAAGATGGTGATAGCATCCCCACGAGCATCCCCACTAAGCCAACAACAAATGAATGAATAATCGATCAACATTCACCACTACCAAACCTTTTTATCCTTATCCCCCACTAGTCAACCTTCTCCCCACGTCAACCATTCCCCTAAACCAAACGTCTTCTTGACTAAAAGTCAACCTCCTTACGACGTCGTTTCCTTCGTTGACTCCCTTGACCTCCCGCCAATCAAGTTGAATAAACCATAAGAAACAATTGGCGGACATGAACCTCACCAATCAAATTCATTTTAATCCACTCCCTCGCATCCGTGCTGGTGTCCGTTAAACACACTTCCAAAAGTCGACCACCAAGTTAAGGGGAAAAAAACAGCACACGGACAGAGGGACAGAGAGAGGAGAGAGAGAGAGAACGCGTATTTAGAACGACGACGTATCAGCAAGTATTTTGAGTTTTCCCGATCGATGAACATAGAATCTCACCGATGATGGCAATCGCTGAGGAGAAACAGCCGTCCGACGGCAAGGTTTGGGGATTGTTTAAGCTGCCCTTCCGAAACGCAGGTAATCCGAATCCGACGACATCGTCTTCCTCTTCCTCTCACCACAGTCAGCTTCAGAGTCAAAGTAACACGCAAATCGAGGGCTCCAATGGTCATAGCAGTTCCAGCAACTCCGTCTCTTCCGTCGCCAGATCTCTGATACCTACTCGCCGTCGTTTGCGCCTCGATCCTGCTAATAAGCTTTACTTCCCATGTAAATTCCTTTTCTTATATATTTTTTCAGCTTCTTACTTGTCTTTTTTTGGCTAGTAGTGTTGTAAATTTACGAGCTTAAATTTGTTAAATGTGTGATCTAATTGATCTGGTCTTATCCATCATGCAGTTGATTGATATAGTTGCTTTAAATAGGGATTGAAAGAAGCAGATTAGTTTGTTAGTTAATTTAGAAAGATATTAAGTTCTTGAAGTATTTATTAGATAGTTTCCAAGTTTGGATGAGAATATAAATATAGCTTTAATTGTATTTACCTTTTTCTTTCCTTTTTTTTAGCTTCGAAAACTTTTTTCGTTTTCCCCTTTTCGAATACTGCTTGGTGATCTATTTCCTTGGTTTAAAGAGAGGACTATTTTATGGGCTGAAAAATCTAAGAAGATGATACTTGAATTATAGCGATATAATTTTGACGTAGGCAACAGAGAAACATTGTATTCAGATGTAATAATGATAATGGGAAAAAAAAAGTATGCAACCTCTGAGGATTTCTAGCTGCTTACCAACTTATTAGAAAATGTGTTAAACATTAATCTATGTTGATTTACGGTTTTTCTAAAATAGCAAAGTTGAAGGTGGTCATTTTAAAAGTGTGTAACTGCGATTGGATTGCATTAATGGAATAGAGAAGTGAATGGATCGAAACAAAAGGAACTTGGTAGAAAGTGATGCTGTAAGGAAATATGAGGAGGAAAAGGGGAGAGATACAATGAAGAAAAGATACATAGCTCATTCCTTATTCTCCACGGACTGTATATATTAAACTCTTTCATGACATGTTTGATTTATTCCATCCGCCGTCACTACATTTCTCATACTTTCTCAGGTCGTTTCCAACATTGCTCTTCACCAAATCCATTCCTCTTTTAATATTCTCCTCTTAGCATTTACTTGCATAATATGATGTTGACATCCTAAGTTTCTTCGCACTATGTAAAAGAACCTTAAAATGTATCCGCTTCCTTTTCTGTGGAATTATGCTATACTTAAAAAGTTGTTTCGTATTCTGCTATACATGATCAGGATCCAGGAATAGAGGATTGAAAACTTCCAGAGCAACATCCACAGCAAGCATAACACATTAGGCTTTACCTCTTTTGAGTTTCATTTCCATTTTCCGCTTAAACCAAATACTGAAATATATTTAAAAAATTATAAGAAGCGTTATTTGTCAGCTTCATAAGATGTTTGTGATATTCAAGCTTTATTTGTCAGTGTCATACTGAAGTGTATCGAAGTTGGTACCGGAGGTTATTAAGTTCACATTTCTTGTCAAATGCTTATTGATTATGTTCAGAAATTACTCGTCCTATTTATGAGATGTCACATATCTTATATTCTTATGTACATGTGGTTGACCTTATGCAATGTGTTGTAATCTGCCTGATGTACTGTTTTGATTTTCTTGTGCATATATCTCTTCTAGATGAACCTGGAAAGCAAGTCCGAAGTGCTATTAGGATTAAAAACACAAGCAAATCTCATGTTGCTTTCAAGGTATGCCACTAGAGCTTGTTATTAGCTTTCTTTGTTTTAGCTCTTCTGCATTATTAGTAGAAAACTATAAAGATTGTTGCCGAGAACGGTAGTTGTTCTACTTCAATTTCTTGTACAACTATTTCACTAATGATTAGTTGTTATTGATGTTACCTGATTAATGTTGTTTGTTCTTGTTGATTTAGTTCCAAACAACTGCCCCAAAAAGCTGTTTCATGCGTCCTCCAGGGGCAATTCTTGCTCCTGGTGAGAGTCTTATAGCAACTGGTAATTTCTCTATTCATGCTTTTTTCCAATTCTCTTGTTATGGTAATGCTTGTGTTTAGCGTGATATTAACTTGCATATTTAAGTATATTATATATTCAGCTATAGATAAATACATGAGTATGTTGTATATTTTCTTTCGCCTTTTAGTTTTAAGTGCATTCTGTTTGACTTCTGTTGGATCTTCTAGTATTTAAGTTTGTGGAGAATCCAGAGAACAATGAAAAGCCAATGGATCAGAAGAGCAGGGTGAAATTCAAAATCATGAGCCTGAAGGTTACGGGGCCAATGGATTATGTACCTGAACTGGTTTGTCTCTTACCTGTTCTGTTCTGATGTGTTCTTTTTGGTTGTTATGGTAGAGTCTAGCCACCTGTCATGTATAGGGTTGCCTTTTAAAAGGTATTTTTGTGTTGTTTTGAAGTCTTACTGAGCATGTTCAGGTTGTGGTTATGCAATATTAAAATGTGAGATTTCTGTATTGAAGAGTTGAAGCTGTTTCAACTTTGCTCTCGTTACAATTTTTTTTACCCATTTGGGAAAGATGTTTATTTATTTATAATATTCAATAAGTTGTGAAGGGGAATGAGTACTTTTTCATGGTGGGGTTAGTTAAGTTAATATTACTTCTGGTTTTCACCCCGTTTATTTCACTGGATAATATTCAGCTCTGATGAAAGTTTACATCTTGTTTTCAATTTAGTTTGACGAGCAAAAGGATCAAGTGGCTGTTGAGCAGATATTGAGGGTTGTGTTTCTAGATATTGAACGTCCTACCCCTGTAAGAATTTTTTGTGTTAGGTTCTTTGTTTTAATTTTATTTATTTTTACGTTCCTAGAAGTTGGAATGTGATTGCTTTGTATGCCTTTTCCATGGTGGCGTTGGTTGCCATGGACATGTTTTATACTGTTTGTTGGAAGAATACTGATTTTAAACATTTTTCCATCATTTTTTTTGCGTGAAGGCTTTTGAAAAATTAAAGCGCCAGTTGGCCGAGGCTGAGGCAGCTGTTGAGGCTCGCAAGAAACCTCCAGAAGATACAGGCCCAAAAATTATTGGTGAAGGACTCGTAATAGATGAATGGGTGAGCTTTCATCAAACAATATATATACATTTCCATATTTTATAAATTTCCCTCTCATTTTTTTCCTCTCTTTTGCCTACTCTGATTTTTCAGAAAGAAAGACGAGAAAGATATCTGGCTCGACAGCAGGTGGAGGGAGTAGACTCGGTATAAGGTGGATACGTCTTGTTTGCTGAAGTGTGTTATTGCAGGTGCTTATTGTTATTTGGTAATGTTCATCGAAATGTATCATTCTCTACCTTCATTTTTTGGTTGTAATTCTGAAGGATTTTGTGTTGTAAGATTTCGAAAGGAGACCATAACGAGTTCACTAGTTCAGTCTGTAACTTGAGGCACTAACTTGCTTGTGACCACCATCCGAACTTGTAGATATTGTGTTTCAATTTGTTCTCCTTTCTACTGATGAACCGCTACGTTATTCAAAAGATAAACTCCTTCCACTGCTATATTCAAGATTATTTCGTTTTTTTTAATGGAGAAATTATGCTCCAGCAACCCTCTTGCATTACCTCAAATTGCTTCCCGTAAAACTCATTCTCGTTTGTTTGCCGCAAATGTGATAACTGGACGGATCATTAGCCTGTGATCCTATAATCTTACAGCTAATTGGGTACCTTCTTTCTTTTATCTCCGAAACTAATTATGTCCACGTATGTGTTGGTTATTTTCTTTGATGTATATTGGTCATTAATAGAGGTCATGTGTATATGGTGACTGGTTTCAGAAATTTTCAATAGCAACTGTATTGGTTAAAAAGTTTGCATGACCGATCTGTTTATAGAATTGAATGTAAATGGATGGGAATACTACTGCCACGGGCACCTGCATCCTTCTGTTTCCAGTCTGCCATGTTTTGGCATTTGGTCCTTGTGAAGATCATAAAAGTTCACAAGGTTACATTGCAACTTCCGACTTCAGTCTTATCTCGAGTTATTGTTTTCATTTCGGTTCTAAAATTAGAAATATATTTTTAAAATGACTTTTTAAAGACAATTTTTATGTTTTAAATATATTTTTATTATTATGTTGTTTAGTAGTTGTGAGAGTTAGTAGAGGCCTCCGAATAGTGGATGTAGTGAAGTTAATTGAAATAATAAAATTATGAAATTTTATTTAAGGAATTTTATTATTTTTTATAGTCTAAAAATATAAATGTATTTCTAATTTTGGAACAACAAAAAAAGGGAATATGTATATCTAATTTTGGAATGGAGAGAATATTATTTTGAGCAACAAAAAAAGGAATACAGTATGATGAATCTGTACCGTTAAATTATTCTAGTTTTTGTTTTTTTCCTTAAAAAAAGTATCGTACTGTATAAATTGGAGATTATTGAATCGGGTATGTAAGTAATGTCTTCAGTCGACAATATCTGATGGATTCTTGGAGGGCTATAGCCAATTATTGGTTAAAATGCTGCTGACTCTGGCTCAAGTATGTAGGACTCTAGGTTATTGGAGTAAAGGTCGGGAGTAAAAGTTTAAAATTGTTTATCTTTCCAATTTTCCGTGTGAAGACGGCAAGTTTAAATCTTCGAAAACAATGCCTTTTGGCTTAATTATTGTTCTCATTCAGAAAGGTTGAGTATAAAATGTACATTAAAAGGGGTATAAGGAAGCATAACACTGAAGAAAAGAGATGAAGTTAAACTGGAGTTACGTACCTTCATTAAGCAAGAGCAAACTAATTAGTGAAATGGCCAAGTCAAACAACAAAAAAACTGCCTTGTTCGTTCTCGTACTCTCTCTTCTTCTCATTATTACTATAGCTGAAAGCAAGACCGTTATTCCTCGTAAGTAGTTTGAAACACCGTAAGTTTATGAACGTTAATGACAGTATTGACGTTAGTAATTTTGCAGGTGGGAGTGCAAAAGCAAAATCAGCTCCAACATGTGAGAGTGTGTTTGGAGTGAGAAGTGGAGATACATGCTCAGAAATTGCTCAAAGTTTCAAACTGTCAGACTCGGAGTTCAGTTCCATCAATCCCAATCTTAACTGCGATGCATTGTTTGTTGGTCAATGGCTTTGTGTCGATGGATCTGCCGCGTGAAATGAAATTTAGCTCCGAATCATCTGAAAAATTATTCTATCAATAAAATGCTATAGCAGCTACATAGTTCTTAAACCCTTGTTATCTTACTGTAACAAGCTGGCCGTTTCAATAGTTTTGTTCTTAAACCCTCTAAGAATGGACTACAAGACTAAATTTATCACAGATAAGGATAGTTTTGCTCAATAGTACTGGTTGGTCACATCACATTATTGACAATTTTGATATAAATAACATGCAAACTACTTAAGACCTAAATTACATCACTCTAACAACTAACAACTAAACTGACTTATTCACTCGCATAACTCTGCCTTCTCCTTATTTAATATAACATAAAATAAATAAAAAAACTACTATAAATAACAGTATTACAATTTTTTATTTAAATCTAACCTGATCTATTAAATGAAATATTTAGATAAACCATATACTATTGTTAATAATAAAACAAAACTGTCTCTATTCCAATATACCGTTTCAATACGATTTTTCCAGTATAAAGAATATCGTATATTTTGAATGATATTCCATGTCTTTTATATATTTTACTCTACTGTCATCTATCTCTTTTTTTTTTTATCTCAACAATAAAGCCCATACAGTTATTCTCCTAACACCCAGTAAAATCCGAGATACTATACAGCTTTTCATCGACTATATCCAAACTTTCCAAATTGAATATCATTACTTTAAAATATTTGACATTATTTAGTCTTCCCTAATATTCCAGAACTTCAATCTTTGTAACTTATTAAAACGCTTATTTGATATGCGGGTCCCCTCTTACACATTCGTCTCTCGATCAATAAGAACTCGGTAAACAAGGTGTATTCAAGTCTCGTGCATGTATATTGATCATATCATTTGTGTTTTGGAGCTGGTATGTGTAAAATCACGACTATCGAACTGGTTTTTCCATCATTTTTTATGTTTATAATCAAATTTATTTAGTTAAATCGGACGCGACAGCCAAAAAAATCGCACACGTATACCACTACTTTACAATCATACTACTATTTTTATGGAGACCACAAGAATTCCGTTCTCTTATTTAAAAATAGGTGATCCTGATCATCTTCATCGATGATTAAGTCAGCTCTACATCCAATTTCTGCCTGAAAATACTTATGTAACTTATTATTTTAATTTTGATGATATGTTTGACTCGTTATTTTGGAATGAAAATGAATAAAATTAATATTTATACTATCTATTGGATTATTTACGTATATATCGTTACTTTCCTTAAAATTCATTCACTGTATCGGACAATTGTAAATTTCACTCCAAACTCCCCTGTTTCTATTTAGAAAGAAAAGTGAAATTAAATGATTTTTGAAAAAGGGTACGTGAATTTTGCTTAATTCAGTACACGTCAAGTAATATATATCAAATGGATTTGTATAGGGAGTCTATTTTCAAACAATTGGGAGTCAAGATTAATAAAGGATGATGATGTGCGATCAACATTTAGTACCGACTTTAGGTTATTGGTAAGATGGATCGCAATCCAAGTAGTAATTAAGAGTTCAGCAATGATAGTATTTCGTTTTCCTTATCTTTTTAATTTGTTGTATAAAAAACAACAAGTAATAATCTTTTTAAGTAGTAATTAAGAGTTTAACAATGTGATTTGGCACAAATGTTGGTGGATCCCATTCCTTGAAATTTAGCATTAAAAAACGTAGAGGGTCGGTCGACTAACAGAGAAGAAGAAAAGATAGTAGAGCTTAATAATACTCCCAAAGCTACCGATCGAAATGGCCAAGTTTAACTACAACAAAACTGCCTTGCCGTACTCGTACTCTCTCTTTTCCACTCTTAAATTAATTCATCAAAATTATGTCGTAATTATGTCATCGTTTCCATAATTTTTATGTTGTTTTGGTATTTGTGATAAAATATATATAATTAACGCTCATGCAGTTGTGTGGGTAAAAGCGACATGTGACGGTGTATTTGGGGTGAGAAGTGGAGACACCTGCGCAGCTACACCTCAAAGCTTTGTATTATGAGATGCCCAGTTTAGCGCCATCAATCCCAATCTCAATTGCAACGCATTGTTTGCTGGTCAATGGGTTTGTGTTCGACGGAACTGCTGCTTAATTATTGATATGTTAAGCCATGAATTTACAATATAATAAAATGCTAGCTCGTCTTATTTTTTTATGAGATGGTTTAATTTTTGTTGTTTAATTTCAATCAGCTCGTACGTCGATGGATATCCGAATGAAATGATGGATGGATCCATATATATATATATATATATATGACTATTTTAGATATTTTTTTTGTTACACTATCCTGTCGAAACTTCATTACATTTGAGCTTGTAATGAGTTCTTAATTAGCTAATTACTTCATATACTCCATATAATTAATTAATTCATTAGGAAGTAAGTAATAACAAACACACAAATTAATACTCTGATGACAAAATTATGGAATAACAACATCAAGCTATTGTTCACGCCATTCACAAAAACATCAATTACAGAAACAATTTTAGTTCGTAGATGTCAATTATGCCAAAACCCCTGAACATTTGAACATATCCCATACATGTAGCTTGCATACGGAATTTACTTACTCTCTCCGTAAAAAATAGAAAAATAACAAAACAAGTAATATTAGAGAATAAATTTGTTCTAAAAAAAATAATAACATTTGCATAATTTTGATATTATAATGCTATATTTTTTTAAAATTTTGGGATAGAGGCAATTCCCCCGTATATCTTTTAATTTTTTTCCCCTTAATTTGTAATTTATTTATCTTCAAGAGAAAATTTTATTAAAAACTGAAATCTTACATAAGAAAATGAGATCATCGAAGCAATTGTACGTTGCATATCTTACTTCGAAACCTAATTGAGTCCTGACGTACATCAAATAGATTTAATTTTTAGACCCAGCTAGCGCGCCTAAATTCAGTTTAGTTTAAGTTGTACGTTTAAACGAAACCGCTTCAATAAATCAATAGAATGTTTATATGGAAAGATTTATTCTTATAATATATTCTTCCTTAATATATTGAACAGTTCCATCTATATACATATATATACATGTATATATAGTTCTAGCAGGCTCCTAATCCTTGTCTTTTTTGTTTTCTTTGTAATTAATAAATATTAGCTTCCTCCATCCTGAACAGATCCAATTTTGATTGAACTTAAATTTAGTGGGTCACTTATAAATGATTTAACAGTTGATACCTATAACGTTTCATCTTGGCCTAAATCGTTTTTTGATATTTGAAATTGTTTATTATTTTATTTTAATTTTTTAAATGATATTAATGCATTTCTCGCAATTACAAATTTTCATAATTTTATTTACTTTTATAACTCTAAGCCATATATAAACTTAGAGACATGTTCAGCCGTTTTTATACTTTTTTTAATCTTATTTCATAATATTGAGTGGAAAATTTTGTGTTTCTCATGTTTATGCTTATGTCAAAGTTCAATTTGACATTATAAATTATCAACAAATTTTGACTAATATATATCCCAATGTTGTACGATATGATGTCATGTTAATATTTAATTAATAATAGGCATATATAGCGGTAATGATGACAGAGAGCTAGAGATCATAAGTAGTATAGATAGTGGTGATAATATTTTAAGAGTTTTAAGGGATTTTATTGTATAAAATTAAAATTCTATCTATCTCGATCTACATTAAAGAAAATAATAACAGAAATTTGTGATTTTAGAATTGAGTGTATTACTAAACTTGGAGTTTTTGAGGATCACCACATGAATACATGCATAACATATACGAGTTTTTGTGAGTTGACTCATAACTTGTCTACTCACAATAATAGTTTTGTCCCAATAAGCCGTTTGAGGTCGCGTTGAATATGTGAGATTAATTGTTTATTTATTACTATGTTTGTCAATCATTTTTTTTAAACCCTATAATAGATTATTTCAACGTGCGTTCCTTGTCTTAATTGGCGTATGCTGGCGCGCTCCCGCTGACGGGCATCTTCCAACATTGACATAAATCCTTCTAAAACATATTGTATGATCCAATATTAAATATATGCAAGGTAAATTGATCCTTCACATTGTAGCTTGTTAATTCAAATTAATTTCATTATAATTACCGTATACATGCATATCTCTCTCATTAATTTTGGAAGGTTGCTATCAATATACTACCTCCATTTTAAAATGCATGCGTTTAACTTTTTTCTATATAATTTTAGGTGAATTTAGTACATATTAAAATATTATATAATTATAATTTTTATATCATATTAATTTTCATTTAAAATATTTAACATATATATGCTTCATTTAAAAATATATGTAAAAAGTCAAACGTCATGCATTTTGGAATAGAGAGAGTATGAAATTTTAGGCATATATGCATGTCCAAATTGAAGGAGGAGGACGGCAATATAATATATATATATATATCGCATATAACAATGGTTTTTGGCTCAATAGTTGGTCTCATTATTAGAAATTTTAGTACAAAAAGCAATCGGTGTGAAGAACTAATACATACATACTCACAACAATTAAAGAAACTTAATTACCTGAGCTTAGCTAGCTAGCTGCTTTACGAAAGACATTCGAAACTAACCATCGAGATGGCCAAGTTACAGAAGAATGGCATTAACAAAACTACAGCCTTGTTCGTTGTACTACTCTCTCTTCTTCTCATCATCACCATTGTTGAAAGCAGGGCTGTTACTCACAGTAAGTACTCTATCCCTGGCCATCACATATCACATTTTCTATTTTTCTTCATCTGCATGCGTCATGCTCATTAATTAATTTCTTCAATTCCATTTTCTGATCAAGGTTCACCTCCCAACCAATTATATTAATGTCGTAGATATATATATATATATATATATATATATATATATATATATATATAATTTATTAAAATTCTTTTATTTATTATATATATAGAGTATTAAATATTAAATATTGAATTTTGGGTTTATATATCTTCAATATGGAGATTTTAATTTATTGAAATTACAGTTGGGAAAGTAAAAGCAGCATCAAGTCCATCATGTGAGAGTGTATTTGGAGTGAGTGAAGGAGACACATGCGCAGAAATAGCTGAGACATTCAATTTGTCAGATGGTGAATTTGGTGCCATCAATCCCAATCTCAACTGTGATGCCTTGTTTGTTGGTCAATGGCTCTGTGTTGCTGGAACTGCTTGATATATATATCATCGAAATTTAACTGCATGCATGCACGTCTCTTAATTCAAAAACTAAATAAAATGCTAGCTAGCTACCTCTATATCAACTACGACGACACATGCATGCAGCTTTGTTTTAAGCCTAATTAATCAATTAGCAAGCTAGCTCCTACTATCTTTAATTTTAGAGAGTTTAATTCTCTTTGTCGCTTTTGTTGCACTTTAATTTTCGTGTTCAATGGATCATATCCAAATGATATGATGAAAAATCCATTCTGATCTATCTCATGTACTTGTTGGAATTTCATATATTAGTTGCTAAGCTTATTTATATCATCTTTTTACTCTCTTTCAGTTTCTGCAGCTTCTGATGACTACGTACTTTTTTTTTCTTTTTCCTTTTTTTTTTTTTTTTGCAAAAAGTGAAAAAGTTTATTAATGAAGAAAAAAAATGCTCAAATCCATAAAATTTGGATTTAAAAATACAATCATCAAAACATATGACAATGTCTCGATAGATTTTTGAAACATGAAAAATACACGAGTAACAAACAAATACACCAAATGTGATATGTATCGCTAAAATATTAGCAATGCTTAAATTTGATATTTGATCATGTTCCATCGATCTTCAAAACCCATATCATCATAGGCTCCAAGGGAGATGAACATCAGTCATAGGTCACAGCCTTCAATTAGCATCTGTATCAAAAGATTGTAACGGGTCTTGCAACCAAGAGTGAATGTCCAAAGATTCAAATTTACTATATACTTGTAGGCACTTAAATGATTTAACTGTTATTTCTTTCCAGCAAGTATATCTTTGCTTGAAGGTCACTTGATTCCTATCTAACCACAAAGTCCACAGCATTTTGTGACAGTGTATAGGGTGATATAATATTGTTTACGACGATTTTTTTTTATTGATTGTTTGCATTGTTTACGGACCGGTGTCTCTCTTTTTTTGCTTAAAATGTGTATTGACTTTAATGATACGTCGCCCTACAAAATTAAGCACTCTCATCAGTGAAATTATATATTTTGTTTCACTTATGATCATGATAGTGCATGTAAAAGCACAGCATAACCATAAATTTAATACTTCATGTTTCTTTAAATGAGGTTGTAATATCTTAAAATTCAAATTCTCTTGCAATTTTAACAAAATTCTAAAACAAAAAATATTTTACGCTTTGATTTTGACATTAGCTTTAAATTAATTTCAATGTAGTTGGTTTTAGTTGATACAGTTATAAAAATCTTATATTTTATCATAGAAACGTTTTATCACAATAATAATTTGTGTTTAGATTATATTAATTTTGAATTCCAATATACTGTCTGTTTACTTAAAAAAACAAAAAAATATATATTTAATTTAGGAATAAATTGAGTATTTATTATAATCCGTGAGCTTGGACATTCTCGGATGGGCTTAATTATATATCGAGGAGACGTAACCTTGCAATTAAAATATATATTATTTAAATATTAATAACTTTAAGCTTGATTTAGTTTTGTTAGATACCGGATATTTATTTTACTTACCTTATTGATTATTTGGACTTTCCGTATTTTGCTTGTGTTTTTGTGCATGGGGTGCGGCAGCCAACGGTATCTTATACAAACATAAATATAATCTACACGCATATGTATATAATTACAGTCTTGGTTATGCGCAAATTAAATCATAAATTAACTTTGAGAAAAATCAAAGCTGGCCGGTAAGATATTGGATAACAATGAGTACGTTTTGGCTCAGAGGTTCTCATTCTTGAAATTTTAGTAAAGGGGATATATAGGGTCTGATCGAAGAAATTAATTAACCATATGTATAACTCATTCTAAGCTTAGTCATAAGCAACCTGCGCACATCAATTACCCAAAATTAACAAAGGTGCTAGTGAGCGATCGATATGGCCAAGTTCAACAACAAGAACTAAACCGCCTTTTTTCTCTTTTGTTTTTTGCCACTATGTATTTGGTAACTGAAATTCTACTTGTCAACTTTTTAGGAATATGATAAAGGGGATGAAACACATTCAGTTATAAGAAAAGCGGACCCGACAAGCTGAGTATGTCACATCCGTTGACACTTACACGTGTAATTTGGATCAAAATATATGATATGAGTTCAAGTTGTTGTGTGTGGGGGTGGGGTGGGGGGTGGGGAGTGGGGAGTGGGGAGGGTGGTCTTCCCTCTGAAATCAAGAACGCATCTCACGTACAGCTTAGATTAAAATTAAAACAGAAAGAAAAGAGAGGTCTAATTAGACTAGTAATAAAAGAACAAGAATAAGGTAAATCAAACTATAGGATGATAATATCTATGTTAGTAAATGTGTTTATACATAAGATTCTACCATATGTATATGTATCGTTTAATAACTATTTAGACAATAAAAAGTACGAAACGACACATAAGAGCTCTCACGGAGTCAAGTAGAGTTAATTTGAATTTTATTATCTTATCAAGTTCTTCCTACGAAAACTTTGTTCCTATAACATGGAAAAGGTTGGAGTAGCTCGAGGTAGGTACAAGTATTAGAACTCTTGTGTCGTACAGAGCAAATACAAATTACGTACCTAGCAAATGTCAATCTAACTTCTTTTGGGAATGCTTCGACAATAATAACCACATGTATATATATTATTCCATGTATTGTTATGTCCGCTTGTCATTAATTAGATTACAAACAAATCATTCAAAATAACATGCTCCATTTATCCCACACTATATTATTTATATTATATATTGATAGTGACCAGCTAGCTAATATTTTGGCCATATGTAAATCAGGTCTAACAATAAATAGTGACCAACGTAAACTATACACTCCACATTATCGATCATCATCTTCAAAAGAAGAAGTAAGATTGAAATCTTTATAATCAGCATTAATGGCAAACAAGAAAATATCATGTGTTTCAGTTTCGTCTTCATCTTGTCCCTTTTAGATGTATCCACGGTCTATAGCAGAACCCTAAGCGGTGAGTACGTACAACTCCAAAATCTATACACGTATATTTGTATAATTTAATTATAATTGCCGCCAGATGATTCAACTTTAATGTTATAATTACGTTTCATCTGCCTTTTTTATTCTAATCTAAAGATTGGCAATTGGCATGCATATTTGTACAATTATCTTTGCAAAATGGTTCGTGCAGACTTAGAGGAGATGAAATAGTGGATAAAATAGAATTTGAAACGATATGCCTGCACCTGTATGACGCTTGCTAATCTACCTCTGTATAAACCTCATGTTAAGGTTTGTCGTGTGACCCTTATGTTGTGTTTAGTTTGACGAAATAGAATAATATATATAGAATAAAAATGAGTAAATAAAAAGAAAAATGAGATAGGAGACAAAAATTACAAAAATTATATAGGGAGTATGAGAATAAAAAAATAATAAATTGTTGTAAAATTTTAGTTGTGTTGGAACGAACAATCTCTATCTTGGAAGGTAAATTTAAAAATACACATAAATTTGTATAAATGAACAATTTACACAAAGGCTAGATATGTAACAAATTATACGTAATTCAATTTCTTAACTAATTATAATTTTATATTTTGAATGGCTAGATGCCCCGGAACAAATTGAATCAATGGAGACGTCGACGACGGAGGAGAAACCAAGCTATATACTTTGTGGACGTAAACCGTTGGAGATAGGTTCAAAAATATATTTGGGAAGCAGGATTTACAGTAATACAAAAGGCTTCAACAGGAGCAAGGAGTTGTTTGATAGGGTACATCCCAACAACAAATGCAACTCATACTTTGAGGGTCGTGTAATTACTGTAGCTGATACTCCACATTATCGCATGCTTTTCTCTACCATCGTACGTGCCACGACTACGTAAAGGTAACTAATCGAAGATGCATCCATCATGCCCCAAGAAAATCATAAATTCAATATTATATATATAATATATATATATATATATATATAGGGGAAGAGGAATTTAAGACATATCTTAGGTTACTTAAAAAAAAGACGTAGTTTTAGTTTTGTATTATATTTTTTTTAATTATAATATTTTTTAAAATAAAAAATAAAAATTCTATGAAGGGCTATTGAATTCTAAAGTAAGTCGTTTTAATTAGTGACTTTAGGCAAGATTGTCTAAGACATGTCTTATATTCTTTTTTTTTCATATATATATATCTTAATTATATTTTTTTTGAATAATCGATCTCTAGCCTGTCCTTAATTTCATTTTGTTTTCCAAGTATTTTGCTGCTATTATGTTTAACTTTTCTTGAAGAGCGAACAAATTCTTCATCACTTGAGTTTGTATTTGGTTTTGTATTGTACAAAGACAAAGTAAATGGTTAATTTGTGTTGGAAAAAAAGGAATTAGTGTATGATGCGTACCTCATACTATATTTTAGGAACCCGGAGAGAGAGACTGTTTTGTCCCGAAGAGGATCATTATTGTTAAGTTTTGGCGAATTTTTTTATAAATTAAATATTTTATTTTATTTTAAAAAAATTAGTAGTCAAAATATTTTAAATAAAAATTAATATGAATAAAAATTATAACTAAAATAAAATATTAACATATAAAAATTTCACCTATCTAGGTGCAAAAAAGTGGCCAGGTATTCATACGAGAAAATATATATTTATCACATTAACTAAGAATATTGGGATTCTCCTTCGTATAGTATTCATCTTCTGTTGAACGTACAAGCTAGTAATTATGAGATTTTATTTATTAATTCTCCGTAATTCTTTTTGTTGTTCCACTAGTTTATCTTTCAATCAGAAATTTTGAGAGACTAGTTTTTGTGTTTTTTTTCCCACTAAACTACGATTTGCACCCCAAACTTACATATGAGCAAAATGCGCCCCATATTTTGTTTCCGATAACAAAAAGTACTCCAATCTTAACTTTCAAGAAATTTTAATTATAATCATGTGGGGTGCATTTAACTGATTAAAATAAAATAAAATATGGGGTACATTTAATTCAAATTTAAATATGAGGTTCAAACTAAAATTAAGAATAAACTATAGGGCGCAAATTGTACTTCAATCGTTTTTTTTCCTAATTGAATACACCTACGTACAGAGAGGGGATGGAAAACTTGGAAAGGGGATACTAGTTCGTAATAGGCCTTATCTTTTTTCCAAAGTTGGGCTGGGCTTTAAGGTAATCTTGAATATGTGTCTCGACATGTAAACATAAAATGGGGTACTATATCATTCTCCGTGTATGAGCTGCGCTTAGTAACGTTGTGCCATAAGGGGTCGGGGGACGGGCCGTGAAAATGGACTTCAAAGGGCCAATTCACACCAGGAGCTCAGCGAGTGGCCCAGAGACTCCAGGAGAGAGGGAGTGTGGCTTGGTAGTAGTTGGCACCATCTTCAAGATTTTTGAAATATTTTCATCAACAAGCCTTAAAGATTTCTTTTTTGTTACTTAAAGATTTGAAATTTACAAAAATAAATAAGGAAACAACCCTAACGTATTTCAACGGACAAAAGCCTCATAAAAGTAGGGAAATAAAAGAAGATTAAACTAATAATAATAGTTTTTATTATTATTGTATTGTATTGTATTGCTCAAAAATATAAAATCATTTGTAGCTACTAAAAAGTTGATTTAACTCAATTTATTTCAATCTTAAAATTGCATTGAGTAAAGTTGAGTTATGAACTTATATCAGTTTTAACCTTGAGACTTGAAAATGATCAATTAAAATTAAGTCGATATCTCCATTACTCAAGTTTAAAGAAGAGTTACTTTTCAATTTATACATATGGTTATGAAAAATCTTATCTTTATCACGGAAGTAATTGATTTGGAATTGTTACAACTCATACCCCTACCCCTGAAGTTTAATATGGCCGAAGCTACAAAGCCTTGAAGAATTGCTTGCTGGCTATAGGCAATTAAAGAGTATATGTTAAATTATATACCTTTATTTATTTTTTATTTTTATTTTTTTTTTGGTGTTGGGGGTGGTCTCACATGCTTCTAGGCACCTTCACACTTTAGGGTGTGTCCTGATTTAATGCAAAGTTGTGAGGGGGAAGAGCATCAAATTATCCATATGTCTATCCATAAACATATCCAAAAAGGATTTTTAAAAAAGGCAAAGATGCTACAAATTGTACTTAAAAGTGTAGAGATCATGTGATTCTTCTTCCATGTTTCATTGTAGTTTCTGGAAAGCCGTGAGAAAACTTACTTTTTTCGTACATTCGTAGGTGCAAAGAAGTGAATGGGATTGAATTATATTGGCGGTGAATTGGATTGGTAGTGGTGGTGGTTTCTAGGCCTTTGTTTCGTTAAGTTGGGAAGCCCGTGAGTGATGAAGTCTGTCACATATACTCATCATTTTCTGAAAGATGTTTACAGGTGATGAGTTCAATTGTGCCACCCAAAACCCTTTCAAAACCACATCATTCCAAGCACATCAAGAAAGTGGTTTGACATTTAAAGCATGTGAAAATTTGATACCTCTAGCTTTATAGCAGTGTTAATGGTCATCATTTTTGTATTCATTATGTCCAAAGAAATATTATTTTATTTCGGTGATTGGTGTATAATCTTATCCATACTCCTTTAACCATAGGTGTACTTCTTTCTACCACAATATTATAGTATTCCTGGTTATTATCCTTAGATTTAAAGAAAAAAGTTTAACAAGTCAAAATTTTCGGAGGAATAGAATATTATAATAGAGAATCTTGAAAAAGTTTATTTCATTGTTTAGTAATTCGTCATAAGAAATTAGTCTACAAATGTAGGTAATATTTAGACATGACAATAAGATACGTATAAAACAACAACCTTAATTAACTCATTGTGAAAAATATAAAATTCTTAAAACTCGTCCAGCCTAATTATCCCAAATTATATATTTTAAATTGTTTTGTTTAATATTTTTTATACAAAATATTTTAAAGTTAAATATAAATTATAATTTATATGTAATCGGATCAGAGATGAAGATGCAATAAGGATAGAAAATAAATCTCATACCAAAACTTAATCTTATAAATTTCAAATAACTAGATTCTATTAATTTCGAAGTTGAACAAATTATAACGAAAAGTCGGGTAGAATTGTCAAGTCTGTGCCGGTAATACCTGATAGTGGGCATATTCCCCCGTGCAAACACTTTAGAGTGTTCTTGTTTTGACCCTTCCGCTATATTTCCGGGGGGAAAGAAATAAAATCATCGACCACTAGGACCATATGAAGATATTTTGGAAACAAAGTTTTGTACTAATTTGTAGAAATTCCCATGTGAGATCAAATCAAGAAGCATCCTTTTCTATTACCACAATAAAGTGCATAGGCCATAGGTTTATAATAAGCAACTGCTTATTCAGTGAATGTCATGTGCAGCCATAGATAATTTTCATTTCCAGCTGGAGACACTGTATGTGAGTGTGTGTTTATTGTGTATTGTATGTGTATTTAATCAGAAATTGATTATGGACCTCCTGGTCAAGAGATTAGATTAAATAAGTAGCTGTATATATATATATATATATATGTATGTATATGTATATTGGAGTTGTTGCTTCTTATTGAACCATAAGTGATGTGTATCCCCATAATCTTTCAGCAATTAAGTCAAAACCATGTGATGTGATGGAGATAATGGAGAACTGAACTTTTATTAATAGCCTTGTTTGCACATGAACAGCTCATATATAGCCCAAGTGCCAACTAAATTAGAAAGAAAACAGATCATTTTACATTATATTTCAAAATTATTTTGACATAGTCGAAATAGCTTCAATTAAAATTTACAATATATCTTCAAAGTAAAGAAAGTATATTAAGGATTGACCAAAGAAGATACGAAAAAAACAGAGTTCCTTTCTTAATAAATTCAGTTTCTTTGAGCTATATCCATTTCCATAATCAAATGCTTAAAAGGTTGAACTACTATGAATAGAGTGACAAGTTGTAGATCAACACTTACAATTGAAACCAATATATATAACCCCTTGATATGTACTACTACAACTACTATAACAATAATAATACTCCGTCGTAACTAAAAAAAGAAAAAAAAAACATGAAACATATATATTATGAGAATCACATCTTCTTGAGAGGAGCACCGCCATTGCCCATTTCAATTCCTCCAGGATAATCAACATCGACCATGAACCTTGACCAGAACCAATGTTGCTTCCATACAACCACCATCTCTTCAATCGGAATCCCTTTTGTCTCCGGCAAGAAGAAGAATATAAAAGTGGTCATCACCAGCACCCAGAAGGCGAAGAACAAGAAGAGCCCGAATTTGAAGTGACAGAGCATTGTCAAGAAAACTTGAGCGATGATGAATGTGAAAAGCATGTTCACTGAAACATTGATACTCTGTGCGGCCGATCGGATCTCGAGTGGGAAAATTTCACTAGGCACTAACCATCCTAAAGGCCCCCAAGACCAAGCAAATCCAGCTACATACAAACATATGAATGTAACCACCACAATTGCATACCACTTGGGTAAGTCACCAGGTTGACCATTTGTCCCAAATTTCACACCTATGCAAATCGCAACAATAACCTGCCCACAAATTCAAATTTCAATCAAAATTAATAACTAAGCAATAGTACTAATTTTTAACCTATACACAATATTTGTACCGAAATGGCATCATATAATAATATACCTGGCAAATGAGCATTTGAGTGCCGCCTTGAAGGAAAAGAAACCTTCGTCCCAATTTATCAACATAAACAATTGACACCACCGTTGCAGCCACATTTACGCCTCCGGTGATCACAGCAGACATGAGCGACGCGTCGCTACCAAAACCGATGGTTTTGAATAAAACGGGGGCGTAAAACATGATCACATTAATGCCAGTGAGTTGTTGAAAAAAGGGAATAAGTATAGCCATTGTAAGCTGTGGCCTATACTTCTTTTGCAAGAGGTTTCTCCATGGGTGCTCCACTTGCCTAGAGGCCTCACTCGCGGCCACTAGATCATTAAACTCATCATCAACATCAGAAACTCCGCGAATTCTGATGAGTTGACTCTTAGCCCTGTCTGGCTTGCCTGTTTCGATCATCGAGTTGGGAGTCTCCGGGAGGAGCAGCGAGCCAATGCTGATTATCAATGCAGGAACCACCGCGCCTCCTAAGCTCAGTCGCCATCCCCATCCGCCACTGATTTTCGCGAAAAAGTAGTTCAAAACGTTGGCCACAAGTATACCAATAGTGATCGACAGTTGAAACCCAATGTTAAGTGCTCCTCTGTACTTGTAAGGTGCCATTTCAGAAAGATAGAGCGGCACGGACTGTAATTAAAATTCAAACACGCCATTCATTAATTTCAAATGAGATGAACAAGGGTTAAAGTCTATGGAATCATTTGAAATTACTAACAAATTGAAATTTGATTACATCGTGCTTTGCTTAGTTAAAAAAGATAAGAACTTAGAATTAGCATATTTTGAAAGATACGATGTCAACGTCTAGGGACCATATGTTCATTTTTATTATTAAAAGATGCAAAGTTTTCAATTCTCAATCATATCAAGAAAAACAGCACATCGCTTTTGTTTTTTGTTTTCTTAATAACCAACTTGCGATATTTTGTGTTCTAAGTTGCAGTTCTTTAATAAACCTTGTTTATATATATTATATTCAACGCAGTCACGTTCACGAGCAAACGGTAAGTAAACGGAGACGTCATATGCATAGAAAAATGAGGCATGTATGACTAGCACAGTAGAATTTCTTCATTTGTTATTTGCCTTTTTCGATCTGATTGTACATAATCTATTTATTTTGATTCAGGATTTTATTTATTACTGAATTGACAATAAAAATTAAATAGCTTCATACCAGGTTTGTCATTAATAATAGAATTCCCCAAATAAATATCTAAATAGTTGAGAAAAACCCATGAATCATATTCAATTATTCAAAAGTCTACAACCAAGTAAAATAACAATAAAAAAATAGCAACTAATAATTAAAAAAAAACACACAAATCAAAATAATACAAAACGTAACAAAAGATGAAAGAAATATATGGTGCAGAAGTGCATCAGGCCCATCACAGTCAAACTCTACGAAAAAGCAGACATCTATGTCATCATAAACAAACGTACACTTCTCTGATCAGTAATTTAGCAGTTCAGATCTGACGATGGGGTTAAGTTGAAAAAAGTTTCAACTTTCATTTCTCACCCACAAATTTGGAAGTACTTTTCTGGCAAAACTTAATTTTCAAATCGAAACCGGCAAGGCAAAAGTTTTGAAATTAATCAGCGCAAAACAAAATAAAGTTCAAAAAAAATATTTATAAATAAGAGAAAATTGATGCAAGAGTTAAATCTTGGTATAAAAAATCGTAACGTATACAAACAAAAAGATATCCCTTGTTGGGTTACGATAACTCTGAAAACAACATATTTGTATTGTTCAAAGATACTTTTTCACTAAATCCAGCTCAGAAAAATTAATTTAAAAAATTGTTATGAATAATTTTAAAATTGGTTACCTGGTTGGCAAATCCGATACCAAAACCAAGTAATATCCGACCAATGATGAGCATGCCGACGTTCTGAGCAAAGCCGTTGATCAACGCGCCGGTGCAAAACAGAACACCTCCGGCGAGCATTGACAATTTTCGACCCATTCTACGTGTGACCCATGATGCCACTAGTGATGACAAAAGTGCTGCCAGGTACAAAGATGAAGTAAACATTGTTAATGTTTGACTGTCAAATTTGCAGTACTGATTCGTTGAGTCATTAGCTTTCTGTTTTCTGTATACAGATGGAAAGAATTTCTTCAGAAATGAATCCATAGATGTCACTCCACCTGGAAAATCAAAATTATTTTTAGGAACAATCCATCATAAATTATTAATAACAATAACATGTTTTATTATGTTAAAACCTAAAAATAAAATCATGGATACTAACAATTTTTATCAACATAGCAAAAAAAAAAAAACAATTTTTATCAAATGAAATCGAGAAATATGATACTAGTATTTATATATTATACCTGAAATACCAATATCATAACCAAAGATGAGACCACCCATAGCAGCAACAATGCATGTTAGGGTGACATATAAAGTCAGTTCGCCGGGATAAGCTTTCCCGGCGCCGGAAGCGACCACACCAACGACGGCCATTTCTTACCAGAAAACAAAATGAAATGTATGAGAGATTATGAGTATGATATGCAAGTATAATGGGAAACAGGGGAGAGAGAGAGAGAGAAGATGGAGGTTTGTATGGGTACATGACAAGAGTATATATAGGGACATTTTCTTATTTTTCCCTTTTCCAACCCCTCGATTTTTTATACCACGAAAATATAAAATGTAGTACTCGGTAGTCAATAACTGTAATAATGTTTATTTGTATTTTACTTTTAGTGGGATCTCTCTCTATCTCTTCTTTCCATTTCAACGTCTATATCACTTTCTCTAATTCATACCCATATATTTCTAATTATTGCCGGACTCAGAGAATGGAATTTTCAAATTTAATTTGTCAAAAGCGGTGTTGTGAAAATTTGTTATAAATATAAATTGAACTTAGGCAATAGATGATTTAGATGACAAATTAATCACATTAAGTAGAGAGTTTTAGAACAATAGACAAATATTAAAATTTCAATAAAAAAAGAAAAAAACAATTATGAGTTAAAAGATGATAGATTTAAATATTTATTTGGTTATCTGCCTTCGGACTGTTGAAAATATGTTACAGTCCTTAACCCTCGCCTTTGTTTGAGCCGAACTGCCCCCGCCCCTCTCCCCCTCCCCCCCCCCCCCCCCTCCTCCTTCATAATTGATGTTATAATTCAGTTTATGAGGATTTTATGGATAAATATATAATGTCTCGAATTTATTTATAGTTAAATATGATTTTTGTATATATTTATATAAACATCATTATAGGTATACACTCCATATAGTAGTATAAAAAACAGTTTATATATAATATTACATGTTACTAATTTATTTTATCCATAGTGGTTTTGAATTTTATGTGTTATTCTGTTTTTAATTTCGGTGGAAAAAGTGATGTTCTTTAATTTGAGTATTTCTGATAAAATAAGTGAGTAACCTGAACTTAAAAACAAAATAGGCTAAGATTAATTATTTCGTGTAAAAGGTTGTAATAACGTCTTATTTATCGCCCACAAAATAGGCTAAGATTATGTAAATACGTGTGAAACATTAGACTTGTTGAGAACTACACGAGCTGTGGTTATTGAAAAATGGATGGAACAATGGGAATAGGGAAAGCGTAATGGACGACGGACACTCGAAAAGTTGTTGCTGTTGCTGGTAGTCAAAAGCCACATAAGCAGTTAGTCATTGAATTTATCTTTATCCCTTAATTAGAGTCGAATCAAGTAACTCTGTTTGCTTCTTTCTTTCCATGGCACAAGAAGTTGAATACGACGATGAAAGTTTAAGAGATTTTAATTTTAGTTTTTCATGTCTTTCCTTAAAATAATACTAGAAAAGGTTTGAGTACAAAAGAAGAAGAAAAATGGTCGGTAAACAACATTTTTAGATAATTGAAACTACTTAATTATCTTTTATAGCATTTATTACAAAGTATTTTAAAATACTCATTCATTTTTTTTAGCTGTTGTTTGACTTTTGTATGTTAAGATTTTTATTTATTTTTTCAAAAATTAATAATATATAAAACATATTTTAAATGAAGATTATTATGAATAAATACTTAAAATTAAATAAAATATTTAATATATATAAAAGTTCACTTACAATTACATGAAAAACAGTCAAAAGACAACTTAAAAAAGGATGGAGTAACTAACTAAAGGCCATTTTAGAAAAAAATATACTTATATCTCCAAGAAAAATGAGAATGACTAATAGCATGGGAAAAAAAACTTTAAAAGGACCTATATTTAAAGAAACGGGAGAGTATTATAACTTCTGAATGATATATTTAAATTTTTTTAAAAATGTACTCCGTATAATTTATGTGTGTATCATATAGCCAATGAGCTGTTAAAAGTACAAATTCATAATCTCTAACAAGTTCAGGGTTTAAATCTTAATGATATGATCCAATAATTTGTCTTTTCTATTCAAACAAGTTCAGGGTCTAAATCTTAATGATGGTAGGGGTATGAATTTAAATTAAGTCTTTTACCTAGTAAAAAGAATAAAGAAATTAGTGGGAATCGGTACAATTCAAAGGGTTTGTTTACTAACAAAATATTTATTTTTAGTATAAGAAATTATATATATTACTCGCATAACATAAGGATAAAACACTCGGCAACAAGGGAGAAAACGCAATATAATTAATGGTAAGACAATTTGTTATTTACTGGGGTTTGAAGAGGGCACGGTTGTCGGGACCGCCCAAATCAAAATTTGCTAATTAGTGGTAGTATTGTACGTAGTATTGCTTTTTGTAGTATCGCATTGCTTCCACTTATTCCTTATGATATTTTTCTTTATTTAATTTGATTCGAATCTTCAACATTTATGGAAATAAGTTAAAGTTGCAGAGTCATAAATTGTCCATGCACACTAAAATACGTACAGAGTAAATTTGACCAGAGCAACTGACACAATGGAACCACATCTCACCTAAAATAAAATAATGAAAAGACGGAGAAAGAAGAAAACACAGGTGTTCTATCTATCTATCTATCTATATATATATATATAGCACACGCGAATTAATACCAGTATATTATATTCCGTCCGTTCTTAAATATAGATTTTATGGTTAAAATGACAATTTTTTACTTTAAAATTACACATATATACTTATATTTGTAAAATTATAAGAAATTAAGTCTTCTTTGTAGTTTGTATGAATTTTCTCGTGATTATAATTTTATCGGTTATATATAAATTATCGGTTATATATATATATATATATATATATATATATTGTAGAATAATAAAAAAATCAAATTAAAACAACTTAACTAGAAATTAAAATCAAATGATGTCGATAGTGGCAGGTGCAGGATTTTAGTGTAAGAGAGCAAAAAATTTTAAATGTGTTATGTGTTATAATTAAAAAAATATATTGAATTCAAAATGTTCACAATATTTCTCCATTATTCTTCAATTTTAAGTCCAAAATTTATTAAATTATAATACTCTTAATTCCAAAATATAGTACTATTTTAAAATCAGAATATCTATTATAATCTAAAAATAGAAAATTTTATACATAATATTAATCTTTACAAACTTCAAAACTATTAAAATTTATTATACAAAAAATTAATTTTTAAAAGAAATTTGTTTGTAATATTCAATTAATGATAAAATAAGAGTATTGTAATAATAAATTCTTAAAGTAATATTTTTATAATAAAAATATTACACAAATGTATCAATTTCAAATTGAACTCTTTTTAAAATTAAAGAAGTGCATCTTTAATTTTGAAATTATGAAAATATTCTACATATAATTAAAACAAAAAAAATTCAGCAGGGCGGAGTCCCCTCGTCCAACACTAGATCCACCCCTGACTGTGGTTTAATCAGGAATAAAAAGAGTATATATTATTACGTTAATAATAAGCATACAACTTTTAATCAAAACGTGTATTAAAATATTATAATTTGAGTTTATGTGGAACAGACTCGAAGAAATTATTAATCTCAAAGAAAGTATTACTCTTAATTACTCCATTAAACAAAATGGTCTGTAACCATTGAAAAAAGAAACGCTTAATGTGGAATTAAGAGCGTGGTCTAATGGTTAGACTTATTTTCTGATGTTTCAAATTTTGACAATAATTAAGCGTGAGAGTTTCGATCATGTATGTATGCATATGTGTACGTTCTCTTGAATAAAAGTGTAAGTTGATTGGGTTGATTTAGATGAGATTTCTTAAATTTATTGTAATTTGTTACCTATACATATGCCCTCGATCATAAAATATTGGAGTAGAATTTATTATTCAACACTACTAAAGCTCTATTATTTTACGAAAAATAATTTCCTGAAAAATATATTTTTCGTTATTTATTAGGCGAAAATATTTTATATTGTTGGTGACATCTACAAAAAATTAAAAAAAAAAAAAAGAAAATATTTTTCGATTCATTTGTATTTTCTTAAATTTTTTCAAAAAATGACTTATGGAGTTTAAAAGGAAAAAATGTTTTCAGGAGAAATTGGTGGAGTTGTTTATCACTATATATATTTAATAATAATAATAACATAATAGTAATTATGATATTAAATAATATAAATTACTATTAAATATTTATAAAATATTTTAATATAAAAAATATTTAATATAAAAAATAAAATAAAATAATTATTCATAATAAGTGATAATAACCTTTATATACATAATAAAGTAATAAAACTAATAACAATAATAACAGTTGTAATACTATAAAAATCTAATAATATAAGAGTAATAATAATAGCATAACATGATAACATGCTAATAAGATAAATAATAATTATAGGAAATAATATTTTTAATTTTAATCATGATAATTAATAAGTAATGTATTATCTCATAACAATAATAATAATAAAAAGAATAATAACATAACAAATTTAATTTTTATTAGAAATAAATAAAATCAGATATATAATAATATAATCATTGTAGAACATAAGGATACATACAATTATATTAAAAAGATCTTCACCATCAATCATTGTAATAATATAATAATAGCAATAACATAAAAAATCAAAATTTTAATATTATTCTCATATTATCAATCAAATACCGAAAAATAATTTTTTCTAAAAAATATTTTTTTAAGAAAATATTTTCCTCATAAAATATTTTTCAAAAAATATTTTCCAAAAAATAATTTTCTTAAAACAACTGGAGTCTTAAATGAAAAAAATGGGACAAATTCCAAATTTAAGAAATACTCCTCGTGCCATCGGATTGAATTGGGAGAAGTCTACATGCATGGTAATCTACTCATCCTCGTACAATGTTTTTGACATCCGGATATGACCAGTCAGTCCAATTATTTGAATACGATTAGGTTATCGATCATGTTAATCATTTAAATTATTTTTATTTAAAATTTGTTTGTTCCATTGACTGTTGGTTGAACCATTTAATTCGTTGAATTAATAATTGGTTTAACAATTTTTATTATAATTTTTTATTTTAAAATTTGTACATTTTACCTCTCTAACTTGAAATGGAATTTATATATTATATTTTTTAAAAAAACTATGGATACATACATACATATATATATATATATATATACATATATATATGATATTACAGAGCAGTTATTAACCGTCCGATCACAAATTGGAACAATAATTCATCGACCAACAACCTTTCCAGTTTGATGGATAAACATAGTCTTGGTGTAAGCTTTTGAGATAGCTTTGTACAGCTAATGTTTACCTTATCGGTGTTTGGATAATGCCATAATTATAGCGTCGGTCAGAAAAAAGGTTAGTCGATATAAATATAACCATATATAGTGAAAACGTGAGACTAATAAACTTTCTTTTCTCGCCTTTACACCGAACTCTTTTCATTTAATACGAACCCATTTCGATTCTGATCTTGCCGCGTGAGTGTGGATTTGGAAACAGAAATTAGGAAAAAATATGACAAGAGAGAGAGAGAGAGAGAGAGAAGATGGAGGTTTGTGTGGGTATTTGTATTTTACTCTTAGTAGTATTCCCTAGTCAATAACTGTAATAATGTTTATTTGTATTTTACTCTCAGTAGAATCTCTCGCTATCTCTTCTTCCCATTTCAACATCTATATCATTTTCTCTAATTCATGCGGTATATTTTTAGTTATTGCCGGACACAAAGAATGGAATTTTCAAATTTTATTTGTCAACAGGTGTTATGAAAATTTGTTATAAATATAAATTGAACTTAGGCATTAGATGATTTAACGTAAAAGGTAAAATCACACGACCAAGAAAAATTAATTTAACACACGTACCCGAAAAAAAAAAAAAAAAAGAAAGAAAGAAATCTCTAACCAACTTGAGAGAGTCAGCAAAGATGTTAGAACTATTTAATTAACTATACGTCAACTTTCAATTGGTAGAAACATGTAAAATTAATTGAAATACTCTTCCGTAACCAAGAAAAAATAAAAAGCAATTGAGGAACTCTACGTCTTAGGCCCGAAGATGGAGGGAGGAAGGAGTAAATTGAGTAACAATTTTGAATTATTGACCATATTTTGACACATGAGAATGGATTGCCTTGCCCAAACATCAAATATATGATCATATGGCATCTCAATTAATTGTATTCTCTCGTTTAAATATTAAAGATACATTTTTAAAATATTTTTAAATATAATTTTTATATTCAAAATATATCCCTATTATCATGTTGTTTAATAGTAGTAGAAGTTATAGTAGAACCCACTAAGTAGTGAATATAGTTGAGTTAATTGATGCAGTGAAATTGTGAAATATTATTTAAAGAACTCTATTACTTTTTATAATCTAAAAATATAAATATATCTCTAATTTTGAAACAAAAAAAAATATGTATCTCTAGTTTTGGAACTAAATATTATTTATGAGTCTCAAATTTGTCATTATTGCCTCCACCAAAAAAATTATTCCATCTGTTCCATAATAAGTACCATTTTAAAATTTGTTTCAGTCAGTTTGCCCATTTTTTTTTTAATTTTAGTGTTATACATATATATTCACACACATAACTATACAAATTGAATCTTATTGTGGATGGCATGAATTTTCTTGTGATTATAATTTTATCACATATAAATATATATAATAATAAAAATGTTAAGGCCAAGATGGATAAAGTTTGACCATAATTTATAAGTGTGACGGCCCCAAAAATCTTGTACTGGACCTCGTGCACCGTCAAAAATGACAAAAGAAAAGTATTAACATCTAAGTATGCATAACATTATATTAGAGAAATGAATAGTAATCTCCATTACAATAACTCAAAATAATTGTCTAACAGCGGAAGTCTATGAGGGGCCCAGACAGGCCTTACAATCTAAACAATTCTATAACTTTCTCACGCTTTCACTCTTCCCCTGAGTATCGTCCAAAAGAGGGCAATCAGGGAGCGTTCGGCAAGCTATTCTTTCCTTGCCTTTAGAAGACGGTTCAGCCTTCTCGCCAAAACCTGGGCAATCAGGGAGCGTTCGGCAAGCTATTCTTTCCTTGCCTTTAGAAGACGGTTCAGCCTTCTCGCCAAAACCTGTAAAACATTTGGTAATAACAACATGAGCGATTTACACTCGCAAGTATATAATCAAGAATTGGGTAAATTCTGAAAGATGGATAATTGATTGGGTTTAAGTGTTTATGAGGTTTGACGGAGACAATGTCGACACATCTTAATATCTTAAAAGAAAATGGATTCTAGGGTACCCGAGTGCTAACGAGGGATCTGACCCTTTACTTAAAAGAATAAAGAATAATTTCACATGTGCCTTATAACCATGTCCGTTTGGTGCACGTGCTCTTAGGAATGTTCGTATCAAACAGTATATCAGCTGGCCAGCCTGACCATCGTCTGACTTCATCATAACGACATACGTAGTCGATTGCAGAAACCTTTTGTCTGCAAGGGTCCAGTTACCAATGCCTTGGTTCCCGTTCCCTATAAATCTTAGGCCCGGGGTGCCAGGCAGATGCATCTCACTAGCATTTAGTTACCTATACGGATATACTTTACAAGTATGGGGGTGAAGAAATAACATTTCTACATCCGTATAGGATTTTCTTTGGCGTGTTAGCGAAATTTAATAGCTAACCATCGCCCAAAGAACATTTGATTCAAATACAACATTTTTCATGTACATCGGATAAAGGGATCGTACGTTACTTAACTTTAAAAAAATTAAATCATGAATATTGACAGAATAATATCTTGAATACATTACGTATATCGAAAGAATGATCATACGCATTAATTGAAAGAAAGTAGAATGAGTATATACTTGTATTAAGTCCTTAGTAAATTTAACACTCGCGTAGTGAGAGTTCTATAAAACATGCACATGCAATAACATGAGAAATCTTAACTTAAAAACACTTGAGGAAGCACATGCGGAGTGTTCGTGAAGTGCTCAAGTCTATGATTGACTGAACGAATCATCATAAATTGAATTGAGATTCAGTTGGAACCGAATTGGAGTTCGAGAGATTTATGGACTTGATAAAACGTCGCTCATAGTCTCTCAATAATTTAAATTTAATTATTGGAGGCCTTAGATTAATTAATAAATATCAATTAATCACTTTTAGCTTAAATGACTTAATTAAATCATTTAACATTTATTAAAAATTGTTCCTTAAATTCTTATTTAATTGTTTTAATTAAATAATAATCATTTCATAATCACAAAAGGTTTATATACCTTTTAGCAATTATTAAACATTTATTCTTAAATTATTATTTAATTACTTTGATTAAATAATAATTATCGATCATTGAAGTAATTTATAACTTTTAAATTAAATGATTTATTGATTATTTAATAATCATGTACAATTTATTCATTAATTATTATTTAATCGTTTTAATTAAATAATAATTGGTCTTGATTCTTTAATTTAATTAATCAAGAATTATTCCTCAATTAATCTTTAGCTTAAATGATTTATTTAATTACTTAATAAAATTTTAGACTTTATTTCTTAATTATTATTTAATTGTTTTAATTAAATAATAATCATTTATGAATTGATGACTCGTCACTTAATTGTGAAAATTAAGAGACTCTAACATCATAAATTATTCTCATTTTTAAATCATCAAAATTTTAACCATGTAAAAGTTTATTTACATGTCAAAATAATTATCCAAAAAAAACGTTTATTTAATAATTTATAAACGAAGGTATTTTAATTTAAATTTAGATTGTGCCAAAAACAAAAATAAAATAAAATAAAGTGGATTGGGTTGGGTTGGACTAGTCAACTGTGGGTCAAACTAGGTCGGACGGGTTAGGGTCACGGGTCCGGGTCGGAACCGAATCGGTTCAACCCGACCCGCCTTCTTCTTCATCAACTGCAGCAGCAGTTAGGGTTCAGCCACTGCCGCCGGCGACAGCCATGGCCACCCTGCACCAGTACACACCCACACGCACGGGAAGGAGGTAACGACCTCGGCATGAAGGTTCCCATAGGGAAGTACCCCCCAGACCGCGTACCTTCGCCAGAAAACCAACCCAGAAGAAGTTTGAAGCTCGCGGTCGACAAGCTCGCCATTAACGGCGGCGAAGCTCGCGGCCGAGCTTCAAAGCTTCATTCCTACACCATTTTTGACGATTAAAACATGAAAATGATTCTGGAGACTTCCAGAAACTCATACATGCAACAAATTTCAAGTTTTAACAACTCAATCGCAAGAAAATCGAGAACAAACATTCGGGTATTTTAAAAAATTTGTTTGAGCTTCAGAACGAGAAATACTAGACCATTTCTCAAATTGTTTGAGGCAAAATGGTCCTTACAAGTGCAAAAACAAGTTGGTTTAAACGATTTGAACAAAGACAAACACCACTCGTCAGAATCTTGACCCGAAAGACTTAGGATTCTTCGGGTTTGAATTTATTTCTTGAATATTTATTTATTTTTTTGTTCAAACTTTAAAAATTAATAACTCACAATATATAAATGCTATAAACATGTACCATATATAAAAATAATACTGAAAAAAAATAATTTACACAATGAAATAAACAGAAATAACAATAAATGCAAAAATAAGAGAGTAATGGGGTACCTCTTTAAAGTTTTAATGAACAAAAATCCAAAACTTCAATGATTTTCAAAAATGTAAAATCCGAATTTTTGTGAAATATTAGCTGGAGAGAAAATTAGAAGTGGAGGCTAAGGTTTCTATAATGGTATATTTATATAACCCTTAATTTAATTTTGACCATTGGATGAGTTTTTTAAAAAAAAATTACTTAGATAGGTAAAAAAAAATTTCCTTGTTTTTGCCATTTAGGGACAAGCTGAAATTTGAATTTAATTAGTGTTAAATTTGATTTGTTTAGCTACTAATTAAATTTAATGGTTATGAATTGGTTTAATGCATAAGCCAAAAAGTTTTCCCGCACCGGCGAGGCAAAAAAAATGCACACATACGATTATTATAACGATTAACGCTTTAAAATTTTTTAAAAAAATAGCGCTCATTATAATTTTCGTTAGTAAACATGCGCGCGTCGATTTGCGTGAAATGCACGTAAACTTAAACATAAAATTTATCGATCGTTGAATGCAACAAAAATTTCATTATAAAACGAATTTAATAGAATTACATTTTAATAAATTTCCGGTTTCTCACAATAAGTGTCAGTTAATCAAGAATGAGAGAGTACTAAATAAAATGATGTGTACTCTCACTTTAGGAAAAAAGTTGCATTTGACTTCATTTTTTCCAAAATTGTAAAACTACAGACCCAGACTTTGACATAAACATTTTCAAATTTTGATTAAAATTTAATTTTATACATATTCTCAAATAGTTTATAAATAATAAACTAATCTTCATATGAATCAAAACTAACGGAAAACATATAAAATTTGAATATCGAGATTTTTTAAAACAAAATCACAATAAAAAAGCTTATAACTCTTTCTTTAAACAAATTAAATATTTTGAGTTTAATAAGTCAATGGAATTTGTTGCCATTAGCACGTCCATTTATTGGGATTGCAACTAAAACTTGATTTTCTTCGGGCATGTCACTTAAATATAAAAGAAAATCACAATGAAAAAGCTTATACTTGTGTTCGCTGCATCAAAAGCGAAACCAAAAAACAGAATCTTTATAATAGTTTTGTCTTCGTTTTTAGAAAGGAGAAGGTGCATAGTGTAGGTAATTTATCGTTAGTTTGCTTTACTATTAATACGATCGATTTAGAGTTTAGATATGTCATGCGTTTGTTAGGAGTCACTTCGTTTATCATGTGTAATTATAACCATTTTTTGCTACTCGAAAAAGAAAACGTGAAAAAAGATATAACGAAGTGATATATATACTTATGTGAATTAGTTTTAATTGAATGGTGATTTGCATGTGCATTTTTCCTTATTAGGAGGATTAGCATTGCACTAATCGCGAAAGTTACTTTCTTTAATGTAGGTATGTCTAGTTCTAAATTTAGATATCGGAATCAGTATTATTCTTAAATGTCTTTTTAGTAACTATATTCTTCATAAAGTTAAGTACTTAAATATAAATTATGAAAAAAGGAACATGAATTGCAGTTATATATGTATGTATGTATCTTAAAATTACTTGAAATACTTATGTTAGAGGGTCGAGTTTCTACTCATCTTAAAATTACTTGAAATACTTACGTTAGAGGGTCGACCTTCTACTCAAAGATCATTATGATATACCCATCTCTTTTTTTATCGA
>CM025780.1:44908104-45038261 GCA_014636745.2 Centella asiatica | reverse complement strand
GTAATAACTAGTCCCGATTATATTTATACGTACACCCCACTACGCGTGCTCGAGAAACTTGAAATTTCAACGAACCCATATCTAGATTTGGTCCATCAATTAACGATAATGATACACCTAGACTCCAATAACATTTAATCTGAACAAATAGAATTATAATATTTTAGAAATTATTTCAAGTACTTCATCATAAGAGTTAGATTTGACTTCAGTTTGGTCACTCTGATGGTAAGACAAAATTAAAGCCCCACATTAACATATTTCATACACACAGTTATTTGGTACGATATCCAAGTCAATGAAACCATCATCATTTTGTGGTACAATGATTATTCCTCGAGGTTTACGTTATAAGAAAATATACCGCAGAGTATATTTCTCGTCCGTACTTTAAATTGAAGATATTCCCGGTTTTCTCTTTGTACTATTACAAATTAATTCAATTTATATAACAATTGAAGTTACTTTGATTTGTTTTAGAAAATAAAGTACTAAGTTAATATTTACTACCTATCAAATCTTTTAATCATATTAACAACGATAAAGATGCCTATATCGATACGACAAATTTCTCCGTATAAGATAAACATTAAAGTACCGGTAATGTCGAATAGCTCAAGATTGAATATTACGTTAGCTGCTCTTCGCATATTTAAATGTGAGTTCAAATCTTACACTCTCCGGTCTCCTCTCCTAAAAATATACCCTCTATGTTTTAATTATAAATATATTACACAAAATAAATTTCTAAAATTTTATAATTTGAAATTGAAGTGAATTCTTTTATTTTATTAATTTTGAAGTAAAGATTCTTGAAGTAAATGAAAAATATTCTTAAATATAAACTTTTATAATCTTATATTTTAACAAATGCATATCATAAATAAATGAATATATAGAATTTATAGATAATATTACAGATAAATATATCTAAAACTAGATCCCCTAAGTACCAATTTAAATGTAAGTCAACCAATTGAAAGTCGATGCGGCCTATTAATGTCGCAAAGTCAAAGACTGGCGTCTGTTATGTTGAGTGTGAATGCATGCTAACAGATAAGCAAACCCTTTCATTCTTCTTTTGAAATTTGATCAGCAACCCTAAAACGACTGGCTATATACTCTGTATATTTTAATCAATCATACCTATAGATTATACTATTGACAATAACTTTAGTTACTTGCCCATTTCTTAATTCTTTTTGGTTTAAATTTGGAATTGATCGATTTTTTACAACTTTGAACAAATTAAATTAAATATAAAAAGAATTCATAATAAAAGAAATATAATATCATATGTCTTTTTCCGACGATCTGTATATTCACAGAAAAAAAAAGGTTACGTTTATTTTGTTTGTATTAGGTTGCAAAATTCTAAAATTCTAGCAAAATATTTATATGATAAAGGTTTTACATTAATTTCTGAATAATTTCTATCAAATTTAAATCATACAATTTTACAAGAGTATTTAAAAAATAATTTAAATAAAACTCTTTTTCAAAATAGATAGAGTATTATTTAAGAAAAAAAATTTCGCCGTAGATTCATGTTACATTTCCGAACCTCCAATAAGTGATACTCCGTAATAAGAATAAAAAATAAAAATGTTCGTTTTGGGGTCAATAGGAGTCGACAACTGCTCTTGTTTTCTAATGAGGACACCAACCTCATTGGATAAATTATATTTCTCCATTCGGATTGAGAGAATTGAATAAGATGGAAAATATATTAAAATTTAGTGAAAATAAGTGATGAGAATTAATGAGAAGAGAATAACAATAGAAAAAAACAAAGAATTGATTATTTTTTTTTATTTTTCATGTAATGAAATTATATATGATAGTAGTGGTTCATTTCACTACCATCTCTCATAAACACCATAAAATTTTATAATATTCTTTAATAAATATATATGAAATAAATTCATTCCCCCCTCATTCCAATTTCTCAAATGAAACAAAGCATATTGGAATTCTTCGATGTATGCACCCGCATCTTGCAAATTACTACTTCATCCGTTCCACAAAAATAGTAACATTTAGACTTTTAACGATAATTAATTTTGCATCTTTGACCAAGAATTAAATATACAAATCAAAAGTTTTTTTCATTAAATTTGTTATGAATCTTTTAATTATGACGAGATTTATAAGTTTGTAATTGAAAGGTTTAAAATTTATCACAAAATAACAAATAAAAATTTCAAATGTAATACTTTTTTGGAACAATTTTTTCCTTTCAAATGTAACTCTTTTTTTGGAACGGAGAGAGTAGTGTGTGTGTGTATATATATATATATATATATATATATATATATATATCTATATTTTTAAGAACGATTATTTCAAATATTTTAAATTATTAAAATTATACTTACTATTTTCTTAGTAAATATGGATTTCGTGTTATTCAGTAATTATAATCTTAAGTATGACTAGTGGAATATTATTACTAGTGATATAATATTTTGGAAAATTCATATTATTTTATTGTCAAAATTAGAACTATATATCTAATTTAAACTTCATAGGTATGTATATCTGTAATTTTAATAAAATGAAGTATATAAATGTATTTCTGGTAGCTTAAGCTCATTAACTGGGTTGAAGAAGCCAATTGGGATTATGAAAAAAGAAGCTAGATACAAACAAGGAAACAAGTGACTTAATCATAACATATATCCAGAAGAACTTATCCATTATAATTACTTTTAATTTGCTTGTTTGTCTTGATTTTATCACAGATACATGTAAGTACAAAGAAGCCTATTTTTTTACGATGTAAAAGCCAAGACGAAGCAGTGGTATTAAATAAATGTAAGCAATATTGGCGTATACAGAACAATGCTTTTCTTTGAAAAATAAAAGAAAGATCTATTGTTCTCGAGTATGTCACTGTGTCCTATTAAACATTACTATCTGATAGAAAGAAGCTTATAAAATAATAGCACACCAAGATTTAGATTAACATGCAGGCAACGGTTTAAAAAAATGTATGTCGATGCCTCTTTTCTTTTTCTTTTTTTTTTTAATTTACTTTATGGTGATATGCATTGATTGATGGCAGTTGACTTTTGGAACCATCCTTTTATGATTAAGAAAAATTCAAGAAAACAAATAAATCCTAGCAGAACTACAAAAGTTTGGTGTATTTTAATGATTTTTATTCATACAAAAATTAATATTGTAATTAAATTAAAAAATATGTTAAAAATTACATTAAATATACCTTTTTTTAGTGATTGTGATTTGTGGATGTCTGAAAGCTAAACATATAATGAATGGCCTACAAAAGACTAGCTGCAGAAATTAACATGTCTATTGTAGCAGAATTTGCAATCTAGCCCATTAATGAAATGGGCCACTTCTTTGAAATTGACCCATTTCGGGAATTTTCCAACTCAGATCTTGTTGGTTTTTCATATGCTCATTCAATTTAGATTGGACAGCTTGATTTGCCGTATACTACATCCATTTTTATAAATTTAAAAAACTTTTAATTACAAATTTATAGATATCGTCATACACTAAAAATTCATAACAAATTTCGTGAGCAAAATTTATTATTTATATATTTAATTGTTAGTCAAAAATATAAAATTAATATTCATTAAAAATCTAAATATTATTTTTTTTAAGAATCGAGGGAGTCATTTCAAAGAAGAAAAATATACTACATAGTCCTATAGTCCTAGAAAGTCATGTCACGTTGTCAACTACCAAGTCTTCGTATGTACCAAGTCATCGGCAAAAATACGAAGATGTGCATCTTATTTATTTGATCCATTTTAATCCATAATTTACGATTGTAAGAAAAAATTTTAATGAAAAATTAATTGAAAAGAAAAAAGTCCTTCGTATCGAACTTTTAACCAAAAATATTTAGTCGGTTAGTCCGCGCTTATATTGAGAAGTATCAATGCACCTCATTTTGGTATTATAGCAAATTATAAATGTACATGACAATTTAAATGCAATCACACTAAATAACATAAATATTACTCTCCATTTTGAAAAAGAGTATAATACATTTGCAAAAACCTATGGTTTGAATTTAATATAGCATTAATTTGATTACAAATGATACATTAATATTATAATAAAAAAACAAAATAATAACCCCCTCTATTGTTATTTTGTTTTTTTGAAATTCCATTAACTGAATAAATAGAATTATAAGCAAAGTAAGAGGATGAATTATTTCAGAGCATAATAAATTCGAATGCTCACAAAAAAATAAGAACATAAGAATATAAAACTATTACATACCATTCAATTTAAAAACTACTGAAGTAAAATAAGAACATAAAAATATAAAACTATTACGTATCATCCGATTTAAAAATTATTGAAGTATATGTTTTACCGTATAACCAACTATAGCAAAAATGTGTTTTGATCAACCATTAAGAATAATTTGTAAAAGGTTACAGAAACAACTGTTCCTTCAAACATTCGAGAAAATCCCAATAAATTCAAGTTCTATATTCTGAGTTATTAACAATCATCGTACATAAACATAATCTCGCAATGATATATGAATTCAAATTAGAAAAAAGGTCTATCAAGAATAGATAAAACTAAACTTGAAGAAAAAGATCTAAATAGGAAAAATAAAATCTTGAATGACAGTACCTTAGATAGATTTATGTATGCAAAATTTTTTCATTTCTCTCCCCATATATATGCATTGACTATCTTTCGCTTTTATTTTAAATATTAATCTAATCAATTAAATATGACACGTCATCAAATACAAGAGTGACAAATATTTACTCCTTAAAAACAGAGGACATTCCTATATACAACCCACTATATCCATACTCATAGGTAGTGGAAAATCTATAACAAACGCCGGAAATCCGGGTTTTGAAATAGGACTATTCATTATATTAACAGCATCATGAATGCCACGTATCCTGGTAACTTAACTGTGCTAAGCCCTTGGAAATTAATACTGGGTTTCTAATATTACAATTTTACAACATGTGGCGTCATCCTATTCATATAACAGTAGACATAACTCGAATTGATTGAAAAATAAATAAATTTATGAAAGATTTGAAGAAGAAACGAGGACTAACTTGATCTGAACTCGGTTGTATTCTTAAATTTTGGTCAGTTGAAATGAATAGAACAGCCCACAAAAGCATCAGGCTTCAACATTCTAGTATCTAACGGAGCCCAACACTAAAATTGATGGCGTTCAGCCCAGCTTTTGAGGCGTTTTGTAGGTATTTCCGATACAGTACCCCATAATGGTTGTTGCCTACAAAAAATATATCAGGATATATATATATATATATATATATATATATATATATATATATATATATCTGAACATATATGTAACTAATAAAGTGGCCATTGCCCTTTTCTTTATATTGGGGAGTCCTGTATTTGTTGTATAAGACTTCTAAGCATTTCGGAGGTTCTTAAGTTTTCTTTTTGTTCGTGTCTTACGAACCAGATGTAATAAAATATTTATATATAGACAAATTTGTTGCTTTTTTCAGTGAAGTATAAATATGTTTCTTTCATTTATATTCATTTTTGAGTTTATTCGTGTGCATATATCCCTTAGTATATAAATGTTTTGATGTAGATTACCATTATCCCTACTGCATACTTACTAATTTTCCCCCTCTATTTACGAAAGTAATACTACAGGTCTAATACTATAGTTGTGTAAATGAACCTGTTTTTGTTTTGTTTTTCTTTTTGATTGTTTCTGGTGAGGTTGCAGGCCATAACAAGATCTGCAACAAGCAAGTAGCAACCCATTGTGGTCCATACAGATTTTTCAGTTGACAAAGTTATATCTAATATCTTCTCTAAGTTTTGCACCCTAAAAAATAAGTCATTTTTTCTTGCAATTTGATTAGAAAATATGTCAACTTGTTAAAGCTTCCCCTTATTATTTTACATCAAGTGAGATAACCTGCAACAAAAAATAAAAATAGAAACACTTAAAACATAATCGAATGAAATACGAAATTGGACGCCCGTTGCCCAAAGGACTCAACAAATATGATAAAAATAAACCGGAGGATATAATAATGGGGGGAAAAGAAAAGGTTAATGAAACTAATAACCTGAGAGGCTAATAATTAACTTTTCCTAGTCTTTAACAAAACAAACATTTTACGAGAATGAGATGTACAAACTATGTGTTGTCTTGTTGCGCATACATCGCTTCAGTAATTAATACGGAGTACAACGTACGATATATAGCGGCAAGTTTCTACTCCAATACAAAACCACGAGTGAGACAACGTATTCCCATAGTTGGTTATAAAACTTCATTTTTTGAATTAAACGATAACATATTAAAATTTTAAATTACTATTAATTAAGTTAATTATAATTAATACAATTATTATATTCTTTAAGATTTATAATTTACATCCAAAACTTTTATAGATTACATCAATTTTAAAATTCAACATGCCGTCATTTAACCAAAAAAATAAAATGTATTTTTAATTTTAAAACAGATGAAATATTAATTAGTATGTCTCTCTATCACTTTCTTGTTAGTGTGCAAAAATTTGTTAGGTTTTTTAGGTTTTTGGACTATTCCTTGTACTCAACTGCAAGGTAAACAAACATTGATAGCTACTCCTCACATGCCCATCCAGCCATCCATGTCTTTCCATGTGCATCTCTCCTCACATAAACATCCAAGAATTCCTTCATTATGAATCCCCATTTCATTCCAGCTAACTTTTTTAATAACAACAAACACTTCTATTAGTATAAACATCATTTATTGGGACCTGTACCTATTATCTTAAGCCTTTAGTACATAAAACAAAAATGATCGAACTGTAATACAACAAGAGATTTGATGAAAAGAAGTTAAAAATTACTAATGCAGAAGGTATACACAAGAAAAAAAATAAGCAGAGAAAACTCTTATTACATCTCAAGAATGCCACATGCCATTAAATATACTGCTGAATCTATTAGAAGATAACTTCCTAACAAGCTTTTTCGCGTCTGATACTTCGGCTGCTGCAAGTTTTTCTATGTTTTTTAGGTACCCTGAATTTGCAATTTTCTTTCTTCCACTAGTGGAGCTTGTTAGTGACATTAGAATTGAGAGTAATAGTTTTCCATCACCTGAACTTGCCTTATCTGGATCAAGCAATTGCAAAACCAAGCCAACATTTTGTTCATTTTGCACAAATCTTTTTCGATTCTTGGGGACTAATACCATGCTAGAGAGTGCCTCAGCTGCCATTTCGCGAACTTCAAATGATTTTGCATCAAGAAACTTGACAAGCTCTGGCATAAACCCTGCATCGCCCATTGCCTTCTTGGCCTCCTCTGAGGTTCCACATAGCCAAAATGCTGCCTTTAAGGCCAATTCTTGAGCTGAAACCTCTCCATTTCGAAGAAAATATAGCATATGATCCATAAAACAAGAGTTCATCAAAATACTTAAAGAACCTACTGATTTCGAACACAAACTCATTATTGCTCTTAAGGCCATTTCTCGCGCCTTGGATGACGTTGAAGAATTAGGATCCATAACACGAACTAGAACGCGAATCCCACCTTCCCTTGTAATCAGATTCCGAATTGTTTCATCTCTTGATGCCAATGTTTGAAGAAAATCAATTGAATTTATTTGAACAACTTCGTCTTTAGACCTTGAAAGCATGATAAACACCTCAATTGCACCTTCATCTACCATAAACCTCTTAATTTCTTCAACCCCAGCAAGATTTTTCAACACCCCACAAGCTAAACCAACCAATTCACAACCACAAGTATCAGAAGTTCTACATATCTTCAACAGAACAGTAACTCCACAATGAGCAGAAACAGACCACGCATTATCAGAATTCTCAGTGAACTTCATCAAACACCTTGCTGCATATTCTTTCCCAATATCATTTCCAGACTCCAAAACCCGTATCAATGGCGAAATCATCCCTTCCCCAGCCAAAACACTTCTGTGGGCCTCAAACTCAGAAATCAATGACACCCCTTTTGCAGCCTCTTCTTGAATGCTAATTTCTTCTGAATCAAGAAAATTCAACAAGATTGAAATAACGCCATCAGTCTCCAAAGAGACCTTTACGTACTTTTCATCTTCTGCAATCACTTCATTGAAAGCAATCAAAGCTTGTTTCTTCATGTTTGTATCCCCAATCTTTATCCTTGATAACAAGTCATTCATATAGAATTTCACGTCATCTCGGGAAGCGGAAACGCCTGGCTTTTGTACAACAATGGCATTGTTGTGTTTGAGCAACTCAATAGTGTAAATTTCTGATAGACTTTTCGCATGATCGTCTATTTTCGAAAGAATTATAGTGAGGTCGCTTTGCATCAACAGCTTCCCACTAAATGCCAATTCTGTGCATCGCCTTGCAAGTTCATCACACTCATCGAGTGTATCTGTTAGCGCCTCGAAAACTTCGCCGGAGAGCGATGAATTGTCACCGGGATCAAGGTTTTCAAGAGCAGTAAGGCCGGAGAGAAGCTCCTGGAGCTTGTTTCGTATCAACTGCCATCTGGCGGTGAAGACTTTGATAGAATAAGACAGGGAAATGATTGAATTCGTGAGGTCAATGGGTCGTCGGAGCTTTTGTTTTCCGGGGGATGATGATGCCTGAAAGGTTTGATCTTGATTTTGGTTTTGGAAATTCTCTTCACCCATATTGTCTATTGACTGAAAATGGTTTCCCGGCGAGGTGGGGTTGAAAATTCCGGCGAATGGTCGGAGAATTGGTGATGAGGCATGACTCATGGAAGGAAAGAAATTGATGATCTTATCATGAGTGAAGATAGTAATTAGACTGGGTCTGTCTCTCTTTGCTTATCCTCTGCGCATGTAACAAAATTCAGTTTTGTCTGAATTTACGAATCTAGCCTTCTGTGCGGTATAACAGACTGACAGTCAATAGTGTCAAAAGTGCTATATTGGTGGCTCAACAATTTGGCTTGTTATTTTTGAACATTTATTTATAGAACCACAATTAGGTAACAAAAATTAGATCCCAAGTTCGAACCACATAAAATGGTGTGAAAAAATGTTTTAATTATGTCCGATCTTAGGAATAATTTATCTGTTTTATTTCATATTATATATATTAAAAAATTGACAAATGTCTGTTTTTAAATTTTTTAATAATTAAAATTTAAAATTCTATTAGAGAGAGATAATCGTATAGTGAATTGAAAGGGCCGACGATATAGAATAAGATAAAAAAAACCGAACCCCGATCTCAGAGTTGTAACAAATAGAACTTTGCTTACAACACCTAAAAATTAAAAAGAGAAAAAAGAACTTTGCTAACAAATTAGCCTCCACGTGTAAAGTCAAGAGTCTAATACGGATTCATTGTATTAATTTCAAAATCAAATTTATAATTTATACGCACTATAGTTCAAACTCATTTATTAGGACGGAGTTAAATTTTGGTACGACTATGCGTTGATCAAAGCACGAGAAATATTACGTGTATAAATATGTCAAAACATATCCAAAAAAAAAGTAACGTGTTTTTTCGTAACATTCTTTAATATATCATATGTACCATGTCGTTTTAGGATTGTCATCATCGTAATAAAATTTTAATTTTGTTCAATGAATAAACTATAAAAAGACACTTAAAATAATTTAAAAATAATTATATATGATAATACATATTATGATACATATAAATTACTCCCAAAAAAGTAGTATAAACACAATCATGTGTCTTGTCCTAAAAATATTGAATTAGGAAACCCATTGAATAACACTTATTCACTAGACAATTAAGATTTAAGATATATTTAACGTTTTTGGTCAAAAATGTTGTATTAAAATTTAAAAATCATGTGATATATAAATTTTTGAAATATAAAATTTATTATAATCAGTGTTATTGTTATAAAGTTTAAGCTTATAACACCGCTTGACGTTACAAAATTCAAATAAATCTCTAATTATGAAACTAAAAAATTACGCTCTATCAATTAACATTGTGTGTCACAGAATGTTAGTAAGTCGATTTTTTTGGGTATTTAAAGTAAGGGACTTTTAATACGGAGTACAAGAAGTTGATGGAGCCGAAGGTATCCATGATTCCATTCATGTGAGGGACAAGACACTGAATTAACTCCTTGTTAATCGAAAGCTCCATATAAACTTGAATTTTAACACTGTAATAATTGTTCATTCAATATGTAATTTATTTTAATATATACGTATTATATATAGTTAGCTAGATTAGTTAGCTAAACTATAACGAGAAATAAGTTTGCGGGTTGGAGTAGAATTTAATTGTAAAATTATATATAGTCATATCATGTACGTATTATAATATTTCCAACCCGCAAACTCCTTAAAATTTATACCCTAATATATAATATATCTCCGGTTCTAAGGAAATATTGTTTAGCTTAGGCTAGTTAAACAAATTCCCCGTGATTAAAAACGTATATATAGGTTCATCTCTTGCCCTTGAATTTTTATCACTGAATTAATTATTATAATAAGAATTAAGTTTGACTTCATGTCCAAATTAAACCCGATTTATAAAGTCGAAATCAATGTACAGAAATGCATCAGATTAATTAGATTAGATACGTGCTTACTTCAGGCTAATTAGGGTCTGTTTCTGATGCATATATTATATATATAACTGATTTGTTGTACTTATATAAAGATTTGACGTAGAAAACCACGGCAAGATTTTAATAATACGATTTATCTTTTTCATTCGTGCCATTTCATTTATATTATATAGTGCTTGTAAATTTTTGAAATTCAATATATCTTACTACAAATTCTTTTGGTTTTGATCGGTAAAAAAGGTATTATCATAAATTTTACTTTTTAAAATGTTGGTAACTACAAACTGTGTTCATAACGTAATTTATATTTTACTTCCTTACATTTAACAAATCAAATTATGATTCTCATTTTATGAATTATTATTAATGAGTACAACTCGATTTGTTGCCGTCAAGTCAATAAGAAAACATCCATGTGCCTCGAGCAAGAGTTTACCTTCGTTTTCATATATATTAAACATAACTATCTCCATCTGATATTTAATTTGTGCGTTTGGTTATCGATTACGTCCGGGACAAACATAACTGTAAATTTTGTATTTTAATTTTAATTTATTTCTTCTTTTTTTTTTTGTACAATTTTTTAAACATCAAATATAAATTATGATTTATACATAATCGGTTTGAAGACGAGGGATAAGAAAATAAATCATATACTCTAAATTCTATTAAAATTTTAAAAATTATATCAGAGTAGGATAAAATTATCCAACTTAACCTGATCTTAATTTAATCAACCATTTAAAGGTTACTCCAATGAATAAAATAAATGAATGTTGGAGTGAGAGAGAGATAAGGTTGTAGGAGATATTAGCATTCCTGGACCCACCCCTAGTATAATATAAAAAGGACGACCTTATGATAAGTTCAAATAAAATTAAATAAAATAAAATATGGGGGGTTCACTTCAATAAAAAGCCTTGATATTGGCTTGGCATGGCATGCGGAGAGCGATAAAATATTCCCTCCCCAATCCCCACCAGGCCATGCATGTGAATTTCTTTCTAATTCAATCCCCTCAATTCATTTTAGAGTTTACGTACGTAGCTTTCCCGTACAAGAAGTTGACAACATGACACCACTCCGGTATCATATTATTATTCTTAAAAGAATATTTAAAAATATATATTTTACGTTCATTTTTTTATAACATTTTATTTATTTATTTTTTGTGTCATTCTTTTTTTTTAATATACATATTTGAATACACTTCAGACATCATTTTGAGAACGAAAATATATATTTTACGTTTATTTTTTTTATTACACTTTTTTTCGTCTTTTTTTCACATCACTTTTTTTTTAATATGCATGTTTTGATATAGTTCAAACATTCTTTTAAGAACGGAGATAATATATACACACACATAAATGTATGTATATCCAATACCTTTTCATTTAATTTTCTTTCTTATAACCATAACCTTGATGGTGAAAGGAGCTAAAGAGAACAACACATATATGAAATTTAACCCCCGACAAAATGACAAATAATAAAGATCCCCAAGTTTACTTATTACATGCCTATCACGAACGATAAACTTTTACGGAGTAGTTATTTTGGTTGTCACGGATCAGAATATATATATATATATATGTCTCTCTTGTATATATGGTGATGATTGTGCTTTAATTCTTTCTGACTGTCTTTATATCTTTCTTTTCTATTTTCCCTTTGAGAACTATTGGGGTTTAAACTATATATTTGGAAAATTTAGACGACACTAAACCTAAGAAAATAAAATATAACTTCTTGATTAATTAATTAATTGAGGGCAACATTGGCCTTATGAATTTGTTTTGTTACTCCCTTATTTATATTCATCCTTTTCTAATTAATTATCTTTTGTTTTACCTGTACGTCATTGAATATATGGAGCTCAGAAGGATACGTCAATTTCTTAATTATAGCATTCTTAAACGGGGTAGAAAATATTTTATATATAAATGTGTTCTGTAAGCTTACATATATGGAAGTGTACATATATCACACATTTTGACTTAAAATTATAAATTGTGATTTAAAATAGTTAACTGATGTTAGGTAGAATTAAAGAAAAGCCATTTTAGAAAAGAAAAACTAGTGATTGCTTTGGATGCTTTGAGTAAAGCATAAGGGAAATTCAAGAGTGCACCACAGCCTTAAATTTTCAGAAAATAACTTAGGTTTGAAGGAAAAGTTACATCTTACAAATACCCTTTTTAAATGTTCCTCTGCTCCATTAATTTAAGTAATAATATTACATTAAAAGATAAATGTTATTTCTAATTTTCAAAAGGAAAGAGTAAAATGATGAGTAGCCCAGAAGCGTTGGTGTAATGCGCCGGAATGAACGACGGCGTACACTATCACCCCTCCACCCCACCCCCATACAGCCCCCCCCTCCACCACCGCCACCACCCACATCGCTCCTCCCCACCCTCGTGGCCTGAAGAGGATGACAGTTTGGAGTACAAAAACAGAATATTTAACCAATTTGTTATTTAATTCGCACAAAATAATACGTATGCAACTTACTGGTTTTAGTCATTTCTCAATTCATACATGGATAGTGGATTGAAACGTGTTACTCCGACTCTGATAAAGCATCAAACTATGAAGGGGGAAAAAGTTAAAACTTATAAAACACGTTTAGATGGATCGTAATTGTTTTCTTAAAAGATACACATTTTTCTCATTAACGTCACCAATAAATTAGCGTATCAAGGCGTCACGGCAACATATTTACCGCACACGTGTGTATTGCTTGCGCAAGTATATTTATTTTTCCTTGTGTTTGTGTTTTTGTCTGTTAGGATTATTAAAAAATCAAACAAACAAGAAAAATGGTCTATAATATTTTGTTTTATGAAATTAAGAATCTGACTTTGTGAATTGTGAGACATAAAAATATTAAGTATCAAACGTAGCTCAAGCTTTTTATCTCCGGTATCTCTTATATAGTGCCAAAAAAAAGAAAAATATTGCCGAAAAAGAAAAGTTATTTTAATCCAATGATATATAATTATGGTTGTCAATTTTCTGTTATGATCTGGACATGATTGTCCACCAAATAAAAAAGGTTTTAGATAGAGCTGGTCTATTTCGAGATCATGATGAGAGTACTTTTCCGTGATAAAGTTTAACATTAATTAATAAATAATATTACCGACAATATATCTTTTGTTTCGTTAGAGTGGTCGTTGATGTTGCTCGGCTTATATACCTAGTCTGAGCTATTTATTTTCTTCTTTTTTTGGGTTACATCTAAGCAGTTTCTTTAGAATTTATATTTTTGTCGGTCAAATGTTACCAGATATGAAAATTTCTTTTCTTTAACCTAGCTAGATATTTAGTCATAGATTTCCATCTTTTGCTTATTAAAAAACCCCGGCAAGGGGAGTACATTACCTCAATTCAGCGCTAATTATCAGGTATATGAGTATATCACAGGTTTTAAAGAAGATTCTTGGTAGTATTTCCATATTGCCTCAATTTATGATATTTTTTCAAAATTCAAACGAATTGACATTTGCCTTATTCTAAGAAAAGATATTAATATTCTTTTACATATACCGCTAGTAATTAAAGGCACCAAGAAATTATACAAATAAAACTACACAAATACGTGACGAATTTTAAACAATTAATTTTTGAAATTTGAGTATCTTGGGTTCACCAAATCCTACAAGATTTAATCACATTATTTCATACATATTTATTTGTAAATGAGTTTGTGTGCATAACACCACTTAAAAAATAATACTCCCTCCTTTTCTTTTTCCATGACGTTTATGCTTCTATCTCAAATATTAAGGAGTAATTAATTACTTCACAAATTTATCATTTACCTATTATTAATGCACCGTTTGATTTCTAGATACTTGAGAACTTTAGAGTAAGTGAATTAATGACGTTAATGGCGAATATGGAAAAAATAATAAAATATGCCTTGAACGGGACAAAATGTCACGCTAAATAAAAAATTAAATTCCTCTTTAAACGTCTTTAAAAAAAAAAGAAAGGAAGGAGTAACAAGTTCGGTACGATTTGGGCATATACATGGTACGTGTTCGAAAGTTACGCCCTTGATATTTGTCAAATTTCTGTAGAACAGAAATGAGTATCGAAGCGAAAGCCTACTCTAAGAACAATAACATGATAATTAGTAGTAATTATAATCATAAAATCGTGAACGTAGTAACTCAAAATAACTGAGGCAAGACTCTGTTTGTTGGGGCTACATAATTAGCAAATGAGACACTTCTTTGTGAAACATGGGAGTGTCATACAAGTCGGGGGAAGTAGTTGAAGTACAAATGAAAACCAAGAAGATAACTGAAACAGCATACTCAAATTACCACAACCTTACTACATATACACTTGCGGCACATACAAGTCTAAAACTTATAATAAACCATGTCATATAGAACAAAAGTAACATGAATCCGGCATTACAATTTAAGATAAAACTAATAATTAATGTATATTGTATCAGGTAGCAGTTATGATAAGGCAACTGAAATACTCGTTAATCTAAAAGATGAAAATATGAAACTACTACAATCATCTGTACGTACGTTGTAGCTACTGTTGCTATTGAAAGTGATGATATTCCCAAGTAGGCTGAAGACACTTCCCCATCTACACCACCTTTGCTTCTCCTCCCTGGTATGATGGAAAATTTGTATAAATTCATATATATTGAAATATACAAATGAAATATAATGTAAATAAAAATGTACAAGAAGAACATAATTAAGATCATACCAGTGGAATTGCTGGCTTTTTGTCTTTAAATTCCATTTGATCCACGAACTCTTTCATATACCCCCATTCGGACGGAGTTCCAATCCAATCCTCCAACTCCATCTGCGGCTGCTTATTTGCTACCTTTCCTTGTGCTTCATTTTCATCCATTGTCATCAAACTTTCCAACAATCCGCAATCCGAGGACACAACATTATCAATCTCTGACACTGCATCTTCTTTCGCATCAGAAGCGAACAAGTTCTTCTCTTTGACACTTACTCTTGAATCATCAGATACATCAACAATGTCCATCGCACACTCTGTGTTTTCTGTTTCAACTCTCGTTTTCTTCGCGGTTTCGCCTTTGTCATCCTCCTGCCTCACATGTTTCTTTGATTGTTGGGCATATTTAGGGATGAAAGCACTAGCCATGCAGATCACAATTTGGATTTGTCTAAACAAACTTTCCAGCTTCTCGTTTGTGGTAGTCATTCCGTTCTCCATAGCTTCTTGTCTTTTCATGAGTTTCTCAACTTCCAGTCTTAGTTGGTTCTGATCAGCCCCTTGTTTTTGAATGTGTGCCTCAAGAACCATATTGGCTGAGTTAGCACATAGATTTACTCCCCTGTTTCTCTTCATGATAGGAGGAATTTGGTTTTTCCTCTTAATGTTCACTAGCAAATGCTCTTTTCCAAGTTGAAACCATTCATTTCCATATTCCCACTGATCGAAATTTGTTTTCTTGAAGCCCTTCGATTCAAATTACAAGACAAAGTCATATATACACAAAAAAATATCGGATATAAAGAAGAAGAAAATTATTAGCTTATTAGCTTATTATGTAACTTTAGTAATCTACATAATTTCCAGTGCAAAATCACAAATAGACTAGAACATTAAATGATGAACATTCCAAAATGTTTCTTTTGAACCTTTTTTGCAAATTGTGTGTTTCATTCCTAATCTGCCCGTGCAATTTGATGGAACCCATTTGAAAATATCCTACTAATAATAAAAACACATCTAAGTTGCAATTTTTTGTCACCAACGTGTATTAATGCTCGTCAAACTAAAATATATCCCGATTTTGATACAAAGAAGATATTGGCAAATACAATTTATCGTGTCCCACATAAAAATATTGAATCGTGGAATGGTAATTTCTTATAATAATTGAATTTTGGGATCGGCAAATCCTCTTCTAAAAAATTCAAACAAAATTTCTTCCCTTCAACAGAAAGATCAAGTATAAATATGTATTTGAAAATAAAAACTATGTTAGTAATTGCCACCGGTCCACAAGACGAGAAAAGACATACTATCTACAACACAAACATGAAAGAAAATACTTTTTCTGGAGAAAACACAAGCAACATCATTAGATATTCTTCGCTAATATGACTGAAAAACAAAAGTTCTTCGCTAACAAATAATACCAAAAACAAAGGTCTAATCCATATTCAAATTTTAGGAGGAACGAATCGTATAATTGAGCAACTATAATGCATTCTGTAATATATTTAAAACAATTTATTAAGGATTAGGATTTACGCTCACATAATTGTTAAGTTGGTAAATAAAACTTGAGAAATTGTCATGTCTGAAGTATTTGGGAAGAATTTCTTTACTAAACATGTGATGATCCCAAACTGTGAATGTAGTCCCACCAGTAGTCCAAGAAATTATAACATCTGTTTCTGGATTGCTCACCATTTCATAGGCCTTATTCAAGAAGGGTGGTACCTTTAATCCTTTACCGGATAACATGCCGCTGCCGCCACCTGCACTACCACCACTTACGATACATCCATTGTATGATTCATTGAGGTCAGTTTGTTCATTTCTTGGACCTTTCACTAATGTGTTTCCGCCTGTAAAACCTTCTTGATCCTGTGTTGTTACCATCGCCATGGGGGAAGTAAGCTTTCTCTTGTGCTTGTGAGCTATACCGGGCTCATTAATCAGTATGCTAAGGTTCATGAACGTAAAGGAAACTTAAAATGTCTTGGCGAATCAACTACAACGCTGCATTATATGCTACGTATATTTAATCCCATTTTAATCAATTTTTTCATGTTGTACCACTTAAAAGAATATATTCCTATTTGTACATTCACACACTTCTTCATTCGGAATGTAATTATGTTAATCTGATTAATGCCGTCTTAACTTTTTATATTAAAGCGGCAAATGACCTTTGGTTGCTCATCATAATGCACCTCGTGTGCCCGGAGAGTTCAAGAGTGAATTCAAGGGATCGCCACACAACATATCACCGTTTAGCACATGCCAACGGGAAAAAGCTAGTTAATTTAAGAACCTACCCACAGCACTTCTTTTTTGACATTTACTACTCTGATATCCCACACCAAAATTCTGAAATCTTTGGTGTGTATTGACCTCTATAAGTCCATAGTTATTAAGCACACTAATGGCAATATGATTTTGAGTTAAAAAACACGAATTAGAACGGGAACATAGCGTTTTTAACTAAACTGGGCTTTCTACTGGCTCACATGCCAACTGTGAGGCGTGAGGTACTGAATAGCAACAGTGTAGCATAAGTGCATAACAGTATTCCCTTTCTATCTGTACTGTGGGTTTCGCAGCAAGAATCAGCGGCTCACTAATACTCCCCAAAACCAAAATGCATCTTCCCAAAATGTATCAATATGATGTCAAAATAACAGAGGTCAAGTTTCGCACAGGCAATATAATACGGTATCACTCAGGCGAACTCATCATATAGGTAACGATAAGTGCAAAATACCCGACGACCCTTCAAACCACCTTTTACACACTAATTTGCTAAAATAGACTGGAATAATAAACGCATGAAACAGCAAAAATCTAGTGTCATAAATGGGTAAATGAATAAATAATTCATGGAGTATCAATTTAGCACCTATAATCAAAACAATCCAGCCTAGACAAATTGGATGAAATCTAAGCTTTATAAGCAATGCATCGGTACATAATACACCTGTAGTTTTAGCCTTTGAAAACCACAATTATTTTTTTTCTCACATCTTGCACGAGGAAGAAAGAAAGCAGGCTCAAAATCAAATACAGATGACAAGCTCAATTCAAATGAAGCTACCTGATTTGAATATTCCACTGACGTGGCTCCAAGAGCATTTACAATTACATACTCCCAAATACTAATAAATATTGGTCAACAGGCAAGAAAACGACAAAATTGCCATAAGATCAACTAACAGACTAGCAGACGGTGTTTTTTTTAAATCCCACTATGCTCACTGGAGAACATGAGATGTGTCGAATGCCTCAGATTTTACTTGAGTCTCTCCCAAAGATGAATCGCCTTGTCCAGTCAGTAACCACCAGTGCCCTTGTACGCCAACTGACTTGTTTGCTGAAAGCCACCAAACAAATTTAGAATAAATAATAAGTTATTATCAAGCTGTTCATGTAATTGGACTCCCCAAATGTTTGTGGCTGCAGCCAGGATGGAGGTGAAATAAGAGGGATGCATAAGTGCTTACCTTGCATACACAGAATACCAGAGCCACTGAGAACTATGTCCAATGGACACCCAATCTCCAGGAAGTTGGGCTGCTGTTTCCTCCCCACCAAGTGGAGCAAACTGTCCCAAATGCTTGTACCTTATAAAGGATCATAAACTTAGACATAACTGGAAAACTAACGAGAGAATTCTCTAAAGTGTTAAAATTGAGTTCATGTCCAATATATTATTTTTTTGCTAAATCAATGTTATTATATTGCTAAAATAACTAGTGAGATTTAGTTTCACCAGAAAAAAAATTGACAGATAACTGAACTTTTAGTTTAACTCCACATGCTCCTTCCTGACAACTGGAACAGAGAACCATAAAGAAGCATAGGGATAGGCGTAGAGAAACACAGGGAAAACCTTGTGCACAAAGCAATAACAAGCAGAATTTTATCTTTAATGGAGCTTGGTAGATGAGAAAGAGGTCAATCGGTAGCTGGAATTGTAACAGCCGGTTCAAAGATGATTCTTTAAAGTGCCTCCCTTTACGCATGTCAACAAAAGTCAAGTGAAGGGAAAAGAGAGTATTTGCTCTTTTTACTCAAAACATTGTGGGTATGGTTAAAGCTCGGCAATCAAATATCAAATCCCATACAAGTATAGAACCAACCACTTGTTTTATATAACATCAAAGTTTATAACATGTCACCTTCCAAATCTCAAATTGGAGGGAGGGGGCTGACACTACGTGATGAACTTCTCTTTCCTTTATGTTTTTTAAGTCACCAATATTACAAATGACCCTTTGACGACTACCACTGTTCTGAGTTTGTAACTTATGGAAAGCTAGTACGGCATTTGTGGACAAAATTAAGCCAGATGAATTTCTACAATACATTATTATAGTCAACTTTGACTTCAAAGATGACATTGTAGTATCACATCAAGCAAGTTGACTGAAGTTGGGAGGGGAGCCAGTAGCGGATTTATAAGGTGTATATCTATGGTGTGTGTGTGTGACATGTACCTGAAGGGTTTAAATCGGTGGCGTCCTGATCCCCGGAAACGAAGAGGACCTTCTGGGTTTTTCTCACACTCCTCCATACGATTAAAACAATGAGCAAGATAAGCACCTTGTTGAGATGCAACCTGCCAAATAGCATCAAGAAAAAGAGTCACGAGTGAGGAGAGAGAAATAACTCAAACAAATAAATAAAAGATGATGATGATGCTAAGAGGAGAAGAAGATGAGGAACCAACCTGGGCTGTTGCTGGAAGATTTTTCATCTGAGAGTCGACTTGGGAGAGAGCCACTTTAAATTCCTCAATATTCACTTCTACAGATTCTTTTTCAATATCCCCTTTAGAATCCTTCAAAAGATCAACAAGACTACTCATGTCTTTATTCTTCAAATAAAGCTGCATTTGAGGGTATCTCTCACTGATGTCATCCAGGGCTTCTTGAAATTCCTTCACTGTAAGAGTTCCCGAGTGATCCTTATCTGCTTTGCTGAATATTGCTGATATGTCTTCCTACAGAATAAATTATGGCGTGGGAAGAAAGGATGAGAGCTAATAAACAAACACTAGATATCACGTTCCACACATTTCTCAAATATTTAGTTCATGTTTCTTCAAACTATTTTCACTACAGCATTACAGTATCATTCCAAGAACTTCATGTCTCACTTGGCATTCTACTATTTCATCAGTTCATATTTTTCACCTCTACCATTCATCTTAGGTCTTTCCAATAATTGTCTGGGAATAATCAACCAATATATAACTTCACAATGGACACCATGCACTTAAGATCAAGTACATTCAGAAATGCCACATTAAACCTTCGATTTTTAATTTTCTAGAATTATTTAATCAAGTTTGACAATTTTAGCTTGACGCAGACATGATAAAATAACTCTTCTAATATCCCACCTATTAATTTCAAATTTCAAATTCCAAAATACTATTGAGCACTAGAATCAACACGTCAGTCAGCTAAGGGCAAGCGAACACAGGCTCAATCTGAACGCCATATCTCGACACAGTACTGGACAAAGCCAACACTAAATTTAGATGGTAATGAAATGAACGTGTGCAGCAGAATATCTCAGACATGTTCATATCTATATATCTATCCAGCTACAAATGAAAATATGATACTACTAGTAATCAATTAGCAACAGCTTTCAGACAGTTCTCTTTTGACAGTGAAAAGAACCAAAACCAAGCTCCGCAAATAAAGGCAGTGATCCGATTGATTATTCCACCATTTGTGCAAAGGTAAATTAAGGAACATAACTTCCATTCTGAATCAAATACTGGACCTAATGCTTGCAAGTGCTGCAATGATATTCCTTACGGTTGTTTATCGGACAGTAACAACATACAAACATGCTGAGAGGTTAGAAGCAATACCATGACTTTGCGCTGATTAATAGTAGCACAATCTCCAAGAGCATAAATGCTATCTGTCTTTTCAACTCGCAGCCATTCATCAGTTGCTAATACACGTCTGTTAGCCTATACTAACAAGCAAAACTCCATCATTAGAAATTTAATGATCATTTAGAAGATTAATAACAATAATTATGTAGCTCAATCATGAGATGTTTTTTGGTACAGCTGCAAGTACCTGATCAACTTGCTTCATGAAATCCATTATGACAGGACGGGTTCCAATACCGGTTGACCATACCACCATTCCATAAGGCAGAGAAGAGATTGCCCCAGTTTTGACTTCTTTAGTAGAAATTTCTGAGTCTGATACTTTTATAACCATTGAGCCTGTTTTCAGATCAATACCTTCTCTCCTGAATTTTCCTTCTGCAAACATCGTTATTCTTTTGTCAAACCTGCATAGCAAGAGCACCTACATGTATAAGTGCATAGGTAGGATAGAAAAGAAATCTACCGAAAAACACATAGTTTCACATTGTCCAACAAAATAATATTTCCATAATAGCATATCATTGTGTAAGCATAAGGAAAATATAATGAATGACAATAAGAAAAGACCAAGGATTCTTCTAATCTTTTATGGTTCCAATTTACCTAATGAACAACTAAGCAGATTAATAATGAGTAAGGGTAAGCAATGATATGGTTTTCTAATTTCTTAAGTTGGTCTCAGTGCATATGGTTTGGGTTCTGGATAGTCCACATTAACATACTTTCTTTGCCAAATTTACTGTTCTAAAATGTTGCATAGCCCAGCCCCTAGGTGGTAACTGCAACAGCAAAGGTACCTAAATTATTGATCATTAAAGTATTTATTCCCTTGTCATTTTAAAATATAAATGAATGGACTTAAGGAGGCTATGAATCAACTGGAGCTCTGGTGTGAAAGACTTCTAAGAATATGAAACAATTTTTTACACGTAACATATCCTTACATGATCAAAATGTGACTTCTAAATATATGAACAATTCTTTTACAAGTAACATATCCTTACATGTTTAAAATGTGATCTGCTGCCTCGAGAAGTGTTATCTTAACCAAATCTTTAACATTAGGATATAACTTGACCAGATCTTCGGATACAAAATCATGAAGTGCGGCTGCAAACTCCACTCCAGTAGGGCCACCACCTACAATAACAAATTGAAGAGCTCTTTTTCTTTCCTCATCATTCAAGTAAGGGAGGTTGGCCCTTTCAAAGCAATCAACAACAGTCCTCCGAATCTTTTGAGCATCTTCTACTTCCTGCATTAAAGATGTGTTCCATAAGTTAGAAATACTAACGAAGTTTATACTGCAGGGAACCACCCGTCATGCTCATCATTAGCAAACCTGGTGAGAATTCATTATAACAGCACTAGAAGCGCATATAACGTGATGACATCACCAGCACATTGAGCAACAAGGCAATCATTCTGTAGCAGCACATGCTGCCAGAATTTTTATTGTGAAACATCCGACAGGAAAAAAACATTAACAATTTAACTGTTTTCATGTTACTGAGTTCCAAACATCTAGAGATTTTGTTCAAAAGCAAAAAATAAATTTTCTTCTAACCTCCCCCCACACCCCTACCACCACCACCCACATGTAACAAAAAATAAAAAAAAATCTAGACAGACTGTTCTATGAAAAAATTGGAAAGTTACCTTTAAGAAGTGACAATTTTCCTCCACTCCTGGAGTATTAAATGTGTTTACTCGAGCTCCCATGGCAATTATAAGGTAGTCATAATCTACAGAGAATTCCGCGCTTTCGTGAGTTTTAGTCTGCTGAGTAGATCGACAAAGAACTTTCTTATTTTTTGCATCAATCTTGAGACATTCAGCTTCCCAGTAGTGAATACCTACGTTTTTCTGCCAGAGGAAATGTATAAAGCAATCAATTGATAACTTGAATGTTTCATTATGTAACGATTACAAAGAAAAAGCTGTTTTCTAAACAGTAAACATTTACCAACGACCCACAATAACAATAAAATACGCACAATAGTGAACCAGTTAAAGTCCATGCTAAATACCTGTCTACCAACTTACTTAACATGATGGCAATATAACCTAGACTGCATTGTGACAAGAAGAGTTTGCTCTTATATATTTAACCATCAACCTTAAAACAGTAAATAAATAAATAAACAGAAAATATCTCTGCTACTTTCATAGTAACTAATTTCTTCATCTACCTTCCGGACAATGTTCCGAATTGGTTCCACAATGCTGCGAGCTTCCACAGTGCCACATGTAACACTTGGTAACAAAGGAGTGAACGCGAAGTAATTACGAGGTGATATCACCTGGACATCATATGACGGATTCTTCAGATTTTTCAAAAAACTTGTTCCAGCCCAACCAGTGCCAAGTACAACAACTTTCTTTTTCCTGTTACCAGCCTCAGATGAAGCAACACTGTTTGCACCATTACTTGAGTTTGCCTCAGAATAAGCCACAAGTCCTCCACCGCTGGAAGAATAAATTGATGGATATAAGAACATAATGGCAATATTATACATATCAAATCGTAATTATCTTGCTATAAGCACACAAATAAGAAATTAATATCTTACTGTAAAAGCCAAAGAATTCTGTTTGAAACCCATATGAAAAGGAAGAAAATTTACTTTTGTGACATCAAATTTTAAGCAAACGATACACATCACCAAGTTCATTGACACACTTGATCCATTATGTCACCAAACTCACAAATTGTTCAATTTACCAAGTTCAATGCAATCAACCAATTCCTCTAAAATCGTGGACAGGTGTCAACTTTTTAGTAATGTGCCACCGGGAAAAAAACCGATCTTAAGTGACCGGCCTAGTCTGTATTTATTAGGGATACAAGTTATTTGACTGAAATGGCCAAATGAGTGATCTTGCAGGTACGTGAAAGGAGGATACCACGATCCAACACTCTTCCAACCTATCTATATTCAAGGCCGATCCAGAACTTGATCCCAGTAAGGCAACATTTTCTTAATAGAATTGCAAAAAGGTTTATATATGCTGACATAATTTCTAAATGGATGGAAACATTTTACAAAATAACAGCTAAAGTAATTGCCTATGCTCTCTCCCACTGGATCCGCCCCTGGCTATATTGACAAGTCACTGCCATACATTATATAATCGTTATTCGTTATTCCTTCTCGTTTGGCTATACCTTAATGGGTGGGGGAAATAGTGTTCCTCATACCTTAATGCCTCAAACTTATAGCAATTAACGAACAAAGGGATTGTTTTAATTCTGATTTGCTAAAGTTTATAATCACAAATTCACAACAGTAGAACAACCTTTAGCAATTTCTGTGTGTAACCTTACTAGGATGATGATATAGACATAACCCTCGCCACATTTATTTATATGCACTACCTTTTGCAGTCAGAAATTGGAGAAAATTTCCCAATTCAGGTATAGTAAGCAAAAATCAATAAGTCACAGAATTCAAGGAATAATTTGAGTTACATTACCAAGCACTAGAAGTCAACAATCAGTTATCACATGATAACACCCTTCGAATCCAATTGACAAAAGCTACAAAAATCACTAAACTCAAAGAGCACACATAAACATCAATCAGATCTACAAGCTGCATCTTCAAACACCAACTAGACATGGAAACCAACTTATTTTGAAATATCCCAACATTTACAAACAAGTACAGCAAATCTATCACTTCATAAATCTGGAAAATCTAAATCTAATCGGATCAAGAACAATTAATGAATGAGGAACTGGAACTCCATTAAAACGCTACAATTATAGCCACAGAATCCTCAATCAAAGAATCATAACGCTAATAACAACACTAACATCAAGGATCAATCAAATTTTAACAACAAATACAAGCCGGAGAACTTAAAAGCCAATATTAACAGATTTACCCGACGGTGAAGACAACCAGCAACCTATAGAGAGAAGGATTGTCACGGAAAGTTTTCGAGAACTTCTCGTAAATAGACAAGCTAGTTCTCATTTTCGTTTCCGACTTCTAATCACTGATCCAGACCACCACGGAAGAATCTGTAACATGAATTTACATAAACATGTGCGTACTAAGAAATGACGTTTGAATTACAGAGAGGAAAAGCATTTGTTCTTACTTATAGAGAGAGAAGCTAGAGAGAGAAAGAGAACCCAACAAAATTGGGACAGAAATTTTTTTTGCCCGAGCTGCTTACTGGGCTGCTGTCGACTGGGAGATCGCCGTGGACTTTGAACTAACAGAGCAGTAACACGGTCTCCCGGCGGCCGAGAGAACCCAGCAGCCTTGCTGGTGTCGCGAGTCCCGCACTGACACGTGTTACAGGCAGCCCCACCACCCACGGGAAAGAGAAATTTGCGATGTCCTTTCTCGCTCTATTCATACTAGTATTATACGTAGTATACTACTACGTATTAAGTAAAACATTTATTCAATCTCAAAAAAAAAAAGTAAAATATTAATTTTAAAAAGTTTACTAAACTGTCTCTTTATTTCTTCTACTTTTCTCTCTTAATAAAAAACTTCCGTGATTTCCTTATATTTTTTATTTATTTCGGTCACTCCTTATATTTTTTATTTTAAAAAACTTCAAAATGCATCTAACTTAAATTCTAATTTCTTTGTTACTATTTGGGGTCGTAGAAGAGAGAGCATAATATTTCTATAAATTCCTTTAAGTTGTGTTCCGTCAAAATTACAGAATTTTGCAACAAATATTTGATATTTATAGTAAAATATTTATTTTCATTGTGTAATACATATGAAAATTATAACCCTGCAATCGAACCGAAGAATTTATAAATATATTCAATTTGGTTTGTAAAAGGTCTTCTAATTCGATTATTGAGCTTGTGTTTGATTACGTACCAATCGATTGATTAAACATTTCTACTGATACCCGAAATTCACAAATTGCTCGAATGTTTGACCAGTTCTCCGACAAATAGGAGTTTACATATAGTTTAATTTTATTTTGTTTATCTTAGGTCGTAAAATTTTAAAATTTAAATTATGTACAAAAATTTAATAAATTTTTCATATAATAAAAAGTTTATTTTGTTCAAATTTTAATGTCTTTTAATCGTTACATTTGCTAAAAATATAAATTATGTACGAAGTTCTACTTAATATACTAATCGAAATACTAAAATCTTAAAATTATGAAAGCATGCAATCTTAAAACAGAAATGTTGTGCACCTCGAAAGACTGTAACGAATAAACACAGAAAATAAGAAAAATTCTCAATAAATTAACACCCCTTACATTCTTGAGAAATAACAGAGGATATAAAAAGTACGGCACACAAAAAGAAGTACAATCGGGCGTTATTCATCCCCAACCCGATGGATATAACAGCAGCCATCTTAAAAAGGTAAAATTCATAATTGAATAGACTTACTAGAATGATACATGCTCTTCTTATTAAGAAATTCTTAATTATTATAATAGAAAGGAGAAATTTGAACCTTCTATCGATGGAATAAATGCTCTTCAAATGTTTGTTAGTCGATCTTTAGACTTACTAGAATGTTTGTTAGATGTTTTATTGGGCCGATGCTCAAAGCATATTTGAAAGTGATTTATTTTTTGTTAAAAGTTACTTTCAATTTATAATTTAATCTTGGAGTGTTTGAAAATAACTTAAATTTTAATTTAAATTCTTACTTAAGAGACATAATCAAAAAGTAAGAAAATGTTATTTTCTAAAAAACTGATTTTTAAGTAAAAATCTATAAGTTGAATTGACCAAATATAATTACTTTCTTATCCCTCTTCTTTTCTTAATATTTTACGCTCAACATATCACTTGAAATATAAAATAATAATTTAACAATGCAGCTTAACTTAATTTATAATTTCAAGTTAAAACATATGCTAAACACCTTTGATTTAACCCTAACACATAAAACTGATTTTAAGTTCAAATTAAAAAGCTAATAATTATAAGTCATAATAAAAAAAGTTACTCCCAAACATGCCTCACTCTTCGTCTTTTATCTACTTGTATGTATTATCAGTTTTATTTCCTCCACAATAAATAAGTGGTAAAATATTTAATTATTTTCATTAAAAAAACTAAAACCTAAAGAACAGATAGAATATGGAACAACCCAACTGCTCACGTTAGGTGAATGGTGGGTAACGAAAACGTCTCTCTTTCTTTCCTTTTGTTTTGGCTTATATATGGGCATTGTATTTGTTCTGAAGTTGGTCCATGTATTGGGGCATAACCTTCCTAAAATGACAGCACATCAAGATTCAGTTCTGGGGTTCTCAAAGTATTCTCAACGGAGAATGGACCCTATCCTTAAGTTCTCCCAGTTCCCATCCATTTCATGCTTATCATTACCAGCACGAATATTCACACGGCAAAATCAGTAAAATCACCTTTACAAGAAGTAAACATAACCATTGCTATACAGAACAGAAAATATTCCAGACCTTTTCTATTAACATTGAAACTAAATTAGCACAAACTTTGCATATAATGCATCCTTTTTCTTATCAGAACAAAAGGGCCAGCACAGCCCTCCAAATAAATGCCCCTTTCTATTTCCATTTTACATGTACAAGCAAAACCCATCATCTTCAATGAAATAGTTGAAGAACAGGCAGCTTGTTAAGATTGTTTCCGTGTGTATAAGCAAAATAGTGGTACACAAGAATTTGCCAATACATACAAAACCGTGTTTAATTACACAAACTACAAGTTACATCTCTGTTTCCATTTCCATAAATAATGCCCTCTTCGGCCACCCCTCCTGCTTCTTTTCGATCAAACGAGACTGTGGAACTCTACTTTGCACTGGAGCATTTGGAGCTTCAACCTCGTCAAGCTTCCCCCAATTCTCATTCCCCATAGAATCCCGAAAAGCAAGTTTCTTTGTTGGTGTACTATACGCAAAATGCCATTGCTTTGCAATCACAGTCTGATTATTAGCAAAAACAAATACCAATATTAATATGTATCCATCGACTGAACAAATATGAATTGGTCAAAACTTCAAAAATATACACACATACCGCTTCTCGAATCGATTTTGATACATGAAACAGCCTCTTCAAATCATCGTGTTCTACGCCACATAATATCCTAATCTGTAAAAATAGAAGCCACCGTCAAATTCATTAACACAGCTCAATCAAAACAAGAAATAAACATAGATAACATGTCAAAATCAAGAATTTTACACTTACCAGAATGTCTAGAGGCAGCGCTTCAATCACGGATCTCTCGGAACTGAAAACAGAGTCCTGATTACAGTGCTTCTTAGTGGGAGTCATAAAAGAAGAATCGACTTCCATATCATTGGAAATCACAATCCTCTTTCTACCAAATGACCGCGAGAACTTAACATACCCAAATCGTAATCCTTCATTTGAAGGTAAACTGCAACTCTTCACCAAAGCCATTTCTTGACAATATCTATCCAATAGTCTTCTACAACTCAACAAGATCTGATTTTTCGCCAAACCCACATCAAAGAACAATCAAATTTATCAGAATCATTCAAAACCTAATCCCAAAAATCAAAACTTTACTAAAAACAAAAGAATATAAACATAGAAGTATAAACCACTATCAATTATGGAAACCCATTTACAGTAAACATACAAATATCAACAATAGATTAGACCAACCTGAAGTGAGATTGTGGGATAAGAATGATAACCCTGATTTGCAAAAAGGCAGTAAATTGAAGATGAACGAAGCAACTGTTGTAGAGAAGGAAAGAAGAAAAAGTCTTCAATTAATAATTTTCCTTTTTCTGAACAGGAAGTCAAAAATTTTAATTTCTTATCTCTTGCTGTATATTTTTGAATTTATTAAGAGGATAAATGAAGGTTTTTTTGATTTTGTACCGGAAAAATGAATCGATAACGATGAGGTAAAAATCTTGAGGGTCCAGACCATATATAGGTAGAGGAAAAATAGCCGTTGCGAAATGGACACGTGTGAAGAGAATATTGGTCAGAGGAAACAACGTGGGAAGGTTCGATGACGTGTCTAGTTTGGCCGGTCCATGTCGGCTGTCTCTCTCGATATTCTAGCTTATCTAACACGTTTTGTGAAATTAAGCCTTTGTTTCGAGATTTACCTGAAACGATGACACGTGTAACATGAGTGAGGACTTTCGATGATGGACGATCTCGATTACGTGAGAAGTTTAGGGATTTGATGTAAGTAGGACATGGGCGGGATTGGCAGCGGTTACGGTTTTTCCTTTTAAAAATATGATGATAAAATATTGGAGTTACCCAACCCTAAAGTTGGCGAGAGGCCGAGTCAAAATCAAACACGGCAACACCGCCTATCAACTTGTACTGTACTTGTGTGGCACAACAAATTTGTAATGAACATATTTATCTAATTAATTAAATATTCTTTTGAGAAATAATAGTGTGAATGGCTATTACAAATTTTTTTTCGGTTAGCAAATTGTATTAATTTCTTATAATTATAATTTATCACATATATATTCCTAAAAAAAATCAATATACCGAGTAGTTTTGAACAACAGAGCATATGCCGCCGATCATATAATAAAGGGTCAAGGTCTTCAAGAAAAGACGATGATGAAGCATGTGTAGATGCTCACGTACATGAGTTAGCCTAAAGCAATCTCTGCGACATCTCCGGATACAGAACCTACACAACTGCCACCACGTAAACAATTTCCTCTTTTTTCTTGCCTCACGCATTAAAAAGTAAAAACCCACTTGTCATTTTCTAAGAATTTGCAATAGGAAATAAATCGCCCATTGTATTAAACTAGTTGATCCCAGATAACGTAACCAATGCACTACTCGAGAATTATCGACAGGAGTTTTCATTGTCCGGTTGTTCGTTAAAATCTCTAGTGTTGGTGCTGACATCATTGCTCTCATCTGAGTAGAAGGAGAAACTCCACACGGATGCGCAATTTTCATCACCTACACAAGACAGACAAATGAGTAGCAAGTAAATAGTCAATTTCCAAGACTGCACTCCAAACAGAGGAGTCCAGCAGACAGCAGATATGATCAATTCAAAGTCATAGCTGCAGTAAAACACAGTCTGTTGAGTTACTCCTAGTGACAAAATCAACGAAGCACATCGCTTATTTTTTAGTCATGCCATTATCATCTGGGAAAAAAATCTGACAAACTAATAGGCTACAAAATCTCTGATTCATGATCCAGTCAGCTTAAGTCTTTTTAAACTTTTTGAATTCAAAAATGAAGCTAGACTGAGTGATGAAGAATATTCCAGCGAGTAGAATACGGAAGCAGTACGACATCATAATTATTTTTCGTTAAGAAAATTAAGTTTTTACTTGACGAGGCATCAGCAACAAAGGCATGGTAAATGAATAAGAGGGCACATAAGGATAACAGCTAAAGCAAGGTTGTTGCATAATTAAAGAAATACCAGATAGTCTTAAATCATCTTGAGTATCATCAAGAGCCCCAAATCTCCGGTGCCCTGATGAAGAAGCTGCCATTGGAAGATATGGATGGAAAGAGAACCCACTGACAGTGTCTGTAAAACGGAAACGAACCACGAATGTTAAATAGAAACAACTTATCGTTTCTGTCGATAAATCCAAAAAAAGGGGGGGAATACCTAGTGCTGCTTGGAAGCTTGACACCCATTGCCCAGTTTGTAGATCGTAAATGTGAACTAATCCATCCTAGAAGCACATTCAATAAAATCAACATAACATGATGTCCAAACATGAAGCAACGATAATATTTAAAAGTTATACCTATACCTGGCCACCGGTACCAAGATGTTGACCCGAGTGTTCAATGTCAAACTGAATTCGCTGATTGGTAGTTTCAGTTGACCTGTACAACCTAATAACATGGAAGGCACAAAAGAATACCATTAAGAAGACTTTCCTTCCAATCAAGGAATCATGCAAGCAATTAGACAAGTATATTACCAATCTCAATAGAGACATGGTATTGAAGCAATTGAAAGTCGTTGACAAGGAAATTGATGCAAATACAATTAAATGACATTTGTTTTCAGATGGTCACTCTAATGGAGGATTATATGCATTAGATGATACGGGGCAAACATAAAATGTGTAAGAGCTCCAAATAGTTAGACCATGAAATAAAAGAATTGAGCAACCCACCGATGAGGTCAAAATTTGAACATAACAGAACCATCTGCCAGATTTTAATGCTCAGAAGATAACCCTTTGCATGATTTGCACTTGACCAATGTGCAAATACAAAACATGCAAAGAGATGATGAATTTAGTAATTTACTGCCCAGAGAAAGCTTGCCAGATCAAAAAAAGGTTTTATGTCCTTAATTGGAAGTCATAAGGGATGTCATTTCCCAAAACTCAGAGAGAAAGTGGAAACATGCCCATGTACGTATCTAGAATCAGCAAAATTATCAACCTAATTATGCAAGTATTTAGAATATCGTAACTTTAAAAGATGTCAGAAATAAACATTTATACGGTGCTTGTGACATCCATTAGAGGACTGGAGGGAGTATGTACTGAGAGTGGAAGAGAGAATATAATTAAAACTAGTACTTTGCATGCCACTACAGAAATTATCAGACATCGACAAAACAGCCATCTCTTTTGACCAGTGTAAAAAAATGACGCAACACAAATTCTAAGAAAACTAAGATAGGGGGCTAAATATGTGTGAGCCACTTGAGGAGACCCAATAAGAGATCTTTGAGACTCAATGAGGGATAAATGACAGTATAATGTAAAATAAACTCTTTATCTTACTGCAAATATAAACATATTAACTAAGTAATTAACAATAGATATTCTAAGGCTGTGCGGACTGCTTCTATTACTACATAGATATTCCGTCTATAGGATGACAATAGCTTCACGTGGTACTTACTTGTAAACAATATCAACAGTTTTGCGAATATCCCAGCACAGGATATATGGATCCTACAAAAGATGTGAAGATTATGATTGGTCAAATACATAATAATCAAAGAAATGCATGACACTTTTGAATTCTGATGCGAACAATAGAATGACAAGGACCATCAAGAGATACAACTGGCAGTTAAGCTACCATTGACAACTTAATGGTAACATGACCAAGTTTGTTTCGTTTTCAGTTCTTGGAGAAAGTAATCTGCAGTTGTAGAGCCGAATAAAGACAAAAAAGAAAGTAAGAACTGCAACAGGTAGCAATAGCAACATGGCAACATCATTAATCAAGATATATTACATGGATGTAAATCCATTAACATTTGGCTAGATAAAATTGGCTGAATAAACACACCCTGAGAAACAACAATTTTTGCCTCCCGCTGCCCCCCAAAAGTACATTTCGAACCTAATATGTCATTTTATGCAAGATGCATTAAGTTTACCTTTCGACCCCCTGCATACAAGTAATTACCATCTTTTGAGAATTGTACCTGAAGAAAAATATATAATGGAGTTTGAGTTAATTTAACATATTAATATTCAAGCTGATAAGTGAGGTCATATATGCCCACTTACATGTGTAACCCCACCTTCTTGACCATGTAAAACATACAGGGTTTCCATATTATCTTCTCGATGTATTGCTGTGGTTTGGTTGTACGATCCCGTAGCAAGCATTCCCGTATGAACTGGTGAAAATGCTATTGCAGATATGATACCTAAACACAGTGATACAAGGAGATAACATATCTTTAAATTGGAATATTGCATTTAAATTACAATATGCTGGGCCAGGATTTATCAGAAAGACAGAAAATGCAATTGCTGAATAGTGTATTTTTTCCATTTGTTCCGCTTCCTTCTCCCAGTATGCTCTTCATGATCCCAGCTCATGATTCAATTTCCATGTAAATAGCTATTGAGCCTCTCGATTAAGTTTTTATGTGTTGCTGCATGGGTTACAGTCTGAAGTCATTGAGAAGGAGCTCATCGCCATGATCTCCAGAATTTGATAGTCCAAACTCCAAATAGAGACAATGGATGGAAGGGCTCCTTCATTTCTTAATTGTGATTCTTAACCATTAGGTATATGATCCCCACTGTAAAAAACAGCAGCCTACATATCTTTATTAAGTAGTCTCAAGCACTCAAGTTAAATGTTAGTTCTTCCTTTGTGTACTGTCATCTAACTTTTTTAATATTATACCTACAAATCAATGTCTAACAGATCTTAGCCCTCTTTACTTTATCCAACTTACCATGCCAAGCATGTTTAAAAGAGAGTGGAGAGAGAGATAAAAGAAAGGAAGAGACTAATTACAAGGGAATTGATATTTCCACATAGAGGTCCCGCATGTTGTGTCCTAGAAAATAGAAATTATTCATAGTGGACCCCACGTGAGAGAATATCAAATTAGTATTTCCTCTGAACAAAAGAGAAGAGACTGTTAAACTATTAGACTTTAATCTGTACTGGAAGCAATCATCACAACATAGAATTTGTGAATTAATTTAAAATAAGTAATGAAACGTACTATTTTGAGGGTTTAATTTGAACTGTATAAAAAAAATAATTAATATTGGACACTTTATCAATTCATTTCCTTAATATGTGCAGACAGCCAAAAAGGACTATTATACAGGGAGGAGGGAGCACTTATGGAAAAAGGTTTAGTCGTCCTTCTAGAACAAGGTATAATTAACATTTGAACACTCTTATATAGAAGGTAAACTTATAAGGAAGTACCAAAACCTTATAATATTAAAATAGAAAACGAAGTACATTATGCATTTTGTTTATAGAATTTATAATTTATGTTTCTAATACCTGATTGTCCTTCCTTATTTCCTTGAAGAGTTGAATGCTGTTCAAAATCTCTTCCAGGACGATGAATATCAAATATCCTAACAGTTTTGTTATATCCGGCAAATATTCTGCAAGAGGAAAAGCACTGGTTAGTCTCTATTAGGACTCCATATAAATGTTATATCAAAAGCCCCACAGAAAAAAAGGAAAGGAAAAATAGATGATTTTATTAATTAAGGCCAACAATAATAGCATAGTACAATGACAACTATACACGATTTTTCACAGATATATTAATCTTAATAGCAGTGTTCTGAAATTCCTTTAATAGGCCTGTCGATGTGCACAACTAGTGGGTGCTGCCTAGAAGGAATTAATCTGAATCCTCGTTAATGAAATAAATAGTTTAAAATTCTAATTCTTGAATCTTTATTCGGTTTTTTTTTCCTTTTTGATACTGGTAATGTTCTATTTTTATGGTAATTTTTTCCTTATGTAAAATTTAGAATATTAACATCAAGTATGTTACAAGCAAGCAAACACCTACCAATCTCTAAAGAATTAATTTATGTGTAAATCTGAGGGCAAATAAAGGAAGCACTGCACCATAGCGAAAGTAAAAGTTCATATATTTCTTCTAATATGGTTTTGGATATCTGTAATCTTCAAATAATTGATCCTTACTTAGTCCCTGCAGGATTGAAACCGATTGAAAATGCAGCAGTGATCTCATCCATAGCATCATATGCGCGATACGTACAACGCAACTGCAAGTTATAAACTGTTAGTAACTAAAGTTTCAGAATATGATGGGCACCAAACATTTCCAAAATTGCAAACTTGCAAAGGATTGATTCCAGACTTCGAGCCCATTTGACAGAATAACATACTCTCAGCATAAGTAGAATGTTATTAGTTCTTCAAAAGAGTCAACTCCCTTAGCTTTTCTATATATAAAGATAAATTAAATAAAATGTGTGGAATAGTGATTAAGCACCTGACCCGAAGTAGCATCCCAAAGATGAATAGGATGGTCACGAGTACTACTTGCAAATACACATGTAACTGGATCTGAAATCAGACAGCACAGTCAGACTTGTATTCTGACATCACTTGCAGAATATTATAATTCTTTATTTCATGATAAGAAATAGTGGCGGAAGGCTTGAGTGTATACTTTGTCTAGCAAAAGAGAGGAAAAATAGTAATAATAATTAGAAGTAACAATAACAATAATAATTGTCAACTCACCAAAAATTCTTACCTGAAGCAGACATGTATGGATACCAGCAATAGTCATATATAGACTCCCCCTCTCTTAAAACAAGGCTGGAAGCATAGGCATCTGCAGCTAAACTTTATGAATTAGAATAAAATTACATATTATATCAAAGGATGATAACTCAAAGCAGCTTTAGATGAAACGAAGACTCACTTAGCCCTTGTCTTGGAGTTTAAATTTAGAGAGGAAAGAAAAGAAAGTGAGGGAAAAATTTTTAGGAGGGTGTCTTTGAGTTTTTTTAGAGGGGAAGAAAGTTAATCATTAGGTTGTCTTTGAGTTGTTTTTTAGAAGAGAAAGTAGAGGATTTGGAGAAAAAATCTTTAGCTATATTGTTTAAAAAAAAATTCTTCTCATTTTTAGAGGAAAAGGAGAGAAGAAAATTTTACATTTTTCTCATCTTTTCTTTTCTCTTCACTAAAAACTCCCAGACATTAATATAAGCAAACATAAAAACCCATCACAACAGTGAGAATGTTAAGACAAGGAAATTCATGCTAAGGTGGGACAATTATAAGCTCATATTATAATTATAGGGAAGGAAATCCGCTAGAATTAAGTATCCAGATGTAGATGGTACCACTTTAAAATTAATTTCATACAAATTCACAATCTTCTCATTCCAAAACCAATACGAGTTGGACAGGAGACTTACCAGAATCTGCAGCTAACAAACAAGCATTCGCAGAACCACTACTCTCGTTGTCTGGTCTAAACAACAATGCAGCACAAAATGTGAGATAAGCACAGACATTTAATCACATAGAGCACTACAGTTTAGATATCAGAAATGACACAGATTATGATGACCATTTATTATGGTGGCCTTATATGTTTTAAACTAGAGCATTCTCAGATAAAATGAACAATTACTTCGGCGTCATTAAAAAAAAGAGCATTCCCGGAACATACTCATCACTTCTAGTTAACAAACAATAGCAATTTTGGCATTCATTTTACAAAGCCTCGGTATCAAACTTATACGAATGCAGAATTGAGCCACAAAATAACTTACAACGAAAATGCATAAAAGGTATTATCATCGGTGCTCGTAAGAAAGCAAGACCCATCCGGAGACCTGCCCAATACCAAAAAGTTCAGAAAATAAAAAAAAAATTCAAGAACTAATGGAGGGTTTTGAAGTAAACAGTGAAGGAACAGATGGGTAAAGAAGTAAATACCATTTGAGGCCTTTGAGGAAGTTGTTAGGGTTTGAGGGGTTGGTTCTGAACTGTTGGTATAAATGGTAAGTTCTGTATGGTTGCACATCGAAACGAATCGTCGGCCACGTATAAGCTTGCTCGCTTGCTTCTTCTTTTTCTATAATTTTATTGCTTTCTGTGTCGGGATTCTCTTGATCAGCAACTTCCTCTCCCATTTGGGTTCTGAATTTTCTGATGGTAGATGGACACTCTTGCTCCTGAATTATGCTATTACCGCCAAAAGAGAAATATCGTGTGCCAAGAGAACATGAGTATCTTAGAAAAGAGTTTAGCCAACAAAAAAAAATTAAGGGCGTCTACCCTCTGCAAGTATAAGGTTGTTTCCTTCCTACTATAAACTCGTACTTCCTGTTTCTGAATTTTCGATATAAAATAAGTTTTATTAAAAGAATATATGTTTGTATATAAAAAGATCAATCTTATCGAAAACCCATAGGTACTTAAATTAACTCCCTTAATCATTCCAACTCGATTCAATATTTAATAAAATTATTTTTGTACAAGTTACGCTAAATTTTAATTTTATACAAATTACGTTAAATTTATATATTATCCCTAAAAATTCTTCAATTTTATTTTAATTTAATTTAATATGACTTATCACTTTTTTAATTAAAATTTAATTTGTAATCAACTACAATTCTTATATAATACAATTAATCTATTTAGAATTCTAAAGTTTTTAACTTTTTATTGCAATAAATTTTTATTAAAATTCAACTCAAATAATGATTACGAATACTTATAAATTATAAACAAATATAAAACTAATTTAATTTTTACAATTTGATTATACGTATGTATAATTTTCAAACACATGCTTAGCACGGGTAACAAAACTTGTATAAAATAATAGATTGAAAATTTATAAATTATTTATGAGTTTAATAAAGAAAAAAAAAAGATTAAGTAAATTGTTAAATATCTACTTTTTTTTTAATTATATAAGTTCTCCTTAAGTTACTTTGTTATTATCTACTATGTAAGGATATTTTTGAGTTTATAATATGATATGTAGCGTTAAATTAATTTTTTTTCTTCTTCTAACATTTGACAACAAAACTTATGCAAGAAGACCATCAACTTTTTCAATCTAATTCTATTATTTTCTATCATTCCAAAATCTTACAAACAAGTAGGAAACTTCATTTTTTTTTCCTTTTTTTTAAAAAATTTTTTCAAACAAAATAACTCACAAACATAAATCGGAAAAAAAGTATAAATGTACTCAGATGGATTTGACAAAAATTGTGAATTAAAACTATGGGATTTTACTAGTTATCAAGATCGAGAATAAACTAATTACTGTACTAATCAGAGTTTGAATCCATAATAATAAAACTAGAGAAAATGTAAATTTTGATTAAGTTCAAGAATATAATCATGGTCCAAATCATCTGCATTGTATATGTATTTGTTATATCATGAACAATTTTGGATTATTCTATATTCTCAGAGATAATATTATTGTAGGGTTAACGAAGAGATTTTAAAAAAATTACAGTACTTATATAGCGTTTGAGAGAAGATAAATAGAGAGAAAATTAATGTTTGGGAAATTTTTAAAGAAAGAAAATAAAAGAATATGAAGGCAAAATACTTAAATTTTATTTCTAAATTTTTCTTCCCAAAAGTGAAGTGAATTGGAGAAAAATACCAACTTTTCTAATTTAAGTAATAATTTAAAAATGCCAATTTTATTCATTTTAATCTATTGTTAATAACTTTTCTATTCTATTCATGTCCAAAGTTTTATATTCTCTCCAAAAATAAAAAACCCCAAACAGAAAAACTACAAAAAATTATTTCCTCGCCTGTTTACTTATATTCTTTTTCTTTATTTTCATTAAAAACTTTCAAATGCGGTGTTAGCCGTTCGTACAACCCAAAATGAAAAAAAATTAAAAAGGGAGTCTGTGGGTTAGCTCGTCGGCTCGTGGCATAGACGTCATTTGGCTTGCCGATCCATATTAAAATAGGCTGAGCTTGTTCCCGCCCTAATTTTCGCTCCCAACTTCACTACTACTGCCATGGAAATGGATGAAGCAGAAAGGGTCGTCCCATTTCAGCTTCAATTCGATAAACCAATCGCTTCTCAGGTAATTGTATACTCATATCATAATAATATGTATGTAATTGTTTGTATTTCAATTAGTTGTCATCATCATTTTGTTGTATGTAATGGAAGATTACAATAGCTGAATGGAACCCGGAGAAGGATTTGCTGGCCATGGTTACAGAGGACTCCAAAATTCTTCTTCATCGCTTCAATTGGCAGAGACTTTGGACTATATCCCCAGGTTTCTCTCTATACATTTTATAAAAATAGTTGGGGGCAGCATTATATATAGTAGGACAATTAACTGGCAGTAGTTTAGATTACATCTTAAGTAGATATTTCAGTATGTCTGACTGATGATCTCAGATCATATTACTCTGTTTTCGTATTGCTGGATTCGAGTTTAGTATCAAAGTGAAGTTATCTGATTCAAATCGAGCTGCTGTTTAACGTGGAAGCTTTTAACATGTTGTGTTAAAGATGTTCGACAAATTTACTGTTTGAGAAGTTGGTTGCACCGACACTGGATATAATAACAGAATTTCTACATCTATATTTTATTATTTTATTTATTTGCAGATTTATTTGTTAACTTATTACTAACGTAAGATTGGAACTAAGCTGATTTAAATTTATCTCATCCTTGTTTAAATAATTTAATATGTTTATCTACTCTTTAAATATTAGATTGCAAAATGATTACAGGTGTGATTACTGATTCTGCATTGATGAATTTATCCGTCTGTTGTTTAGGAAAGTGTATCACATCTTTATGTTGGCGTCCTGACGGTAAAGCAATAGCTGTTGGGCTTGAAGATGGGGCAATATCATTGCATGACGTTGAAGTGAGTTCATGTCACGAGTTTCACATGCTGTTTGCTTATTAATATATTGTCTCTGACATTGTTGTTGATCTAGAACTTGTGTAGGAACCCAATTTGTGTTAATAGAAAGTCGGAAACAAATCAGTTCGTTGGTTCATCCATCATTCACTTTTTATTCAACATGTAGTTCACTAGAGTTTCCACCAAAAAGGAAAATTAGAATTTTGCTGTTATAAGCAAAATTCTCATCTTGACCTTGAGGTCAAGATGTAAAGAAAATTAGAATTCTCCTATGACCTTGAGGTCAATAAATCAATTCTCATCGGGGTGAGAATTGGGTTAGTGTAAGAGTGATTTCGCCGATCAAAACTAAAAACATATCTGTCTTTCTGGAGTCCAGTTGAAATATTGGAGTAAATCCATTAAGTTATTGCAAAAGTCAGTTGCTTTTACCTTGTTTACTTTCTTGTGATCTATGACCTTTACCGATGAATATGAAACATGTGGGCGAACATATTACCCTCGATGGCATCTTATGCTCTCTTTTTTTCCCCATGGTTCTCTTTCATGTATGTCATTGAAAGCAGAATGGAAAGCTGTTACAAAGCATGAAGTCTCATACTGCTGCTGTTGTGTCTCTCAACTGGGTGGAAGATGGTCAACAAACTGAAGTACGTATTTTCAGCATCTATATGTTTCTCAGAGCCATATCACATTGTTCAATTGATGGATTCATTTGGAATTTTCACGCCATAAATTGGTTGATACTAGTTAATTTCATTACCCACTTCCGCTCTGAATATTGGTTCAGTGGCACCTGGCTAGTAATAGACCCACCTAAGTTAAGTGGACATACAGAGAAGTAGAGATTTTATTATTTACAAATATATCTTTATATTAGAAAATTTTGTCAATTTTGGTAGGCGTAAGCATGTTGATTAGTTTTCACTTGTTAGTTATAAATACTGGATAAAGCTTTCACTTATAAGAAATCTTTATGGTTAAAAACTTAATGGAGATACAATTTTTTTAGATTGAAAGATGTTACTGAATGCTTCCTCGATTTTCTATTTGATTCCATTATCTCAAACTATATTCTGGTAGTGTATAATTATTTCTTATAACCATTTTTCATTCATCTCCAAATCAAGGTTGAGGATGGTTGTGGAAATATTTTGACTTATGAAGATCGCACTTCTCGTTTCTTTCCCCCTCCTCCAAGAGCGCCTAGGATGCCTGGCCTGGTGCCTGGAGATAGCGGATTTCTGGATGATGGTGAAGAATCACTGAGAGAGCTATCAAATTCTTCACATCAGCGTTTTAACATTTTATGTAGTGGGGACAAAGATGGTATCATCTGCTTTGGTATATTTGGCATATTTCCAATAGGCAAATTAGTAAGTTGAACATCATGACCTGGGAATTAGTTGCAATATGAGTGTGTTTATGTGTGTGCATGCATGGACGTTTAAATGTATGTAAAGCATGCATTCTAAAAATTGTATGCGTAGATTTTGAGTTTTTGCTTGATGCCATCTCCTGTTTTTCTTTTTGTATATTAATTAAATCTATTAAATAATGCACCAGGATATAAATAATATATCTGTTTGCCGACCACATATGGACAAAGGTGTTGCCTTACAAATTCTAAATGGTTCCATTTGTAAGGTAAGCTCCGCTTCATGTTAATAATTATATGTATTTACAGATTTCATGGCTATATAGATCCATTCAACAGCTGAATGACCAACATGAAGCCATTAATGTTTTTATTATTCTTATGCCATATTACTAACTGAAATTCTAATCTAAGCATTTATTCTCATGCAAAATGACATCCTTGAAAGTGGAGTAAATATGCTGAAGTAGCAGCAACATATAGATACCATGTAATGTCACAGTTTCCGGGGAGAAAAGTATAGTACAACTACTTTCTAAAGGTTTCAAGAACTAATATGTAGCCTGTTTTATTCTACTCAGATCCAAACACAACTACTTTGCCGCAATTCCATTTCGTCATTAGTTTTGGACAGCATTTATCTTTTAGATAATCCACAACAAGGTGATAATTTATCATATAATATAAACCTCAATTGCACGGTATTCTGCCTCAAAGTATTGAAAGTCTATTTATATAGTTGTAGAGAAAGAAAGGTATAAATGTAAGAAGTGCATTCGTACTTTTAAGAAATGGTTCTCATTTGTGCAAATTTTCTCTTTGATACTGACCGAGGGATTCCTGAAATTGAAAACTTACTGGAAATAGAAAATTTGTTCTTTTATTTTCCAGTCAGTCTCCTGGTTTCAATGAAAGAGTATTGTAAGTGGCTGATGTGGTTCCAAACTGTTGCCTCGTTCATCTATCATTGTAATGAAATTTATACTTTTTTCTTAATTTCAAAAAGTAAGATTTCTAGCAGATTTTCTCATTTATTCTTTTACTTCTACTTTTACAAAACTCATTTTCAGAAAATCAGAGGAAATTATCAACATGTAATATCTGTACATCATAAGGATAAAGTCAGAATCTGGCTGCTGGAAGTCGCATATCGCACATAAGAAAGAACACAAAAGGAGAAGTTGCATAATTGATGATAAGAACTTTGCATTGCATTGTTTATAGTTTCTGATTGTGCAGCATGGTTCGAGAGTAATATCTGTCAGTAATTTGGGGGTGGCTGTTGTTCCCAGGTGGCTTTATCACCAGACCTGTGTCATCTGACAGTCATGTGCTCTGGGGAACTTTTTGATGGTAAAGTTGGAGCACACAACCAGAATAATTTACTTGGTTTGCATTGCTTAATGTTGGACTCCTCAATTTTTTGGAAGAGGTAACTCAACCACTAGAGATTTGAGTTTGTTTTATATTATTTTATTGGTAACAGGTTCTTCTGTTCATCTGGATTTTTTGAGTCCGTACTAGGTAGTTGGTTGATTTTGTTCTAGCTAATGAAGTTATGATGACAACATCTCCTGCTGTCTTTAGTGTGAGATGATTGTCAATAACTATTCTTCAGTGAAGACATACATATGCCCAATTGCTTAGCATTGAGGTCAAGACAAATAATCAAGAGACAGAATATTAGAAATGCTACTAAGCAACAGTTTTTGGTTGGAATTTATTACAAACTGTGACAATCTTCCTAGTATAACCCTCTATCAGTTTGCTTAAGGGCTCTCTAAGGATTTTATAATACTGTTTGTAATATGGCCTTCTTGTATGATGTATTTACTTTTTTTTTCTTTATCTATGCTTAACTAAATAACTTAGATGACTTATATGGCACCTTTCTACATTATGTGTTTCTTGTAATCATGAAACGAATAGCTGAATGCTTCATTCCCAAATTTCCTTTGAATTATGAGTCTAGCTCTTTATATAATTTAAACTCGAGGTCCTTTATGATGTACATTAAATATTTATTTTGTCTCCTTATAGTTTGAAGGATTATATTTCTTTTACACTTTGGACGTATATTGTAACTGTACTTGTTATCTTTACTGGCGCTTAACAAGCATGGTGCAATTTTGTCCGTATGATTATATTGATTATAGTAACTAAAGGTTCCTATCTCTAGTTGAACAAATTTGATCGTACTTTTGACTACCTGCTGATTGCAGAAAGAATGAGCTTCACCAGGTAGCTCAGCAAGCTTCTAACATTGAAGATTTAACCGAAGTTATTCGATCATCTTTATATGTCATGTGCAAGCAATGGTCTGATGCCATGCATACATTTCATGAGAAATTTGCTTCACTATCTACTCTGATTGTTGACCATGGTAACTGCTAAGCATCTGAGAATATAATTAATTTAGTATGTTTAACTATTTATTAATATTTGCTTACCATGTGTTTGTAGGACTGGATTCAACTCCCCAGGAAGAGTTCCTGAGCCTTCTTGGTGGTGCTCGGACAAGTCCTCCAGTTCATCAGTTTCTTGTTAATTCCCTTGGAGAAGTGGTATATTATCCTTAAAGCTTGCCATTCAATCTTTATAGAATGAAGGCTAGATAACAGGTGTAACTCTTGAAGTTATCTTCGATTAGGGTCTCAAGCGGGTGTCAAAGGTAGTTTGTAGCACTGGAAAAGAGCTACAGCTTATTGTCCTCGATCATTTACAGGTGCATCATCATATTTTGTGGATGTTACATGTAATATTTTTTGTTCTGAATAAACTCAGTGGGCACGCACTACTAGATCATGTTGTACTTGATATATTGATCATGTTTATTAGCCATCTTTGACCAAATATGATCTTGTATGGATCAGTTTTATCCATGTTTCTGTCTCCTTCATTGTAATCCACATTTAATACAGCTGTTAGTCCATTCTGAGGCTCTGACTAAAACTGCAAGATATATATATACTCACACACTCCCACACACGTGTGTGTGTGTGTGTGTGTCACACACTCCCACACTTTATATTTGTATTCCCATGATTTTTGTTCTTGGTGATATCAATTAGAATCAGAATTTTAATATTCTGAATTCCAGCCTGCTGCAGAAATTATTGCATTTCGAATGGGAGAACTGAGAGGCCTCTCAAAGTGGCGGTCACGTTATCAAGGTATTGGCTTGGATAAGATGCTGATCGATAGCGCGACGGAAAAAGCTGGGACCTTGCTCATACAAATTGAACGCTTTCTAAGTGTTCTATCCTCTGCTGTACAGCAGGTATGTTTTTTGCAGTATAGTTTTTCGTCACTTAAATGTTCAACCCAAAGTTCTCTGGAATTAGTTTGCTTATTGTTACCATGTTGATTTACTGTAATTTGGTCATACTGTGTGTAGCTTTTATAAATGTCTCCATCATACTCTTGTTCATATTGGCTTTAACAATAATTCGTTTAGAAATTTAAATCAATATATTTGTCCAATCAACTTTTCATGGTATGCGATTTGATGGTTTAATGTAAATAATTTTCGACATTCATTTGAAAAGAATTTGTTTGTTATGGAGACAATTAATATTGTTTAGTTGGTCTAAGAATTGCTAAGATTATGGCAAATATCTTAAGATGTGCATATATCACACGATTCAAGAATATCTTTATACAACAACATAGTGATCTTGAAGTGACCTGTATCCAAACCTTATTTGTTGTAACTTTTGTGATGCATGATATTCTTAAGTTAGAGAGCCTGATAAGAGTTAAAACAACAGAATTTTCTTTGTTTCTGCCAATAAGTTATGGTACGTGTTTTAGGGTTTCTCATCTTCTTTTGAAGCTTGTCTTTGCATTCTCTTTCCAATTATCTTTTTTGACTTTGGAAATAAATGCATTTAACAAGTACGTCGTACACACCTTGCACAGTGGGGGTTAATTTCATATTAGGTTCAAATTATACGATTTAACATAAATTATATACTTTCACTATTTCCTTTTAAAGTATTACTTGAATTATGTTTATTTTAGGGATACAATGCAGTGTTGCCTGATTCACTATATGAAAGGCATTGTCTGCATTTCTTAGTTTACTTGTGAAAAGTTTGCATCTTTTCTAAACTTCTGTTAGCTCAAAATTTTTGTCTGACCAGTTTATTTCTAAATACATTTTAAGTATATACCTAAGAATAATATTTTGAATCAAGTCCAGGTAAATATATATACAATCGGTTTTTATCCCTTTTAACACAACTCCCGTCTTCCTGAGCCTGTCTATTGTTTCTCGTATATCTTTCTTTCAGTTCTCGAATTTCTTTAACTGGCTCTTGAAGTCTGTGAAGATACTGATGTCTGAACCAAGTGATCAACTTCCACCTTTCAGTAGGTCTGGCTTTGTGATTGTCCTGCAAACAAATGACATGATTGCAAGTTTTTTGAGTTGTGGATGATCTTTTATACTTCTTGATTTTGCAGCGAGCTTCTTATTATATTCTTGAAATTTCTGTATGATCAAGATCCTATTAAGCAGTTGCTGGACTCATCCTATGTAGATCACCATGTTGAAGTTGACTTGTAAGTACTATATTGCCCATGAAATTTTTGCTGGATGATGCAATCGTTGCTGAAATACTTGCATGATCTTTCATAAAAATAAATGTACTTATAACCTGCATTCCCCTTATCATCCATACATACCACTGAACAGAAGCTGAAGTCCCATCAAGACAGATTATTTGACAACCAATTCTTCGGCAAAGGATGTTTGGCAATTAGTTTTAGATTGCAATGCTAATAAAGCTGCATATTATAGAAACATGTCACTGCCAGACCATTATACAGCAGTAGAGGAGACATGATAAACAATATTAGTATGAACCCAAATAAGAGAATGTGACAAACAGATGAGAGCCAATATTCATATACAAGGTTTAAGTCTCAAATGTGACTGCATCATATTTATAGTGCAGTTGATTGGAAAAGGATCAGGACCTTAATCTGAGGTGCACAAGCAAGCACCAAGTTATCATTATTAAATCAGGATAATCGGCTCAGATGGACCTTGTAATTCCTTGTCTCGAGCAATTGAAATACTACTCAGAGCTAACCAAAGCTCAGTAAAGTTAATGTCAGCAACAAGATTAATAGTTATTTTTCTTTTTTATCGTTGAAGTTAGATTCATAGGTTAAAATGAGTTGTCTAGAATATTTTGAGGTACATGCTTGGGTTGTCATACATAGTATATCTGGTGTCTAAATATCATAAGTATTGCGTACACCTCAAAGATAAATTTAAAGTAAAGGATGATTAAGAGTGTTCCCCCAACTTATATTAAGCACTGGTTGAGCTTACTTTGTGCGAAAGCTAGGCAATCTTCCATATGATTGAATTTGTGATCAGTTTATAATTACTCTCTCTCTCTCTCCCCCTCTCTCTCTCTTTCACTTGGTGAATGCAGAACTTTTCCTCTCATTTTCTTGTGTTTAGCATGTTTTATATCTTGCGTAATCCTGATTATTGATTTGTTTCATGCTAGTCATCTAAAAAGGAACTAACTTATGCTCATTTCTTCAGGGAAACGGCAAAAAGGGTTAAAGAGTTGACGCAGTTTGGAGGGTTTACAGATTGTGAATACTTGCAAAGGACTTTAGCAAAAGAATTCCAACAAATGGAATCTTGGTAATGCTTCTTTTCCCTTTCTTTCCTAAACCGGCAATTCAGCTTTTTGCACATGTAAATGTTGAAGGTCGTGAAACTCCTACTTCCCTTTCTTATATTTAAAGTTCACAATTGACATGGACATTATTTCATCTATACGCATATCTATGATTCTATGTATAGGTCTATGTGTATGTGCGTGCCTATAAGGGAAAACCTTACATATATAAGAATTAGATTTTAAAGATTGGGGGATCTAGCTTCTATTTCTTATGGTCTTATTATAAGGGAGATGCTAATGTAGTCTGAACAACATGGTTATTAGTAATGCTCTTCCTCCTTTATATCACTTGTTTAAATTGTTCATCTTTCATTTGATGGTGGCATCATGGTAGAACATCTTAATTTGATTTTCCTATAAACACATGAAGATCTAGGTTCTATCTCGCAATAAGATATGGTCCGAACCATGTGGTTATTAGTATAACGTGATTTCATTTAAAGTTAGTTGTTTTTACTTCAGTATATCAGCCTGGTAGAATATCTTTAATTCACTTATCTTATAAAATCATGATATTGGTGAACCAACTTATTTGCAACTTAACCATATCTAGTTCTGCGTAGCTTCAAAGTGTTAAAGCTTAATTCCTTCGTTATTGTAGTTTCAAGGAGGCTTTTCAGATGCCATTCAGTACAGTGTCCAAGAAGATACTTTGTAAAGATATTTTACCACTGTTTCCTCATGCATCTTTGGCTAAAATGATGTCCTCCAGTGTGCCGACATCAATATCATACTACAAGGTATCTGCCTTTTCATAAAGTAACTGTGAGTTTCCTTGTTCTTTATTAAGGAAACATTCACCTTAACGCAGCATTGCAGAGGCTGTGCCTGAAACTCTTGACCTTTTATTTTTTCAAGGGTGAAGCTTAATGCAATTCATAATATTAGTTTTTTCTTACTTAAAGTCGTAGCTCTGTTTCAACTCTTAGGGAGGTGTTGCTGGTTCACAATATCTGATGAATTGCTATATAAGTAATAACAAATTTAGTTTGCATGGGCAGACTATAAAGAACCCATTAAGTAATGACAAATTTGGTTTGCATCTATCTCTCTCTCTCAATCTCTGTATTTATCTCGCTGTAAATCTATATCCATCTCTTTATATTACACTGTAATCTTAAACTACAAATTATAATCGATAACTAGCAAGTACCAAGCAGATGTGGTGTACCTGACTCATTGATGCTTCCGATTTCAGACTAGCGTTTGATGTCCTTTTTCTCCTGCAGGAAACTTCCTATGCAACATCTACATATCAAACAGCTGAACAGCGGGTTGTTGACTATGTCTCTTTCAGAATTCCTGAGGAGTCATTCTCTGCATTTCCAAAATGCATAGGCATAATGAGGGGGTTTATGCATGACTGGGACAACATAGAGAAGGGATATAATTCTCTAGAAGCTGCATTGCTATGTGTTCCTGATGGCTACCACTGTGTAGACCTGTCCCTTTATAAAGTAAATCTTAACTTCTAATAAATGGTTTGCTGTTACTACTTTCAGATCATGATGTATATTATTTGATGCAGGAAAGTCAAATTGTTCTATTATTAAATGAAACATCAACCAGTTCTGAAAGCTCAGCAAATGCTTGTATGATGATTGTGCAAGCAAATAATGTCCCGTTCGTATCAATTGCAAGATCCTCTTATCTGAATCATTGGAAATTGCATGACTTGAAGGTATATTGTCTGTACTGACGTAAGAAGTTTTTATCTTCTTTGTATTCATAGCTTTGGCTTGTCTTAGTTCTTCCTCTACAATTTTGTTTAGAAGGTCTTTTGCCAAATTCTAATCGTACTCTGAAACTAATCAACTATTCATGTATATAATGCCAACTCTGAGATTGATAGAAGTACATTTTAAGTAAGAAATCTCATCATTGTGTCTTTGTAGGACATTTTTCAAGTTTGTCATCAGTGTAATATAGTTCTTGAAATTTACTTCCTCTCTGCATCTTAATATTTTTTTTTTTTTTTTTGGGTTGCAGTATTAAAGGTCATTTATCTAACAGAAATATTATTTTCAGGATTCTATATTAAACCTGCAACTTGAAGATGAAAAAGTTCGAGCTATTCCTCACTCCATTGTTGCTCCTCTGGCAGTTAGCGGTGAGCTCTAATTTTAAGAGAGTAATATATTGCATTGGTTAATAAATCATATGCAATTACTTCTCAATTTGATTAAGATCTTGAAGATTTACTTGTTAGGCATATGACCATATGTAAATAAACCTTTCTCTGACTTGTGTTCAACTGAATCTTTATCTTGTTCATATGATTTTGTTGGTATCTTCACCTGTTTCCAAGGGTCATGTTATGATGTTCTGGTAAAACTTTATTGTATCAGCATCCAGGGGGGTGGCTTGCATTTTTGCTGCAAGAAAGCGTGCATTGGTCTACATTTTGGAGGAAGATGAAGATGAAATCTCAGATGCTGAATAACAAACTTTTCTCTAGAACTCCGTTAATTTAGGTTGTCGTTTGTTTTTCTGTCTACTTTTTCCTGAGCTCACTTGTATGTAAAATATATTTCTCTAATTTCATTTTCAATCATTGGAATGAACTTGGAAAAAGTTATCAATGTTGTTTCTTCCTGTAATGCATTGACAAATACAAACAAGTCAAATTAAACACCAGAGATAAGAAACCAAGCCAATAGGTACGAAAACAATATGCAGAAATTGCACAACCAGAATGGCATAAAATATGGTTTGGGGACTTGCATTTCATGGTTTATGAAAAGATGTATACATTCTACATGTGATCGAGGAACATTTCATTCATCCTGTTTCAGAAAAAAATCAGATGTTAACAGGACTTTCATATAGACCTTGTTTTGTAACTTAAATTTTAGATATTATAGATTGTCTAAAGTTTATGCCAAAACAAATGGGACATGGTACTGCGAATTCTCCTTCGTTCTTTTTAGCCAGTGGCTTGTGGTATATCACACCATCAGTCAGTTTATTCACCATGAGTCCATGAACCTCGGGTGGAATCCTCGAGAGGTGACCAACTCCTTGGAGTTCCGCTTTGACTATTACAGCCTTCTAGGTGAGTTTAAAAAAAGGAAAACCAACAAATAAACTATACCGAGAAATATGGAATTGTACTTTCACTTATTATGTCCGTTTAATGGCCTAAAATTTTGAGTTAAGTCGCAATTAATAACTAATTAGTAAAAAAGTGAAAAAGAGTCGAAATCACTAAATATCTCTCGGTTTGAAAATGGGGAGAACAAAAATTATCCCATGGGGTTGCTTCTTTTGCATGTTGCTTCCGTGTTTTTAGCCCGATGTGAACAATTAAAGATATGATTAATATTATAGTTTGATCAATAATTGTACGTATAAATAATAAAAAAATTTCATGAAATTTGTTATAAATATTTAATTAAAATTAAGATTAGAAAATTGTAATGACAACTTTTAAAAAATATAATATTATAATGAAAAAATAATGTATATGTCGTGCTTTTTTTTAAACATATTTTCAATTTTGCCTCTTTTTTCTAACGAAGAGAGTATAAAGGATGAACATAAGAAATAATTCTCTTTTGATAAAAAAATTAACCAATATTTCAGGGGGAAGGGAGAGAGATCGAACAAATACATTGAATATGTATAGAATATAGAATATATTGTTTTATCATTCAGTTATATTCTCACCTTAAAAAAATAAAATCATCACTTTAAAAGATGTACGATATAAAGAAGCCTAGCAGCTCCCTTGGCGGCATTAACATTAGCAATAGGCAAAAGATGATCCCCAACAATAGAAAACTATTAGGAGCACGACCAGAGCTGATTGAATGAAATATTCAGGACATCATACTTGATTAAAAAAAATGACAGATGAATCAAGAACAGTTCACAAATTAGGTGCGCCAATTCTATCAGTCACTAACAAGCACAAAGCTCGTATTTTTGCAACGGCAACAAATGCCTAATGTTTCTTACTAGTATTTTTCTTTTTTCCCTTCCTTTTATCTCTTTTATTTTGCGGCTTTGGCCGAGATCTTTTTCTTTCCACTCTTTTGAAAGCTTTTTTCTTACTCACTGGTAGTTTGTGCTTCATCTCCTTGGAAACTTCAGTAATTCTAGGTGCAACAGCTTCAGGCTTCTCATATAAAGGATCATTCTCGGGAGGGATTTCACTTGTTGTCACCATGACTTTTACATCACCATTGTCATACACTGTTGTCCCTGCTCATTAATTAAAAGTAAATTGAACCTTAGTGTTATCAACGTTAGCTTTACACGTTTACTTGTTCGATATCTATTGGGAAAATTTTATTGACAATTTCCACTAATTCAAACATAATATATCCACATATCATGTCCTTCGCTACTTTTAATGTAAAATCAAGTCTAGCAACTATTTGATAATCTACATTCATTTTGACTGAAATTAAGAACCATATCTTTGAACAACTAGATATCCAACACTTAAAACTTTAGATATCCAACAATTAGACTTTAGATTAGTATACTAGTTGATTGAAAAAACAAATCTAGCTAGGATAATAGTAGCAGATATCCATGAATAACAGAAAGTTTAACAGCCCTCTACCCAATATCTGCAAGTCAAATATGTTGCACTCACTCTATGTGGTTTAGCAGCAAATGATACAAACATAGTAAATTAACTGAAAACAAATACACACATATACACACACACACTCGGGACTCAGGTATAAGGCAGTAATGAAACAGAAAGGGTCCAGGAGCTACAAGGAAATACCAGTAACTGATGCTATTGCCTCAGTTTCTTCATCCTCATCTTCCACTGCACCTTCATCGGGTCCTTCATGATCTTCATCTACCGCAGTTGGAGCTCCACCATTCTCAACAAATTCTCTTTCCAGCTTCCTCTGCAGGTGAAGTTAGAATGTCAAGTCAAATACGACAAAGTCAGATCACTACAAGAATGCAAAGCTGCAATCTAATATACATAGCAAGTGAATATAATAGTGAATTCAAGCATAGTTGCTACAGTCCTCTACGTTCCAACTCTTCCCATCATAAAGTATAGATTCTTAGCTATACGCTGAAGTAATCTATCTCTTCCAATATATCGATTAGAAGCACTCTGAGACTTTAGCAAGACTGATAATTTGAGTTCATAAAATAACAATACAATCAATTCATATTTGAAATTTTCCATTCACACCAAAGCTAAATAACTTGATGATTCTGTTCTCAGTATATGCATTTTGACATTAGCTGGTTCCTTTAAACAATCTGACAAGCTATCAACTAATGTACTAGAGAATCAATCCAAATTAGAAATTTTCCATTTACAATAATATACATTAATTGATGATAATGATAATCCCAAAATGCCTTTCTCTAAAGCAAATAAGCTATCGAGCAGCTTTAAAAAATAAAAAAATGAAACCTGTTTGCGAATCTCGATGCGCTTGCGGCGTTGAGCTTCTCCTTGTTGCTGTTGTGCTTCTTTTCTCCTCTTCTTTTTTCTCTTATGAAATCCAGTCACGTAATCCCTACAAATCAACACCAACCAAATATATCAAAAAAACAACCCAATTGCAAAATTATGAATTTCACTTTACAAGATTGAGTATAGAAATCCAAACAATCTTAGGGGTAGAAATAAGTAGGTAGATTAGAAATAATACTTCAGATCTTTTTCGTCGAAGGATACAGTAAGTGCTTTGTTCTTGAGAGCTCGTTTCTTGATATGGCGAGCTCGTATGTGGGGGTTCCCTCCATCTTCCTCCCTCCCTACTTCCTCTTCCATGGATTTGCTGCAGCCGTAAACCTTTCTTCTTCCCCCGAGAAACAAGCAAGTTTGAAGCGGTATTTTGGTAATTTGCTATTAAGTCTGACTTCTTGGTCCGCGCATGGGAGGTAAGCGAGTTGAATTCGAGATATCGGTTAGATTTAATTTTAATAAATTTTTTGATACTTAAATTTGAATTTGAATATTTAGTTAAATATAATTTTAGTATTTAAATTTTATTTTAATTAAATTTAAGTCAATCACAAATTACTTTTGAACATATAAAATTGGTAAATTTTTTCATAATAATATAATTGTTTTTGTTCTTTCAAGATAAAGTTTATATATAATAATTTATTTTATTTATGGACATTAATTTTGTAGTAATTTATTTAATATGTATATTATTTAAACGTATTATTAAGATATAATTGATTATATATTTCTAATTTCTCATATATATTATGATATTTTAGCATAAATAATATAATCAAATTATTCACGAATATAATCGAACGAATACTAACGTGCTCATATTTTACTCATTTAACTTATTAAGTTTTAAATTAAGTATAGAATATAACTCATTTTCATTTTAAATGCAAATCAAAATAATTAATTTTCAAATACATATCAGGAACCGATTCAATTTATAGTTCTATTCGCGTGTGTATCAAACTTGAAAAACTTAGACAATACTTCGGTTCCACTTCCTTTTTTTTTTCGACCAAAGGCCAAAACCACCAAAATGACTAAATTAAAAAGTTATTTATGCACACAAATAAATTACTAAAAAAATTAGAATTTAATTAGAATTTTATACGTTAGTGAAGCTCATTTATTTATTTGTCTTTATATGTTTTTGTGAGTTTTTCTTACTGTTTAATCTGTGTGTATATAAATTTATTATTTAATTTAACACAATGTATATGCATGTATATATATTCTTCTATACACCAATTTAGTACTCCAATGTTGTTTATCCTCTCAGTCATTTGATAGTATATTCTTGGAATTGTTTCCATTATATTTTATAAGTATAATAATAGCATGGAGCTCGTTAATTTGTCAGTCAAGTAGTTATTACCCAAGCTTAATTTTTTATGTGAGATTTAATGTTTAAATCACATGTTAGTATCCCCCATTACTTTGGTACTAATTATGCACTTAATTGGAATTTCGTTGATGCTTGGGAAATTGTCTCTCTTGTTAACTACTTGGTCAATAATAGGAACAAAATAACGAACATTGTTAGACATATTAATTAGGATGTGACCTCGTCTTTATCTTCTTCTTTTATGGGTATTGTTGATCATATCGATGTCATATATACACAATTATAAATTTATACACACAAATACATACATACACACATATATAATAATTAATAAACACTTGCCTCAGTTGCATGTAACGTTAATTTGGTGTCCATCGTATTAACAAATTAACTATCTTAATGCTCTACTACTGTCTTAATTTATTAATGAACTATGGTCCAATGCTTCCAAAAACATTATTCCACAAAAAAATAATATTTAAAATATTAACATAATTTAATTTTGTATTTTTGATCAATAATTAAATATACAAATTATAAACTTTTTTCATCAAGTTTGTTATGAATACTTAAATTATGACGAAATTTATAAATTTATAATTAATTTTTTTATTTATAGCAAAATAATAAAGAAAAATTTCAAATGTAACTTTTTTTGGGAATCATTTTTTTTTCCCAAATATAACTATTTTTTTCTTTAAAGGAGTAATATCTTTTTAGCGCATGCTGTCTTTATATTGTTTTCTCCTCTTCAAGTGTGTGCTTGTCTTTTATTCATATCTGCACGTCTGTTTGTGTAGATACATATGGATATTGAACTTTTTTTCCCTTTCTTTTTTATTTCAAAGTTATCTCAATTAATAAGACGGAGTATAATATAGCAAACAACATATTCAAATACAAATACATATAAATAAAATAAAAGTTTAATTATTTTTAGATTTGATAAAATATTTACACAATAATTGAACAAAAAGAGAGTATATTTTCAAAAATACTTATAAATTGTCCAACAATACTAATTAATAACCTAGATTTAAATCTAAACTTTTCGATCAAACTTCGATTCTTACTGACTTGGAGCTAAGATATCAATATATACATCATGTGTGAAACTGATCCATGAGTGGGTCCATGAACAAGCAAACATAACTAAAATTCCAAGGAACCTAATATAAGATCCTATCTGGTTCAGATTTATATGTTGTAATTTAATTTTGATAGATCAAATCGATTAATTTTTAAACTCATAATTTAATAAATATATTTTATATTTAAAAATTATAAAAATTGAATTTAATAATATATTCAATATATTTTCTTACGACAGTAATTTTATATTTATTTAATAAATATAAAAAATGTTTTAAAATTAAATATAAATAATTTAATTAAAAAAAATTAAATTGTGACATATAAATTTGAACGGAGGAATAATAATCAGGTCGAAAGATTCATTCTTTGGATTTCACGTGAAAGCGGCAACATAAGGCACCAATCAAAAATTCCAAATGGGCTAATTGTCTGTAATGCCTATATGCATGCATTGTAGATATAAATATATAATTAAATAGCACGTACATTTTATTTTTTTTAGAGTTAATACTTACAGGTTAATAATATACCATTGGGGCGCATGTCCCACTTTCGAACCAAAAAATAATATGATATCAGTATATTAAAGTTTAAATTAATGTTAAATTAATTAATTTTAATTGATATAATTATTATAATAATTTTATAATTTATGTCAAAAAATTTATGTAATATAATTTCCACTTAAAACTTTAATAAATTATATTAATTTTAAAATATAATATATCGTTGTTTAATTTAAAAAATCAAACGTACATTTAACTTTTGAAACAGATAATAATATATACAACTAAAGTTTCTTATAAACGTGGTTATTTTCTGAGTAGGCTGTCATTTATATTTATATTGCTTTTAGGTGTACAACATGTGACCGAGCATGAGGACGAAAATTTCTATAATAAACAATGAAAAATAATCTCTAAATGAATGGATTCATCGTTCAAATTTCTGACATAAACATATAATAAGCATAATAAAAATGTTAGTATATATTTAAAATAATTTATTTTTTTGAAAAATATGAAAATGATTAATTTAGCACATAAAATTAAAATTTACGAAGACAGTTTGCCATGCAACGAAGCGCGTGGCGAGGGGTCATACTACAGGTGTGCAGTACTGCTCTGAGGAGTACGTGAATATCGAAAAACCTTCTCCTGGGTCCCATCTTTCAAGTACATATAAGATAGGTGCTGTCTGCTCCTATTTTTGCCACCTCAAATAAGATTAGTGTGATTGTGTGACCACGGGTTCAGTGGGACCATTAATACATTTAGGATGGATCAAAGTAATCACATGGAAAAAAGTTTAAGTTTATTTTGATATATTAAGATATACTGTTACTGATAGGAATAATACCGAGTAGTGAATTTGTAAGATAGATTTTATATATATATATGAACACAAATGTTAAATAATGTGTGAGTGCTTGTCATTATATGTAGTAGCATTTAACTCGATATATATAATCAAATAGATATTTAATTTGTGAGTTTGTGAAATATAAAAGAAGAAGAAGGTCATATCCAATTTTAGTGCATTTTAGCAGGCAAATGAACATAGTAAATGTTTAGAAATATGTTGCCTTTCTGAATAGGAAACACAAAGTTGTTATTGCTAACTTATTCTATCATAATCAATGTAATCATAATAAAACAAATGATCATAAATATACCTATATTATGCCATAGTTTAAACCAAGTACATATTTATCCTACATAATAAATTCTTGATATTAAATTTTATATGCTAAAATACCCTCATTGTGGTACTCAAGATACAGGAAATACCGAAATACAGACAACGAACAAGTCACAAGTAGGTGCATAACTTCATCAATTGACGGCCAAGTGTTAATTACTTTTAATAAAATAAAGAGAAGATACCACGTTTGTACGGTCTCCACGTTTTCAACAATAAAAGAGGAACAACTCTAGTACCACATCTGTTACGTACGTAGTCTCAACAATAAATAGGAGAAAAACTCTATTCGTATTTGCCTACCTTCACCTTCTGAGCGTTATTTATATCTTTCCCACCCCCTCTCTTCTTGTTTTCATTTTTTTATTATGGTATAAAAAATTAATTGAGTGGAATGACTTAACATGGGTATAAGACAGGTCATATCATCGTCATTTTTAAAAAAAAATAAAGAAGATAGAAATTCAAATTTTATTGACTATGTCGTCATGAATGTGAATATGTACGAGTTTTTAACAATAACCTTTATTTTTAAAAAAATGAGTGAAAATATATTAGTCATATGAATGTGTATGAGTTTTTAACAATAATATTTATTTTTAAAAAAATGAGTGAAAATATATTAGTCATATTCATAGATCATCTCTAACGAAAATTTGTTGGTAGAAAAAAAATTAAATCTTAACTTTTCAGGATTTTATGGATCCAACCCACCCTTATTGACTTATTTTTCACCTTTGTTTTTAATACACAATTATTTTATAAGACATATACAACTAGTCATAGCTTAGAATCAACAAAAAAACAAAGAAAGGGATTTTAAATTATTTATTATTTTATTGCAACAGTTAATTAACTTTATGAATTAAACCATGAATGTATAAGTTCCTATTTCTATTTGTTTTCACATTCTTATTCCATTAAAATTCGCGAATTCGTATAAATCAGAATTAAAAAAAAAATTATTTACTAAAAACATCACAAATTTGTAAAGATAACGTATTCAATATTCACCACCGACCTAGCAAACTTTTATTTCTAAATAATATAGTATAACAATTTGTATTATGCACAAACATTACTCCAATATATTATTTCTTGTAAATTATTACAGAACTTGAGATAATATAATATATACGTACAAAAAGGATCGCCGAGTTAATTAATCACTGAGTACGTTAAGTCATTATGATACAAGTCCAAATCTTATAAAAATTTGTTAAGTCAAACTAGGATATTAAGTTATCAAAGTTCAAAAAGAATTGTAATTAAGAAAAATATTATAAATTTTGAATTTTATGTATAACTATAAAATTGAAAAAAATCTTTATATACATATATATTTTTTTGGGTGAGGGTAGGGCACTAGCCCAGGAAAAAGAAATATGCAACGCCATTATGAAAATTTTAATATATTAAACAAATAATAAGTCTCTCGAGTAATTTTTAAAAATTTGATAACTTTTGGACTTTTATGTCAATGTATTAAATCATAATATTAAAATATACACTCGTGCACGGGTACGTGTATAAGCCAGTTACATTGAATTCAGATTATCTGAAAATTTTAAAGAAATGTTTTGAAATTGGCAGTACGCTTTCAAGTATTCATTACATCCATCCATGTCAATATAATCGAATATATGATTCTCTTGAATTTAATATTTACTACATTCATATTAAGAATATGTTACTACAGTATGGAGCAAAATTCACCAGATATATAAATCATATATCATGGCTGTTTCCTACTTTTCTTTGTATAGAAGAGTTACGTTTTAATTTAATTGTAAAATTTTATGATTCAAATTTCATATAAATTTGTTATTTATATCGTTTAAAAGCAATAATTATTCCAAAACAAAAGAAAGGTTTAAATAACATAAAATGTTTACTATTATAAAAAAATTCAATATCTTACCATAAGTTAAAACCACCGATTTTTTGATCATAAATACATTAATATGAACCAACTTTGATATCTTGGTATAGAATTTCAAAAATAAATGTACAAACATATAGGCAAGTTATGAGTTTGGAGGAAACGAGCGGATAAACAAATAGTGGCCTCCAAACTTACTCGAGAGATACGTTTTCCTCGGAAGGATATTCAAAAGACTACAGAATGCGAGAGATTTTATATATATAAAGTTTTTAAAGTAACGTGAAATAAGAGGTTAGTAAGTAATTTAATATTATTATAAAATAAAATTAAAGGCTTTATAGGAAAAAAAATCTCTTACTTCCCTTTTTCTGCCGAAGTCCGTAAAACATTCGAGCAGTCCTACTGGGATAAATTTACAAAAGAAAATAAAACAAAATAACGAGTAATGAACATTTTTTTTATACTCCAGTTTATTTTACTCTCTCTCTCTCTCTATCAAACCCTCCGTTATTAACCCCCAAACCTTTCTTCTGTGTATCGTCAGACTACTACTACTACAGATCAGGCTATATCTCCCACCATTTCCGACCTTTCTCCTCTAGGGTTTACGTACTTCCATTTTTGTTTACTTTCTAACTTATAATAAAAACCGCTTTTAATTTGGCGAAAATTGCAGCAGCACATATATGATAAATGCCCCAACGGTACTCGGTGGTGGTGGTTGTTACGTTCACGCTTTGTCTCTCTATCTCTAGCTTTTGCTTTACCCATGGCGTCCTGTACTTCGCCCAAAATTTGCTTCAATTCCAACTGTAGACAAGTGTTGGAACGATGTCGGAGAGGCTGGCGCCGGCGCACCGGCGAGTACGCTGACTTATGCGATCGATGCGCGTACGCTTTCCTATTTTTTACTTTCTTCCGTTTATTTTTATTTGAATTTATTATTGTCTGACATGTTTCGTTTTCCCTCTTGGGCTGTAATTATCTCATTTCTCCTTGCTATGTAGACTTTGTTTTACTTGTGAGGTACGGCTCAAAGTTCGAGAGCGCAAGATTAATTTTTTTTGTGGAGATTGAATTTTTGTGCCTTGCTATATTGGTTTTGGTTGTTAAACTATCGACATATTATGCGTTACCGAATCAAATTGGAAACTTTCCGCTTGTAAAGTTGTAGAACAAAGCTTGTGTAGTTTTAAGTCGTGTAACATTGGAAGGAACGTTTTTTTTTTCTTTTTGAAATATATTGATCGAAGAATTGTTCTGAAGTTCAACAAAATCTATTCTTTGCCACCGTCAAGTTTCCATAATAGAGAAATCTTGTTAATGAATTGACTGCAATCTATAACCTGCATAGTTATATGATACTCAAATTAATGCGATGGACTGTTGTAACTCTTGCTTTAATTTTCAATTTTCCTTCCCCTAATATCTTATGAATTCCTAATAGATCCTTGAATTTTTTATACAGTAGAGTCCAACCCAAAATAGTCTCCTTTGACTTCGAAAGTTCCATTTTTTTTGGTAAAGGAAAAACTTTTCTTTATTCAGTTTTTCTTTATTATGCAGGTAGTGCTCTGCCACAATTTGATAATACCGTTTCTGTTCAAATATTGGAATTTGGCACTAGACTTTGAAACGTGAATTTTATTGAAAAATCATGACCAAGTGTGTACCTTGGCAGGCCTTAATTTTGTTTGAAATGATCGTGCAGTACTTTCCATAACCTTTACATGGGGGTGGAAACATATGGACACCGTGTATACTGTAGAAACATCTATACTGTGGGGAATACTATATACCAACAGTTTATACATGTTCAACCGTATCTTGAAATACCAACTTTGTGATGTCAGAAATTTCCTCTTTGATTTCTTGAAATGTTGATCCTCATTTTGTTTGATCATAGTTTTGCTTATGAGGAGGGAAAGTTCTGCGAGTCTTTCCACTTGGATGCATCAGGTTGGAGGTGTTGCGAATCTTGTGGGCAGGTCAGCAGAATATTTCTTTTTTATTTTTTTTCGTATACTAATTTTGCATTATTTTTGTCTTCAAAACATATTTAATAGTTTGATCTATAGACTTTGCACCGCATCTTGTAATTATAAAGTTCTTCTTTGCAGCAAATACATTGCGGGTGTATTATTTCATTTCATATGTTTGTACTATTGGATGCTGGAGGCATTGAGTGCATAACCTGTGCAAGGAAAAGTTTTATTTTGGTATGGATCATTTTATAGATATTCAAATTGATATGTTTTGATCACTGTTCATGGTGCCGTTTAATTCCTGTACTCTAATCGTCAATGAAATTTCTAAGGCTGTTTTTTATTAAGGATTTATACTGTGTTATGTAGCTATAGCCATTAGAGCATGCTACTTGAAGACCTTTACGGTCAAGATGGGAACAACGAACATTAGAACTGGTGGATCAGTCATCATTGTCTAAAAAGAATATCTTAAGAAGAGAAAATTTCTAAATGCTGGTTATCTTTCATGGACCTCTAACTTAGACAAATTATGAGTTATATGTTTTGTATTGGTAGAGTTCTATGTGGTCCGAAGGTAAGTTGGATCTGTTCTGTACATGGATCCGGGAGCATTGGCATGGCCAAGTGGGCCTATAGAGGATGTAGGCAATATATTAATGCAGGGCAGATATCAAGGAAGAATAGAAGAAGGATAGTTAGAAATCTCATGAATCAGCACTTAATCTACAACTCAATTCATGAGTACATATGACAGTAATGAAGATTACATTAACTTCAATAGGAATAAGCAAACCATGAAGTAAAATCCCAACTAATCTTATCAAATAAGGTAATTCCTAATAATTATCTAATGCCATCAATTGTAAATGCTTGAATATTCTTAGTTTTATAATAATAAAATAAACATATTATAAATATGATAGTTATAATTTATATTTTAACTTATTAATAAATAATGATATATTCCTTCTTCCATCTCACCATGTAGCCAAATAAGTCGAGTTTCTTTGTAGTGTTTGAGGTTACCTATTTCTTTATTATATCGGAAGAAACACCACCCAATCTCTGTATGTCTTGAGAGAAGCAAGGATATACTGAAGACTTTGGAACTCATACATCTGCTAGATATAGCTGGGTTAAATATGGATGCCAACGGAATGTGTTCATTTGATGAATCTTAAAAAAAAGAACTGGGTTGCTGTTTATTACCTCCTATGTACTTCGCGCACCATCATCTCCTATTTTTAAAGTTAATTAGGTGTGGATAAGCAAAGTGTATGAGTTATAAATGAAGGATAAGAATAACTTCTGTAGGAAGTAGAATAGTAGTTAAAGTGACGAACTTAAATTGTATAAATCAATAATCTTGAAATCTTCTCTGCTTTACAGATACAAATTGACTTCTTTCCCCTTTTTCCAGACACCAAATCCTGCTTGGCCACCACCTTCACAAAATCTTCCTGGACTGCCTGATAGGGTCAAAGATCTTGCAGTAAAAAAGTGGAGCTCTACAAGTGGATCAGGACCTGTACCGTGGCGGCAAGCACCTAATTCATTCAATAGTCCTGTACAGTTAGACTTAAATCCGAAAATGCCTTTTGAAATTGACATAACCGGTGACGTTGATAGAATAGTTAGCAATGAAAGATTGGACGCCTCTTCCCTAGATAAGAAGAAAAATGAGGATTATTCAGGAAGATTAATGAATGGAAGCTTGAAGACTGGTGCTTTACAGATATTTGAAAATGGAACTTTTGGTGTGCTCCCTTATATCTATCCTAAGGAAATTCAAAAATCTTTAGCATTGTATATTTGTTCTGCCATGCTGTTGAATCTCTTCTGTAATGTCTAACCTGTGACCTTTTTGTGACAGAAAACAATCATAAAGAGCAGCCTAATCAATATCTGAATGTTAGCCAGCAGTCCAAATTTTTAAATAAAAAACCTGCTACACATTTTAGTTTGACATTAAATCCTGCATCTAAAAGAGAACCATCTGAACAAACCAATGTTTCTGGAAGTTATGCACAAAGACCAATACTTCCACCCACAGCCGTTAAACCTTTTTCCAATTCCAATGGGGTTGACTCATTTGGTGAAGCTCAAACACGAAGCGGAAAGCCCCGAGGAGATGCTCGAGGTCGAACCCAGTTACTTCCACGGTACTGGCCCAGAATAACTGATCAGGAGCTACAGGAGATCTCTGGAGAGTATCCTTCATTAAAAATGTTTATTTTGATTACTTATCAGATGTGTACCTTAACAGTTTATGAGCTGGAGTCTGGAATTGTTTTAACCTTAACCACCTTAGTTCAAATACTGTAATTACTCCATTGTTTGAGAAGATTTTAAGTGCTAGTGATGCTGGGAGGATAGGCCGTTTAGTTCTTCCAAAGAAATGCGCTGAGGTATGTTTGATTCATTTCATTTAATTTTTCATTTCTGCTGGGTGCCTAACTTTAAATTTCGTACTTACAAAATCGAAACACTGTTGAAAGGGATGTAATGCATTTGTATCATATGTTATGCATGTTATGTCATAAACGATTGCTAAGGAGAAGAAAGAGGCTAAGAGTGTTTTCAAAACTTGTGATAGAAATTATGACTAGGTCGGGTGATGTGTTATTATTATTTTATTTGAGCTTTGAAATATTGACTTTGGTTTCAGGGGCTATCCAATTATCTTAGAGAAACTGTCATCTTAGTGAGTATTGAGCTCCCAAAAAATTCTAGTTAAAAAAAGAGAGACAAATTCAAAGAGGAAAAAATATTGAAAATGATTTGATTTCAGGGCTGCATCTTTATTTGTTCAATGGAAACCAAGCAAAGCACATCTTGGATTCCCAGTCATGTAAAATGGCGGTCTTTTGAGTGTCTTTCCTCAACTAGTGTCTTGAACATATCTTTCGATTTCCGCTGTTTATTGGGATGATGATAAATGGGTCTTCACTCATCATCCATTTTGGCCCATAAATTGAATTTTTAAGGAATACCAAGAGCAGCTAGTGCCGTGTTGGTTTAGTTTTTACAAAATAAATATTCAAAAGTGTAATACTATCTGGTTTCTCATCCTTTTTCAGTCATCTTCATTTAATAATATTTTTTGTGGTAGGCCTACTTTCCGCCCATTTCTAATTCTGAAGGAATACCTCTTATGGTGCAAGATTTGAAAGGGAAGGAATGGCTTTTTCAGTTTCGATTTTGGCCCAACAATAACAGCAGGATGTATGTTCTAGAGGGGGTAACACCTTGTATACAGTCCATGCAATTGCAAGCAGGCGACACAGGTAAAACTGCACAAATGTGCCATCTGCAAGCTGTTTCTGCCTATTTATATAAGTTTATTTTTATTAGGTTAAGTTTGCTTCTTTTTTTTTTTTTTCACATTAAGTGACATGATTCCTCCAGGTATTATTTTTTGGGGTTCGCCCTTACAAAACAATTCTTCTGGTTTCTAATTCTACGTATCTGCAAGCTGTTTCTGCCTATTTATATAAGTTTATTTTTATTAGGTTAAGTTTGCTTCTTTTTTTTTTTAGCATTAAGTGACATGATTCCTCCAGGTATTATTTTTTGGGGTTCGCCCCTACAAAACAATTCTTCTGGTTTCTAATTCTACATATGATTTATATGATGATTAAGCTTACTATGTAGTATGTATGAACTGGGACTGAAATCTGTCTTTACTCAGTGACTTTTAGTAGGTTAGAGCCAGAAGGAAAGTTGGTCATGGGAGGCAGGAAGGCTTCCTATCCTCCATCAGATCAGGTTTGACTTAGCTTTAATTCTCTTTTAAAATTTGATCTTTTGGAGAAAATTAGAAAAGCGTATATCTTGTATGCATGTATATTTACTACTTTTGTTCATATCAACAATAAAACAGTAAAGCGATGAACGAAGATAATAATTCAAATTATAAGTTCAAAAAAGAAAAGAAAAGAAACAAGCTTCCAGGGCTTTTCAAACTCTGCCGCAGACGTCCAATTAATGTTTAAATTCACAAAATAAATGTAATAGGTTGAATCTTGTCAATTATTGCCATGCTGAAAGATGTATGTGTCAAATTACTCAATTTATAGTTTGGGCTGTATTTTATTTACACGTGAATGAGTAGTGATCGTCGTTTTCAAATGTCATAGTTATGAGCATACCACGGAACATGATTCCCCCCCACCCCCAACCGTGATAGTGTAAATGTTTGTTAGTGATCAAATACAACATATATCTTTATTCAACGTTAGGTGAGTGGTTATCCTCATTCTGCAATTGATTGTCTTTGCATTTAATATTTGATATGTGCTTACGATACACACAGAAAAATATATCAAGTCTTCATGATCTATATCCACAGAACAAGGAATCTACTCTTGCTAATAATGGTGTTTTAACACATGGAGATTCTGTTGGGGTTAGCAAACCTGGTGAAGGTTTTTCAGCCCATCTTCATGTAAAAGGTATTCCTGTATCATCAAGCCTTTTGACAACCAACCGGGCAAATTTAGCTAAGCCATCAACTACGTGGTCTGAGATTGATAAATCCAAATACATTTCAAAGGAAGTACTTGGAGCTAAAGCAGCTCTGGGAAGTAAGAGGAAGAACAGTGCCTTAGGTTCAAAGAGTAAACGCCTACGAATTGGACATGACGAGATGATAGAACTCAAGCTCACATGGGAAGAAGCGCAAGGACTGTTTCGCCCACCTTCTAACTATGTTCCCAAGATTGTGGTGGTTGAAGGTTATGAAATTGAGGAATTTGAGGTGCCTACTGATTTTCATTTCATGTTTGAATATATAATTGTATGATTTATTATGGTACTTGGTGTGCCTCACTTATACTGGTCATAAACCTCCTATATTTGAGCCATACAAATCTGGTATTGATATATCTAATAATTAGCTTCTAATCCTTAGATCTTATGATGTGTAGCTGAGTATGTTAATTATGATTCCATGCATGCCCGACATGGTAAATGGTGATACGGTACGAGTATTTTAAAACCTTTAAGTATTAGCTGCGGAGGCTAGGACTCTGACTTGGTACCGAAAGGAAGAATGGAAAATAAATAAGATAAAATAAATATGAAGTTAATGTGAGGCGAATAGAGCTGCTGATAAGCCTGGTACATAACTAATCATAGGGATTGATTACTAGTCGCATAGCTTCATAATAATTATGTAAAGGTTCTGCATATTTAATTAATCCCTTGTTAATATGCTCAAGGGAGAAGTCCACCGCTTGCCTTGGTAGTCTCAAATAACACGAAAACCTTGCCATGATTCTATATTCATAACAGAATGCCTCAGTATGAATTTTTCTTTAATTTCACCTTTCTTACTATGTTGTGCACATTAAAAAAAGAGAAGGCATTTCACATTCTAGTGCGGGTCTCCACGGAATAGAAACAATTGGCATTTTCCATTAAACCCAAATATTTTTGAAAAATAAAGTGATAATCCGCGACTATGTAGTACAGTGTTTTGTATTCAAGTCTTAATAATTATAATTCGTTGTGCTAATTAGTTTCTTCAGTATATTTGCTGCTTTGAAAAATTACACCTGATTTCGACATGGTTATTTGTTGTGTGATTCAACATCAGGCCTCATAGAGTATTTATTTGATTATATTTTACGTGGTGCTTTGCTTTCAAGCCTTAATAAACTTCATAAGCCATTGTGCTCAGTTTGTTCATTCAGCTTATTGGTACTTTATGAGATACATAATTGAGGTCAACAGTGTAACATGATACATTATCTAATATTAATTGCTTTAGCAGGAACCCCCGACTATTGGACGGCCTACTATTTTAGCAACGGATCATGTGGGGTAAGGCCAGTCTTGTGCTCCTTTCTAATTCGAGTAGTCTGTTATCCTATCCATCCATATCTACGTCTTCCAGGAACTTCTGTCTTTTCCACAGCTGATGATTCCCAAAGACTAGTTCCATTGATTATTAATCATAGGTTCTTGCATGGGAATATATATATATATATATATAATGAAAGGTTAGGTAACATTGTTATTACAACAGCTGCACTGCCACATGTATTTGTGTGGATATGACGGGCATGATCCATTAGAAACAATAGAAGATAACATTGTTACAGCTAGTGCATCTGTGACCGTCCAAGTGTAGCATCCACTACAAATTGTAGCAGATATTAGAAATTAAGGAAAAACCGTAAATAACCATAGGTGTTTTTAGGTCTTCCATGCAAGTTACTATTTGTAGCAAACTTTTAATGACGTCTTACTGCATATTGTAGTCTTTGCCTCGATGGATTCGTATAATTGATTTAACAATCCTTTTGCTACATGGAGGCTAATGCTATGTCTCATTTGTGTCAGTGGAAAGTGTGAATGGGCTCAGTGTGAGGACTGTTTCAAATGGCGCAAAGTGCCTGGTAATGTGCTTTATCCCTCAAGGTGGACCTGCTCTGCAAACTTATGGGATCCAGAAAGGTACATATTACACCCAGCTTTGTTAAGCATTGAAATTTGATCCCACATAAGGTGACAGTTTGTTTGTGTTTTGTGATTGTTACACTCTATAAGGGTCCTTATTCTGTTCTGTTTTGTTCCATAATGTTCTTTTCGGTTTGTTTTGATGTTTGCTTGTAGCCTTTCTTAACTAGAGTTTACCTCAGGGCACAATAAACAAATCTGATTCAAGTGATATGTTGCTATCCTAGGATGCATTCTTTTAAATATATCCTACTGCACAGGGCGTGTTTAATGTCCTATCTTGTTAGTTTAATTTTTTGTTTTTCTGTTTTGTCTAAACTTTGGCAAGGTATGTTTGATGTCCAACTTGTAGTTCATTTCAAGCTGGGTGAAGTTGGAATATTCCATTTTATATAAGTTGTATGATATTGATATGTATATTCTCTTTATTTGTGCCTAATTATCCATGGATATTCAGTATACCTTCTTGGGATCTCACTATCTCATCATAAATTAACTCATGATGAAGTTCCTATCCTATTTCACGTCAAAATTTTTACAATCATTCAGTTACTGTTTGATCCAGTTTAGGAGCAACTTGAAGTTTATTTTCTATTTACATTTCACTATTGTCTACCAGATCAGTGTGTTCCGCTGCTCAGGAAATAACATCAAAAGAGCTGGAAGATCTGCTAATTACAGGTACACGGCATGCAATTTCGAAAACATTATTCATTCTTTCAGTGGTTTTAATTGTTGAATATATGCCTAAGAAATGAGCTTAAAGGCATTACAGTCTCGCCCAAAGAAGACGTCGATTTGGATAGTTTCTTTTAATTATTGATCTATATTTTTTCCTTAGAAATTTTGTATATGAATTGGTAATTAATATTTATGCAGCTCAAGCTAAAACGGTAAAAGGTGATAATATGGAGCCAGATTCGCTGGAAGTTTTAGAGGGGCTTGATGCGCTTGCCAACCTAGCTATCCAGGACGAGGGAGATATTCTCCCATCATCATCACAGACCACAACAAGACACCCTCGCCATAGACCTGGTTGTACTTGCATAGTTTGTATTCAGCCCCCAAGTGGGAAGGGTCCTAAGCACAAGCCGACGTGTACATGTAATGTTTGCTTAACTGTTAAGCGCCGTTTCCGCACAATGATGTTACGGCGTGAGAAGAAACAATCGGATAAAGAAGCAGAAACTGCACGTCAAAAGCTGCAGCAGCCTGAGGAATTGGCTGACGAGGACAGCATCCAGCTCTGTACTGATACTGGAAATTGTAGTCCAAACCGTGAATCGTTAATCAACGAGGGTTCTGAAGATGACTCAAATATGAGGAAATCATCCACTTCTCCTTTCAAAGGTCAAATTGATCTGAACATACAGCCGGAACGAGAGGAAGATCTGTCACCTGTTTCAGATTCTGCCAGCATGATGAGGTTGCTCCAAGGTGCCACCGAGAGGTACATTAAGCAGCAAAAAATTTCAAGCTCTGGTGAAAACAGAAACTCAGTTATCAGTCTGACGTATCCTGCTGGAGTTGGAGTAGGGAATTTAAGCAGCATTGCTCCTACTGATAGCAGTCATCAGCACGTGGACTGAGACCCCGCCTTCTGATTTATCAGCAACTAAGATTTGCTTCGCAGCAGATCCATCTTGTTCAAGCCAAAAAAAATAGCTGCTGTATATTTATCTATAAATTGGGAATGAGAGGTAGGAGCTTCTTTTATTGCCATCGTCTTCATTTTTATGCGAATTTCTCTGAAGATACAAGAGACACCAAACTGCAGAAAGTAAAGTGACTGAATTTAGTGCTACCGGATAAGCTGTGGGGTTGAAGCTGCTTCGTTTTTGCTCGTACAAGCTCGCCTTTCTGCCAGGAATAGAATCATTTACGATGTAATTAAACATATGTATTTCCCCTAGCCCTGTTATTATTATTAGATAAATTACATCGGGTATATACTAGTTAGAATTTATTTGTTATTGCATAACTGGGTCGCCACCATCTTTTTCCCTGCTGAAGGCAGTGTATAATTTTTCTTCTCCTTTTCAAAACAAGAGAAATAATAAATAAGTTTAAAAATAAATAAAGAAAACAAAATCTTAATTTCCAAAAATATAATCAAAGTGAAGCATGTATAAATATGTTCAAAATGAATGAACCCTTCACGGTCATGAGTTTAACAAGATTCTCATATAATAAAAAGTTTATTTTGTATTTTATAATATTAATCCTTTTATAATCAAAATTAATAGAATACATATTGAAAGTACTATATAAGTTTTTGAAGGTGTTTTTTTTTTTTTTTTGTGGGAAAAAGAGGAGGGAGTAAAAATGCATGATTAACATTTTGGAACACTTGCACATGGTAAAATCTTTTGAATACGCAATAAGCATAAAACAACGTTGTGAGATTGATTATTGATTTAGGAAAGAATAATAAAAGATCATAAGAAAGCAGGAAAACTTGACCACAAGAGCTAGACGAGTACTGAACCAGATTAAATACCTTAGGCCGAAAGAAAATAGTTTGTGGCGTGTAAATTTTGTTGATGAGACCAACAAAAAGAATAAGTTGAGTTGAATATATGGTAAACCATAAACATATAATGGGGGGCCATTTCCACATGTTTAGGATTTATCTATTACAGTATCTCATAAAAAAAGTGGTCCACCATGGCATAATATTAGTCTCGTGTTTTTCTTTTTCTTCTTTTTAGCGGCTCACATTTAGCTATGTGATACCAACCTTTTTTGAATAATGGAAAACTCATACTTTGGGAGATTCGGGAGTTAATTTTTTCGGCTTTCATTTTCTTTTTCCGTAGAATGGTGCCTAATATGTAGACGAAAGTAACTATAACCTAATGCAAACTATGTAACCAAAACACCAGTCGAAGAAAAACTATTTCAGACCGTGGAGAGTGTAAGCTGCTTCAACTTGTCTGTTCCGGATTAGCCAGTTTCCATCAATTTAGATAACCGCAAGATGTTAACGTTGTTGTTAGGTTTAATTTGAAATGCATCACAATCACTAGTCCAATTAAAGAGTAATTTGATGCAATTAAATAATGTATATAATTAAAATACGATAATAGTATATTGGTATTTACACTATCGTTGAGACTTTCAGATACACAAATCTTTATATTTGACTTTGCGCTACACACGCACACGTAGATAAGTAAATTCATATTTCTTAGTAATCAAAGTTCAAATATCTACGAATGAATTCATGCTTAACTAATAAGCAGACGAACACGCCTTTTTTTTTTTTTTTAACACGTTGACGATAAATTGTATGCAAATTGACCTACTTCAATTCTGATACAAAAACTCATAAATAAAATAAGAATATGAAAATAGTTAGTTAGACATAAAATAAGGTGGATGGACTACTACTACATACTACATACTTAACTAGACATCCCTAACATGGAGTGATATGGCAGATGATCGTCAATTTGTCATATACTCCATTTCGTTGGGGGGAGAAGTATGAGAATTTCCGGTTAAATACTCCCTCTGTTTATATATATATATATATAGATAGATAGATATGTCTTGTCTTTTGACGTTTTAGTACGTAGATTTAAGTAAATTTTTTTATATGATAAATATTTTATTTTAGTTAAAAATTATATACATATTAATTTTTATTTAAAAAGAAATTCATTATTAATTTTTTAAAATTAAATAAAATATTTAATATATAAAAAAAATTGTCAGAGACACTCGTATGAAAACAAAAAGGGAGGGAGTATGGAGAATTCTGATCAAGCAAGCACATAATTGTGAGCAAGGCTAGTTTAGCCATTAGCTGAATAATCAGCTCAAAAAAAGAAAAAAGAAAAGGGGATTAATTAATTGTACTCACATTGTTGGGTCAATAACGGTGGTGTGTACAACGGGTCAGCCTGTGCTGTAATCATCAACATTGTCTTGGTTGATGTCTACAAATTGCATTGCGCTCGCTTTTCTTAATTGTATATATTCCCCTCTCACTGCACCGCACCGACTTCTTTGCATTATCCTTTCATACTCCGTATTCTTACTCCAAACGCTTATCACTTTCATACTCTCTTTTGGGATTTATCCCTCAAACTGTTTTTATCTTAAAATATACTTTTGTATAATTTAAATTTCCCTTTATATTACAAAATATACTTATTTTCAAAACATTTAAAACTCAATGTTTATCTAATAAAAAATAATTTCTAAAACTTATTACTACTAAAACATAATAAGTGCCAAATAGTAATATTTTTTTTAGCTCTCGTGTATTTAAGTGTGGTGTGAAAATTTTATACGTCTTGTGACTTCCTAGTATGCACAAATGCTATAAAATATAAAATGTCACTCAATTCATAATTCAAAAAATATTAAATGCCATAATTAATTCAATAAATAAATAAATATTCATTTGAATTCATAAGCCTTATTTACAGACATTTACTTTCCTAATTCCCATATCATTTCAATCATCACAAGCACAATAAATATACAATCCAAGGACCAGAATATGTATCCCAAAATCCTTTACTGAATCTTTTTCAAGGCTAAAAAGTTTTTAACTGGGAAAAATAATAGAAGAACAATTTGTAAGTATAATAAATTTCTATTCACCCAATAACTTGTAAATTCTTCAGGCTATATCTATAGAATTACTAAAACATTGTTTATAAAAAAAATTATATGGATGCCCATAATTTGAATTGAATGTTTTAATGGGACCCACGGTTCACCATCTCCATATACTGATTCAGCGACTCCTGCCTCTGCAACCTCATTTCCTCGTTAAATTTCTTTATAAACGCTTCCACTCGCCGATTCAACTCGTCATGGCTCAGCGACGCCTCTTTCCTCAGCTTCCCCCCTGATCCGGGAGATGACCTCACCACATGGGCCACCGGGGGCGGCGCCTCGTAGTCCGTGTGTTCCCTGAATGTCTTCGACTTGGTCACGTGCTGGGGCGACGCCGGTGACTCCACGGTCACGTGACGGCCGTGATTCTCCCACGTATCCGACTTCTTCAGGTGCCTCGTGAGCGGCACGTGACGACCGTCCGTTATAGTCCTCCATGTGTTCTCCAACGTCTCTTGCTTCTTCGGCTTCGCCACCCTCAGCGCTCTAATGCCACCTGTAATTAAAAAAAAATTTTAAAAATCAAACGAAATGACATACTTGCCCTTCTAATTAAATCGAATTATGTTCTCTATCCCCCGCGTACAAAAGACGCAGACAAAGCTTAAACGACGTAACCACTGAATATAGCCGCAGCTAAAGAACTACAACTCAAGTCTAAAGCGTCCAGATTCCGGTGAGACCTGTATCAACGAAGTGCCGGAAATCTCTATACTCGGCAACTAAACGTTACAACCAAAATCTAGCCGTTGGAATAGCTATAAATATATCATGCAGTATTATAAAAATCCACTTTAAAATTTTAATTCAATATTTATCGACTTTGTACCTTCGGGACTTGCTTTTGAAGGTTTCCGGTGACTGAACCTAGAAGAAACCAGAGGTTTTTCAGGTACCGGAAAAGGATACTCCTCCGGCGCATTAATCCTCTGGGCCGGGGTCCACGTGGACCTGGAAATTACGAACTCGTTTTCATCTTCGTGCGTTACAACTTCCGTTCCATTGACCACCACAGGCTTCAAATCTAAGACCGGAGCTTCATTTATTTCAAAAGCGGGTGCTGGAGCGAAATCCACCGGGAGATCTGACGGGGGCGGTGTGGGCTTGATTGGAATTAAGGGCTCACAATGATCGGAATCGTCGGGCTGGTTGGGGTGGAAGCGGGAGGAGGCAACGATGGTGACGATGATGGCGTTAATCACAAAATAGAGATAGGGAGGTTTGAGCCATGAAAGGAGAGAGGACCAAATCAAGGGGATTTCATAAATAGCTAAGTCCATGAGAAGTGGAACAGATAGTTTCAACAACATGGCCATGGATACAAGCCCAGTTGAAATCAAAAGGGCTTTTACAGAGAGAATCCAGAAAGTTGAATTCCCCATTTTAGTGCGTGCGTGCGTGGTGTGTGTGTGTGTGAGAGAGAGAGAGAGAGAGAGAGAGAGAGAGAATTTGTGATTGGAGTGAGAATAAAGGATTAGAAGGAATTTTGGAAGGAATTAAGGAAGTGAAGGGTACATATATAAGTGGGGGTGGGGGTGGGGGTGGACGCGGCTTGTGTGACGGATGTAGAGTGGACAGTTTGTTAATGGGGGAAATAGGAAGTCGGAATTGAAAGGAAAGAAGCGTAAGAGTGGATTTTGTTGTTTTTGCACCTTCTTATGTCACTATGGAATATGCATATAATTCATTTGTGATAAAGATTCTTGATCATCTATATTTCGTCTTTTTTTAAATTAGATATATATGAATATTTATTAAATTCTGTTACTTTATCACTCATTGAACTGAATACATGGAGTACTTTGAGAAAAAAAGAATAAAGAAAGATAGATTATCCTTTAAATTTTTTTTAAAAAGGAAATGACATTAGAGGGGGAGAAAAACTCTTATCTCATTTCTTTGTCAGGTTCTTAAAGAATTAAAGGTTTAAAGCTGAGAAAATTATTACTCTAAAGTATAGAATTGTTTTTAAGAATTTATGCGAATGGATAAGTTTTAGATAGAATCACATAGATATATAAGAAAATATATTATATTTTCTTTGATACAATTAACAAAATCTAAAATATTATAAGAATAACGATTTATTATGTTGTGAAGAGAATAGTGAAATATCAAATTTAAAAATTGAAGAGAATAGTGAAATATCAAATTTAAAAATTGAAGAGAATAGTGAAATATCAAATTTAAAAATTGAGTCCATACATAACAAAAACGGGGAAGATTACCTCCAGTGATAAGATTGAAATAATAAGTTTAATGATTAAACTGTATAAGACTGTATCTTTGTGCTTAATTAAGCTCAATATTGTCATCATTCAAAACTCATCCATTAAGATGACACTTGTCTCACTTAACATATATGATTAATTAAAGAGTAAAGACTACAGTTTGCACACAAGAAATTCCCGTATAAGAGACTTGTAAAATTGCACACGAGTGGACATAAATATTTGGTAGAGAATGAAAAGAAAATGGTACCAGTTCATTAATTATTCTGTAATAAATTAACTTTACATGAGAGAAACATTAAATAAAATTTTAAAAAGAGCCGCTCAGGTCCTCATAACGGTAATAATAGTGACCGTTAGCAACGGAGGAGGCTTGTATTTGAAGCCCAGGGGCACTGGGCCCGTGTCTGATGAGTCGAGCTACTCACATGGCCTATTCCTACATACTTTGTGGATGTGGTGATCTACTGACCGACTTTCTTACTTTTTATTTTATTCTTTATAATAAAAAAAATGCTTTAACTTTGTTGTCCGAAAGTATAAAAGGAGGCCTCGTTTTAAAACAATTTTTTTGTAATATTGTTAATTTGTAAGCTTAAAGAAAATTTTAGCAAGTGAAATGGAAGAAAAGTCGAGTGTTTGACACCAACAAAGGAGTAGCGCATGACTAGGTTTGTTTCACAATTATAATAATAAATTAAATAGGAGCCTATCAAAAAAAGCGGTCCCAAAAGGGACCAACAACTTGGTTCCTCCATACTATAAATAACAAATCATACTTTTAATGTTTGCCCTTTTCATGTCCTAATTAAGGAAGTAGCAGTGTATAATGTTGCGTGTACACTCTCCAACTAAAAAGCTTGCATGTTATTCGCTCGTTCGTTCGTATAGTTTGAAGATGCCCGGTCAAGTTTTATTAGTGATGCTTAATAATAATCTATTCATTATACAAAATTAGAATAGTTGGAATTTGATCATATTTTAATATTATTATTTTTTAATTAGGAATATATTTTTTCTTTTCTCTATTGTGATACATTTTATTCTCTACTCTTAATCCGAATATGTTTCCATTTGAGTTTTGATTTTAGTTTTATTTTTAATTTCTGTTGGGTTTCTAACAATAATTTATTGTGTTTATAGATCAATTAAAAATATTTAATTTTTTGTGAAAGTCTTTTACAATGAGTGAAAATATTATATAACTATTGAGAGTTTGTAAGGTAGATTAGTGTAGTGCGAGATATTCCACCATAATTGTATGTTGTGAAATACTTGAATCAATAGTAATAATATTCAGGTACGCCAGACATACACCGAATTTAGATGAATCAAGATAAATTTTGTGTTTTTTCGGTGATTAAATTATCTTTTTACTTGTGGTTTGGTATTTATCAAAATCTTATTCTCAACATATATTTCATCCATTTTAAAATTCAGTCTTAAATCTTTAAACTTAATTTCACATTTTTCAGGTTAAGTCATCAAAGATTTAAAAATATGTTTTTGTCAAAAGTTTTTTTTTCTTTTTTCTTTTTTGGTTGTGAAACTGAGACAAATTCATTAATTCAAAAGGTTGAGTCATATAGTGCCAAATCCGCAAATCGTATCATAAGAAGCTTAAGAACACACTCAAAAATTATTCCTTTTAGCTAGCTGTCCACAACGTTAATTATTATGTTATTGATTAGGTACGTAATTAGGTTGATACTACATCATACTCTTTAGTTGTCCGAATTTTCAATGGAATTAACTAACTATACCATACGTTCGTGGAGCTCTTAATTTGGTGACCTTAATTCGGATTTCTTTCTATAAACGAAAGTTCATTGACCTGAGTATACTATATACAACAGATATAGACTTTTTAGTTTTTGACAATTTATTTAGATTCTGGAATTTGGGAATTTTAAATTTAACTTTGAGCTAGTAATTGTAGATATGTTCTAATTATATTACAACAATATAATTAGCAACCCAAAATTGATTTTAATTTGCTTCGTATGCAACCTACATAATATTAAGTTGATCAAACTGGTCCAAAAGTCTAACTTTCACTTGTACCTCAGGCTAATATAGTTTTGGATAGATAACATGTTTGATTTGTTTTAGGTATATTTTGTGTTATATAAGTCAATTTATCATTTTGTTACTCTTAATTTTCCATTCTCTTTAAAATTAAATCTTAAAATTTTAATGAATATAACTTATATCCAAAATTTTAAGCTAAAAGATGTAAAATATTTTAAGCCCAAATAACATGTTTCTTTGCAAAATCTCAACCTTGTAGAGAGAGAGAGAGAGGGAGAGAGAGGGAGAGAGAGATTATACTCTATTTTGATGCATTTCAAAGTAATTCGCATTGTTTTGATGCATCTTTAAGTAATTCAGTATGAAATTATTGTTGTGTGTGTGGTAAGTAATGAGCAACTTTTTTGACTTGGAGGAAACTAGCTAAGGCAAGAAAGTACCCATTCGTTTCTTCTACATATTTTCGTGTATATAATATTATTAGCATTAGCACAAAAATGTTATCACTGAATTGACCACAGTCTAGGTGGTCGGTTGATCGGTTGCGATATGTGCATGTAAGGATGGTACTAGTACACAAGGTATTGTAAAGGATTTTTTTTTTCTACAAGTATTTTCTTAATTTTACTCATATTTATTTATTCACTTTCTGTTTCCACGACTCTCTCTTTTTTGAATTATTGGGATAGTACTCGATCCTTGGCTACTTGGACGCATCACGCATGGCGGCATGGGTTCCCATGCTCTTAATATTTTACATTCATTTTCACGATTGATTGTACGTTTAATTATAACTTATAATATATATATATATATATATATATATATATATATATATATATATATATATATATATATATAAACAATACAATAAATACATGTATGATGTATGATCCTAGAAGTCTATATCGCAAAAAACTAAAGTCGGAGCAATAAACTTTTGTTCAAAATTTTTAATTTTATTAGTTTCTCTATTTCAAATCATAATATTTTGCCTTTAAAAGACCAATGATTATGTATTTTGGAGTTAGACGAGTATTCAATATTATAATTCCTGTTGATTTAGAGTTTCAGGTGTAAAATAAAATTGCCATACGTGACTTTAATTTCTAAACAAAAGGAATATTTAGAGAAGCGGTGGTTCTAATGTTTCTTTCTCTCTCTTTTCTTTTGGTCCTTGTTTTTTTTACTAGAAACTTGGATTTAGAGTCTACCCCGTAATATAATTTTGAAATAAGACTTTATATCATTTCACCCACCTTTATTTACTGATTGATGGCGTGATGGCGTGATGCCGTGTATGATTAAGGTCTTTAATCTTATAGAATTGCAAAGGGAATAGTTCAGATGTGCGACAAATAAATTTTCTGGACAAAAAGGAGAAATATGATCCCTTTTTCTTTTTGTCTCTTTTTCCTTTTAACAAGTTGCGTTTTGAAATTAAAAGAAAAAAAACTTTGTACATAGCCATATCACAGGGCAGTAACTATGCTCTTCTATTTTCTCTCCCATCGAGTAATAGCTACTAGTCATTTTGATATATGATTGATTATTTTCTCCAATGAAAAAAAAAATAAAATTAAACTCGATCTTTTTAGTGTTGTACCATGAATGATGATCACGATTTAAATTAGTCAGATTACACTTAAGTCAACATATAAACCAAGCACCAAGGTGCCGTTAATTGTTTTTTTATTTATTATTATCACTCCTACTAACTCCAATTCAGTTTAATAGTCGTTGAGCTCAGGTTTTAAATTTTTTTGTTTGACGTTTTGCATATTTTGAGGAGTGTAAAGTATTTATTTTACTATCATTCCTTTGTTTTAAAGTTGGGATCAATTTGTTTGTACCATTGTATGATTCATCCCTTATAACATATATTAAAAAATTGATAAGTGTCTGTTTTTCAATTTTTTAATAAATAAATTTTAAAATCCTATTTGGGAGGAAGAAACTCTTAATGGATTGAAACATACCATAATACAAAATAAGATATAGAAAAACCGAGTTTTTTAAAGTTTCCATATATTCTTTTGTTTCTAATATTTCTAATACTACTAAACATATAAGGGGCATCTTAGTAATTTTCTTGTCTTACCCAAATATCTTAAAATTACCATTCCTGCATTCCTGGTAAAGAGAAACCGAACCCATATATTCTTTTGTTTCTAATACTACTAAACATATAAGGGCATGTTAGTATTTTTCTTGTTTTATTAATTACCCAAGTATCTTAAAATTATCATTCCTTGATTCTTGTAATCAGTTTTTAACCCTTATTTTCTCATTTTTTAGAAGAGATAGTCAAATAACTAATAAAACTAACTGCGCATTAGTTAAAGTAAATTCGGGGGACTATTTTTTTTGGGGCAAGAAATCGTTATTAACTTGGAGAAAATTTAAGTGACTGGACATTGTTACACTTTTCGGTGATTGTTGTTATTACGGTAGTCACTAGTGTTAATATTGAAAAACTCCATAACGTAAACTTGTCGTTAACATTCTTAAAAAAAAAATTCAAACTCATTTTTACTATATAGTTTTTTAACATTGAGATACTAACATTAACATCAGTATAAATAGTACATGAAAATTCTTTGGGAAGAATAGAAACTCTCGGTCCTGTATATATGAGAATTGCTTTCTCAACATTGTAATTGCAGAGAATTTGAACTATCGGATACATTGGTTGATAACGCAATTTGAACTGTGTTGAACAGCAATTAGGGCATGTCTTAGAGTTTACTTTATAGAAGAAAAGAAAAGAAAATGAGTGGAAAATGTTTCTTTCATGTGTCTTTTAAGTTTTTTTTTGGGAAAGAAAAGAAAGGAAAATGGGAAGAAAAAATGAAGATTTTCCTCCCAAATTTTTCTTCCAAAAAATTTAAAGATTTGGAGAGAAATTTTTCTTTAACTTATACAGATTTTTCTTAATAACAATTTTGTCCTTCTCCTTGTATATGAGATAATAATGTCTTTATAATTAAATGGTACAACTGTTTACTAATATTTTTCTTGTATTTCTTTTTGAACTCTCAAATAAAAGAATGAAAAAATTTTAAACTAATTTTTTTTCCTTTATAAACTCCTATTTTCTTTTCTTCTCGTTGAGAGCTAGCTCTCAGACTTGGCATTAGAGCTAATCAAATTTGTATCAGGCATCAACATGAAACCAGACAAGACTTGGGAAGCAATAAAACATAGTGGCATTTATTACTGTAATAACGATTATTTTTATCGGACGATGTCGACATCATGCGATTATACTCCATAACTTATTATTAGTGTGTCCGTGATTATATTTCATTCGGTTATCATGGAGAGGTCGTTGTTTTGTTTTGTATTTTTGTTTGTTTTGTTACTGTCTTTAACTGACCATACGAGAGAAAGAAGATCAAGTATTCCATTTGACCCACCAACGTTGGGGCAACTTCTGTCTCCTATATTGTACGGTAGTTGTTGCCATCAACCTGTAATTCTAGAATAGTGTTCAGAAGAAAATCATCACAACTGCAAGCTTTGTAAACATCGATTAAATTTAATTCTGAAACTATAAGTGCTTCAACTTAATTATCTCCTCGACTCTATTCGCATTTTGCGATTCGATAATCTCGTATGCTCCAATCAATTTTAAACAACCTAATTACAATACCATTCACGAGCAAAAGTCCCGCTTCACCTTTTTAACTCCGTAAAATATTCGGAACTTTTTGATTCAGTTTTGTCGCACTGCTAAAGGACATAGTTAAATAAATAAATTTTCTTTGCTGCAACATTAACTTATATGCTGATTGCCTCATCCGCTATTACAACCGCAGCTAAAAGGTTCACTTTTTTATCTATTTGCTGCAACTTTTAACTTTAGCCTGCGTTTAGTGAAAATTGCTATACGGGTCAAGCACTCACTTCAAACTTTATTTATTGGTTTTCACATCATTTTCCAACGTGTACGATGTTGACTACATGTAGACCAATAACAGAACTCATTCCTAGCTCCATCTATTTATGTGTGGTAAATATTTATGTCTTTTGCATTATGTTCACAAATATACAGTGCTATAAACTAAATCATGGCAAATAATAGAGTTTCAGCGTTAGTTTTGTTAGTAATTTTAGTTTTTGAAGGATTATGGATTGGAGGGGGGCTTTCTGCTACCGTGACATATGATCATAAAGCACTAATTATTGATGGAAAAAGGAGAATTCTGCAGTCTGGTTCTGTGCATTATCCAAGAACCACGCCTGAAGTATGTTTAAGTTTGTCTATGATGATCTCTTATGTTTGTTTTGTCAATTGATGTTGTGTTTTGACATAATGTAGCTTATGTTTGTTGTGATGAAATTTAGGTGTGGCCCGAAATTATTAGGAATGCTAAGGAAGGAGGACTGGATGTGATCGAGTCATACGTTTTCTGGAACTATCATGAGCCCGTCAAGGGACAGGTATTCATTAAGCTTTTCTTTTTCAAAACATTCAGAAGAACGTTTGTTCAACTGTTGGACAGACAATTTTTGTATGCTTCTAACGTTAGCTGTGGATGGTCCCATTTTAAAATATGTCACTAGATACTATATTGAGAATAAGTTGTATGCATAATTCTACATACCACTAGCAATCTCATGGTCAGCATAACTAACACTATATTGTATATATCATGTAGTACTATTTTGAAGGCAGGTTTGACTTGGTAAGGTTCATCAAGACAGTGCAGGACGCTGGTCTTTATGTTCATCTAAGGATTGGTCCATATGCTTGTGCTGAATGGAATTATGGGTTCGTGGCCGCTTACCTACTAATCTGCTATCAGTCCTACTTATTGAAATACAGAAGTAACTCAAAATATGAAATGCATGCGCTTGTAAACATATCTGGTCATGTTGCAATTATCGGTGCATTTATTAGTAAAAATCGAAGAAGTAAAGAACACATTTGAGAATTTATATTCAAGACTGGAATCGCATAGCAAATTTGGCACTTAGATGACACAGTTACGAATTTTTTAGAATTTTGCACTTGTAAACTATCAGAAAAGCAGTTTTGGCTGTGTTTGGACTCATTAGAGATGCATTATTTATTTTCTCCATCGACTACTATTCACCTGAAAAGTAGTATAGTTACATATTCATGTTCACATGACAATAAGTTCACTTTTTCCTATACTTATGTGGCCAGGGGATTCCCTGTTTGGTTGCACTTTATCCCTGGAATCCAGTTCCGGACAACAAACGACCTTTTTAAGGTACACAATGGCATCTATCTATGTTTGTTCATAACAATTTACGTCTACTATGTGTTCAGTTCAGCTCGTTCTACAATACTTGCATCTGCAAAATTTTCCTTCAGATTATGAATGCTTGTAATACTTGTGTCGTTAATGCAGAAAGAAATGCAGACATTTCTAGAAAAAATTGTTAATATGATGAAAGAGGAGAAGCTTTTTGCATCTCAAGGTGGACCAATCATTCTTGCTCAGGTGGCTTCCTGTTTTATCTTATTGTTATCCCAATGACATCTCATTTCAGTCATATGTTGGTATAATGTAATTTCATATGTTTAATAGCTTCAAAACTGTCGGATTCATATATGTTTTGTGATGTGATCATGTGTAGGTTGAGAATGAATATGGAAATGTTGAATTTGCTTACGGAATCAGTGGTGAGTTATATGTGAAATGGGCTGCAGAAACTGCCATAAGTCTTAATACTACTGTTCCTTGGGTGATGTGTGCTCAGTCAGATGCACCTGATCCAATAGTAAGTACTCCGCGTTTAATCTCTTCTTTCCAGAGATTTAGGATATTATAACTGTTAAACCAACATAATTTTTTCAAAAATAAAGCATTAGGATGAGTTTAAAGAGATCTGAAAACTTCCTATTTTTTTCCTTGAATATTCTCTATGAATATAGACCGTTATGTAATAAATATTTTATCATGTTATGGATATAGATAAACACATGTAATGGGTGTTATTGTGATGACTTCACTCCAAATTCTCCCAAAAAGCCAAAAATATGGACAGAGAACTACACTGGTTGGTAAGAATCTGTTCTGCTTAACCTTGTATGTGGTACTTCTAACGCATGGGAATGACTGTTTGGTAAGACATTGTTTGATGTTATAGGTTACTTTCATTTGGTTACCAAGTTCCATTCCGTCCAGTTGAGGACCTGGCATTTGCAGTTGCACGTTTTTTCGAAAAAGGCGGAACTTTTCAAAATTATTACATGGTAAGTCTCACAAGTTTGTTGTTTCACCTTTTCTTAAACTTATCTGGTAAAGACATAAGATACAATGGCACGATCATGATTTAGTTCGGGTATGTCTCTTTGCAGTATTTTGGTGGCACCAACTTCGGCCGAACAGCGGGAGGCCCTATGATTGCAACAACCTATGATTATGATGCCCCAATAGATGAGTATGGTAAACCCCCTGACATTTGAATTAGGCCTAAGGAACTCATTTTCTTACTTTTAAACAAGAGTTTCGGTCATTAATATAAATGCAGTGTTCTGTCAATCCATCTATGCCAGAGATCTGTATGAAGATCATGTGTATATATGTTTCATTCTCCATATCAATTACCTCATGCTAACACACATTTATGCAGGGTTTAAAAGGGAACCAAAGTGGGGTCATCTGCGAGACTTGCACGTGGCAATAAAGCATTGTGAAGAATATTTAGTTGCTGCGGATCCCACTGCTGTGCAGCTTGGAAAGAACCTGGAGGTACACTTAATTAGTGTTTATACTTTAAATGCATATAGGTTGATTCTTAGACTGAGTGGTATAGAAGTATGATTTGAACAACTATTTATTGTAAGAATGTAACTAGTATGCTTGAATATTTGATGCAATTGATTTCTTTATCAGGCACATGTCTACTATAAAACATCCAACGACTGCGCAGCTTTTCTTGCTAACTATGACAGTAGTTCTGATGCAAATGTTAGTTTCAAAGGACATACTTACTTTCTACCAGCTTGGTCTGTGAGCATACTTCCCGATTGTAAGAATGTAATATTCAACACCGCGAAGGTATGGGCATTTTGCAGTTTTGTATTCTACTTCATTTGCTGCCAAATAATATGCTTCCCTTATATTAAAGTTACCCTCACTAGATGGCATTGCTGCATACGATGTGCACTGCAACACCATAAAAATTTTACTGTGCTCAGCCTTACCATTATGGAGGCCTTACTTTACGTACATTGCAACAATAAATTTTATTAATCTTAGTTATTTGTTCCCCAGATAAAGACACATATAAAGAGACCTGAAAATTTTTGAGGAATTGCTAGGGGCACTTATAATTGCAACTTTATTACAGAATCATACTTTTGACCAGCTACTATGTTTATCCTATACCCATGTACTAATATCTTTCAAAAATGTGATTTTTGCATCGACTATGGACAAAAGATTGCTTCACAAAGAATCCCTGATGATGAGGTTGAATTTGCAAGAAAGACCGGAGTGAGTGAGTTGTCATTGGCATCATCACCATGGAGTTGGTATGAAGAGAAAGTGGGCGTCGACAGCAAAAACTCGTTTACAGCATCAAGTTTACTGGAGCAAATAAATACAACAAAGGATGCAAGTGACTTCCTGTGGTACACAACAAGGTAACTCATCGTTATATCAAACAATAAGGTCTGTGATGATGTACAGTCATTACTAGATTTCTTGCAACTATTTTTCTTTAGTTGTTGTCTTCTTTCTTTTGGCAGTATAAATGTTACTGAGAACATAAAACAGGGAGAAGCAATGGAAGCACTTTTAGTTATTGAGAGCTTGGGACATGCGGCTCTTGTGTTTGTGAATAAAAAACCAGTAGGTAGGCACTCCGCTGAACAATATATATACGGAGTAATGTTTAGCTTTACTGCTTCTATATATTACTTCTGAATTTAGTTTTATATATTTATGCATATGTTGATTGAATTTAATTTGGTATTTTATAGGATTTGGTTATGGTAATCACGACGATGCAAGTTTCATATTCACCAAAAAAATTAGTCTCAACAACGGAAGCAATACGCTAGATATTTTGAGTATGATGGTTGGTTTACAGGTAGGAGATGTGAACGATAAAAGTTCGATACGTAGCTTGTTTAAGCTACAAAATCTGAAACATTCATGTTTTTCTGAATTCGTACTGAGTCTATTCTTGTGCTATTATTGTTTTACTTGCCCAGAACTATGGACCATGGTTTGACATTCAAGGAGCAGGTGTTTTTTCTGTTGTATTTGGTGGTCTGAAGAACTCCAAGGAGGATCTTTCTTCTAGTGAATGGACCTATCAGGTACATATCTCTGATTAGATCATTTCACCTACATATGAATCCATATCTCAAATCATTTTGTCAGAAAGTATCCATATTGTTGAACTGATGACTCCTCAAACTTATTCCATTGATTCAGGTGGGACTCGAAGGGGAGTACCTAGGTCTTGATAATATAAGTCTAGCAAACAGTCCCCTATGGATTCACGGGAATTCCTTGCCTATTAACAGAAGTTTGATATGGTACAAGGTATATATATGATTTTCATATATAAGAGGGTAAAATGGCAATATCTTTGTCCATATTTTTTGGGATTTCTAGTTAGTAGTCCGGCGTCAGTCTAAAAATTTGTCCTCATCAACAGGCTACAATCCTTGCTCCTGGAGGTGAGGGTCCCTTATCCCTGAATCTTTCTAGCATGGGAAAGGGTCAAGCATGGATTAATGGACATGGCATTGGTCGTTATTGGTCTGAGTATCTCTCACCCTCAACTGGCTGCTCTTATCCATGTGATTACAGGGGAACCTATCAGCCAAACAAATGCCTCAAGAAGTGTGGCCAACCTACTCAAGTACTGTAAGTAGAATTGAACATGTTCCCGCTTTCATTCTCGAAGGTTGCACTAGTATGTAGGTTCTTGAAAACTTGCAATTAAATGCTTCATTTTTTTGTTTTATCAAGTATTTCATCAAAGAAGCGCATAAATCATATACAGTAGTTACTTACAATTCATAAGTTGACATTTTTTAAATGCTAGTATATAGTCATAGCTAAATATGGAAGATACATTACTAGGTATCATGTACCACGCACATGGGTACATCCAGGGGAGAACCTACTTGTTCTTCATGAAGAGATTAGTGGTGACCCATCAAAAATTTCTTTGCTGACGCGAACTGGGCAGGATCTATGTGGGCATGTGTCAGATGCTGATCCTCCGCCTGTTGATTCTTGGAAACCAAACATACAGTTTAAGTCTCAGAGCCCTGAAGTTCGACTTGAGTGTGACCCAGGATGGAGTATTACTTTCGTCTACTTTGCAAGTTATGGAATACCTCAAGGTGTTTGTGGTACATACAGTCCTGGGAGTTGCCATACTGACGTTTCGTCAATTGTCCAGCAGGTACACTTTGAGTCATGGCTTTCCGTTTGCCTTTCAATCTTCGAGTCTCTGTGCTATAATTTGCTCCACTTCTATCACACTCATGACAGTTTCCTTTGGCACTGCAGCTTTGTATTGGGAAGCAAAAATGCTCAATTCCTGTGTCCACAGCCAAACTTGGGGATCCATGTCCTGGAACGCTGAAAAACTTGGCAGTTCAAGTTCTTTGTAGTGCTTGAACATATGAATTGTGAAGGTTGCGCCTTAATATTTTTGTTGGTGCAAAGCTTCGTTATGCTCCAGAGAGTTAATTATCCTGCTGTGATATATTTTAAGTACAATTTTCTATGAAGCATTTGACAGAAAAAAACAATACTCCATATCAAGTAAAGCAACTTCTTGTCTTGTATTCTACCGAGTACAATGTAGTTTAATCACATCATATTATGCATGTTTGTCAGTTCAATCCACAATTAAGCAAAATAATGTTTTAGAAATTTAGTTCAACAGCGATTGCAGGCATAGGCAGTTGCGCCTATTTCACTAATTTCATCAATGGCGTTTTGGCTATTTCTTGTTTCACCAGTTATCGTGAAATAATTTAATTTCAAATAAAAAATAAATTCCAGAGTAAATAAGTACGTGCCAACACAAGAACGTCTGGGACTTCTTCACATGACAAGGCACCGGACTTGAATGATTCTTAATGTTCTGCTCGAACATTACTAGTAAATGAAAACATTAACGATAAAAAAAATTAATGGAATAAATTTATATATGAAAGTTTGATCCCACAAATAAAATATATTCTACATTTATTTGGTATATCCCATAATCTTCCTCATTCATGGAACTAAAACAAACTTGTTTGTAGCAGAGCTTCTTCTCCAATAACAACAAAGTCAATTCATTCACAGTCAGACTATCCACAACTTCATGGTACGAGAAGTATTTTTCCAATATGTATGCTGCTTTCCATGAGGCAGTGAGCCTCCGCTGCATCAGATAACGGCATATACTTATAGACTATAGGTTTCACTTTGCCTGCCGCAATTGCCGGCCAGACATTCTTCTCCACCTCACTCACAATCAAAGCCTTGTTTTCTAGGCTTCGGCCACGCAAACCAGCCGCTGCATAACGAATCAGATATCATTATTGAGGCTATATCAGTTTCCATGTGATATTATATGATGAATAATAAAAGGAGTCCGCACGACATGACAGCTCAAGCTAATGCTTACAAAGCTAAATGTTCTATAGTCACTAAGAACATAGGCATAACTTTTTCCAACAAATTAAGATCGGTTAACTTATCAAATAGCATCAAAGACCTTATTCAATGCGCATTGGGAGTGCATAAGTGTGCACATTTTGTAGCTCATGCATAGTTACAAAGCCATTATAAACAAAGAGTTCGTTACATACCCTGCACCGTCAGGCGTTTTGCCAACAAACTCACAAGATTTACTTGTGTTACTGCTCCACCCATGAAACCAATAATGAAGAGTCTTCCATCAATATTTAGGCTGTCAATGTTTCTTTGAAAGTAGGATCCTCCCATATTATCTAGTATAACATCAACACCTATTAAAGAATGTTTATAAGTTAGATTTTTACGACCTAAGGGAATGTGATATAGAGGATACTTAATCCCTTCACAGGAATCTGTTTTCAGTCTCAATATAAATTGTAATGTTTGACAAAGTACCCTTCCCCCCCGTTTCTTCCTTAACACGTGCAACAAAGTCTTCAGTCTTGTAATTAATGCAAACATCAGCACCAAGATCCTTGCAAACTGCTAATTTTTCCTCATTTCCTGACGAACAAGATTGTCATAACGTACAAAGTCATGGGAAGGAAAATAATACAAAGCTGCCCTAACCAACATCCAATTACATTAATTTTTCAACGTACCTGCGGTGATAAATACTTTAATTCCTAGGTGCTTCGCCATTTGAATGGCAAACGTACCAATTCCACTAGAGCCTCCATGTATCTGAAATTTAGAGCACTAATGTGAAGCCTCCTTATTACAGCATTGATAAAAGGTGCGATACAGAAAATAAAATACACACAAACCAGCATGACAAGGCTCCCAATCAAACATCAGACTTAGCATTAGTAACTGGGTAACTTTGCATATTTCTCCCAGTGCAATGAATAAATACAACAATCAATAATGCATGTGAAACATAGCCAAAGGGTGTAAGTTACCAGGAATGTCTCCCCTGAAGATAGCTTACTCATCATAAACACTGTTGACCAAACAGTGCAAGCAACTTCGGGAAAACTAGCAGCATCTTTCAATGAAACACCATTTGGAACAGGAAGAATCTGTCCAGCTGGTACAGCTACTTTTTCAGCATATCCTCCTCCACTAAGAAGAGCACACACCTGAATTACAAAGTTTCTATGATTACAGAACTTCAGAAACCAAAAAAAAAAAAAAAGCTATAAAAAAGATATCCTGCCTCATATACAATAATTAGCACCTTATGCAAGTTTATCCTGCCTCCTATACAAGTTTAGAGCGTCAACTAGTTTGGGACAAATGCGTTTTTGATTTTATTGTTGAGGTTGATGATGTCTCAAGTACAGCTGCTTCTCTGAAGACTTAAACTACTACACTACACCCACCCTCACTCCCTAAATAAAGGCTGAGTTCTCTAATTCTAGATACCTCAAGTTGAGAGCTTTAATTTCCAAACCCCATTCTATTAAACTATGTTCTGATCCTAGCCAAAAAATTAACTTCAATATAAACTCTCCTAGAAACTCCCTGTAAATTTCAAAGTTGGGTATCAGTTTGTGACAAATGAAGAGTTACAATTCAAAATCTACAAAAACACTTCAATCATCACACTTTTCCACCAATCATGAACATGTAAGATTTAGTAAAATACCATAATTGAAAACTTCAGCAAGAGCTAACCAACAAAAATAATCAAAGAAAGTTCCCCATTTCTCAATTTTCAGAAAATTTTCATATAGCAGCTTTGGATTGCAAGAAAAACCAGAAACTATAGTCAAAACTATAAACTTGTTATGATAATTACCTGATCACCGATTTTCCAACGGGAGACGTTTTGGCCGAGGGCTTCGATAGTTCCAGAACATTCTAGACCCAGATAAGGACTGGCACCTTTAGGAGGTGGATGGAGGCCTTTACGCTGAAGGGTATCAGCTCTGTTGATGGCGGTGGCTTCAACTCTGATCAGAACGTCATTTTCTCCGATCTGGGGTTCTTCCACTTGCTGCAGTTTCAATACTTCCGCCTCCCCTGGACTTGTGATTACGATTGCCTTCATTCTTCCTTCTTTTTTCCTTTCTGGGTTCTAGAATTCTAATTTAGCAGAGGAAAAGTTAGATATATTGACGTTTTTACATACTCCTGTTTGTGTAGTTTATTTTTTTACTTTTGTTTGGTTATTGTGTTTATTTATTTGATTGTCAAATTTTCAAACCAAAACAATCTCCCTCGCTTTTTTTTTTTTTACAATCCATAAATATTAAAAAATCATTCATTATTATATTGATTTTGCATAAAATGTCAAAAACAACCACATAGTTTTTCAATGTACAAGAGTTAAATATTTATTTTCTTTATTAAATGATTAACTTTCATCATATTTAATTAAGGATATTTTAAAAAATAAATCACTAAATTATCATTAAAAATATAAATGACTTATATGATAGAACAAAAAAAAAAGTAACCTAAAAAACTTATTTAATATGACAGAGGGAATAATAGAAGAATAAAATTTTTTAAAAAAATGAGAAGAAAAGAAGTCATCCTCTTATATGATTTTTAACTCTTTAAAAAAATTAAACAGTAACTACCCATCAATTAAGCCTTTGTTATAACTAATTTTTAAATCTAATCTTTGGAATGGAGGTTGTACATTTTAATTTCCAAGTTTATTCAAATAAGTAATATCTTATTTTAATAAACTTTAACAGCTTGAAGAAAGTGAGAGAATGGATCAACTGGTGACTACAAGAGATTTTAAAAACATAACCTAACGTATAATTCGAACATAGCATCAAGTTTTGGAAACTCAAGTTCTATTGATGAAATGCATTTTATTTTTTCTTTTTGAACAAACAAAAAAAGTTTTAAACTTTTAATTTACTCTAGTCAATCTGATGCATGTAATATATACAATTTTTTAGAGACAAAAATCATGTAAAATAACAACAAAATTTTCAACTTAATAAATATTAAGAAAATAGGAGATAATAATTAATAACTATAAAAAGAAAAACTACTCAATATCTCATATTTTTCCCTTAAATTTGTCAACCACATGACCATCTCTCACCTTTTTTTTTAATTACCGACTCTAAATGCCTTTGAGTAGTTATTAAAAAGCCTACATTTTTTTCAAAAAGAGGTTTGTAAACAGTTTTGATAGGAGAAGGAGATTGAGCTTTCTCCCAACTTTTTTTTATTGGGTACATTATTACAAATACAAAAGTCTTCCCATCCCAACTCTTTTAATTCATTAGATGTTGAACTTCCATCGTCGTGGTAATTACTCTCTGTCTTCCAAATTAAGCGAATTAACACACTTTTTATATGTAATTTTATATGAAATTTAATATATATTAGATATTTTATTTTATTTTATAAAAATAATGAAATAAAAGTTTGGAACTTGAATATTAATATCATTGAAAAAATAAATTTAATTTAAATATCTAACATATAGTAAATTAAATATAAAAATATGTATCATTATAATAACTAAGTCACTTAAATTTGAATCCTACCTATAAGGGACCTGTAATTTGCCCTGGTTGAACTACGTTGCTAAATGTCGTTGACAGAAATGACTGAGACTAAAAGGCTTGATGAAGACTGTGTGACGTAAATGGAACCACTTCATTTCTTTGGATAAATTAGGACAAATACCAAATTAATAGCTGTGAACATCTTTTAAGTTTTAACATCGTTCCATATATGCAAAATATCCGAAAGCCCCACCCATAACATATCTATATCATGCACTAAAAATGGTTTCGGGAAAAATAAAAGTAAAATAAAATTGACCATTTAGGAGCTGAACTCTCCGAGTAATGTGTCTGTAACTTAATTCCACTTTTTGGTAAATCTTACAAGTGAGCGAAAAAAAAAAGTATGTTGATACATGTCAACCTTTATTAAAAAGAGAATGTTAATTTAATAAAAATGAGATTTAAAAAGCAGTTGTAATACTGTAACTTATATTGAAATATTCTAGAATGTCCGGTCTAACGTTTCCAAAGGGTAAATTTTCCAATTCCATAGTTTCTGGAAAATAATGCCTGCCAGCTGTCGCATACGACGTCGTTAACAACCTAGTCAGTAAATTCCATCCCTGCCCTCTTCGATCTCTTTCCTCCGGCTTTCCTTCCTTTTCACTGTGGACAGACAGACAAGGTGGAATCTATAATACCTAGTACCTACGCTACATATACATATACTCCCTGTATTATATATTATACACACATACACACACACACACACACACACTCGTATAACAAAACACTGAAATATATTTAAATCACAACTTTCTTGCTCCTCAAGTTGCTGCATAACTTTCATTCTTTTATACAAATACTAATTACAAATAAATAAATATACTTATATCTGAACTGAGCTTTCTCCGGAAATCATGGAGATTTGATTTGTTGGAGCTCGCCGTCACTCCCATGTAAGTACTTTCCTCCTCCTCTTCCCGTCTTTCCACATTTGTAAGTATTTACCAATCTTAATTCGATCTTTTTTTTCATTTTTGAAATGTATGTATCCCTCTAGCATTTGGAAGAACGGTGTTGATTTGATTTGTACAAAGCTTCCTCTGCTCTTTATCATAAATATATGCATGCCTGCGCGTTTTATGCATTTACATCTGTTCTTCCTTGTTTATGAACATTAATTTATCTACCTGATTTGCTTTAGTTTACTTAATCTGTATGTATAGATCAACAAGTAAAATGCTTTCATTTCATGAATTATATATATAGTACATGTTTGGTATGTATTTCTTTCCGCTTTTGTTTTATTGATGAATAGGTTTTGAGTTATAAAAATGTTCTGTTTATATCATATTATATGGTGTCTTCCGTTAGCTGAGCTGGATTTATTGGAATCTTATGGAGATTCTTTGATGTTGTACATAATTAAGCTTGGACTCTGTGATTTTGATTTTTCTTTTCGTAAGTTTACAGATTTGTCTAATTTTTTCATATTAATATTTCTATTTGCTATTGATGTCCATATTTGACTCATTTTCAAAATCAAATTTTAATGAGATTTCTATGAAATTTCAAGATAATAAAACTTTCATCTACTACTTTCCATGATTTTTTACAAAATTTACAATTGTTTTGACTAAACTAAAGTATACACAAGTTTTACGTTTAAAAATGAGACAATTTGACTGAAAATTGATCTTAATTTTTGGAATAGAGGGAGTATATATTTTGACATGGTGCTACGATTCCTCCACTTCCCCTTTGATTGTCTTATGATTTTGGAGTTTGCTTTGTATGACACTCGAGAAGCTCATCAAATCAGTATGCTAATGGTCTGAAGTTTAGATTTTCATTTCTGCATAACAAGAGGTTCTAACTGTGCTGTGGGAGAACAACTTGTGACCTTCTATGCATCTTTTTTTTTTTTTCTCTCAAATCAGGTAATTCATGTAGATTGCGTTTAGCTGTGCTGATTTTGTAGTTTCTAGTTCCAATTTTTTATTTAAATAACATGTCAACCGGTACTTGCTTCCAAGCATCTAAATGCTTGTTAGATTAATGAAAAAATATTATATTCATAAGAATATTCCATATTTGCTGCTTTATGTTAGTTGTGTTTCCTAGTTTTTAGCCTAAAACCTTTCTTCAGCGTAATCAAAAGAATTTACTTATTCCAAATTTGGAAGAATATTCCAAATTTGCTTCCAAATCATAAGAATTTAGTTTTAGGATTCTAAGATAAATAGACAATATAATCAAAAGCATACATCATTCCAAGAACCAGGTCTCCTCTTCTTTCCTGTCACTTATATGTATTAGATGCTTCAGCATCTATACACCCATAGGCCATATACTAATTCAAACAAATAATTTTTTATTTTTACTTTGTGTAGAATTTTACCAAAAATAATCCTCTGGGGCTGCCATCAGTTGATGAGGAAAGCTAAGTTGAATTTGTCTTCTATCACTTGGACTTGGAAACAATCGTTGTCTTGATCAACCTCTTTTGAATCTAGACCACCAGCTATTTGACTGTTGTCTTTACCTTCAGAATATTTTGGAGTAACGTATGGACTTATAAGACTGCTTAAACTCATTTACATTTTCCTTTTTATATAGCTAATTTCAGCACCTTCCTTTTTTCAGTTAAACTTCAAGCAAGTGAAGTCAGATACATTTTCTTCAAATTAGTGGTTCCAACTGTCTCTGGTCTTTCCTTAAGGACTGGACGAACGTTATGGCATTAGCAAGGATTGCAAGGAATAGTTTGAGAAGGTCAGGCGCAACTGGAAGTTATGCAAGTCAGAAGAGCATGCCTTTTGAGGGGGAATCAACAAACAGTTATCCTTTGCCATCCCTTGAAAATGCAATTGTAAGCGACAATTTTTCATACCGTTCAAGCATTGGGAAGGTAGATCATATGAGTTTCTGGATCAGAGGAATAAGGGCGACCCCACGATATCAGTTCGCCCAAGCAGAGAGGATTGTGGAGGAGTCCGATGCAGAGTATGAAGACCTAAAATATCCCACTCTAGAAGCCACGAAGCCAGGTGAAAAGCCCAGGGTGGTTGTCCTTGGCACTGGATGGGCGTCATGTAGATTCCTCAAAGGGCTTGACACCAAGATATACGATGTTGTTTGCATATCTCCAAGAAACCACATGGTCTTCACTCCTTTGCTTGCATCAACCTGTGTTGGAACCCTGGAGTTCCGGTCTGTAGCGGAGCCAGTTGTCCAAATACAAACTGCATTGTCCAAAAATCCCAATTCCTACTTTTTTCTAGCTACTTGCAACGGCATCGACACCGACAAACATGAGGTGATTAGCTTTAACAGCTCTGTTTCTCATCATAGTGATTCTATAAGAACCACATCTATCACGTTAAGACAATGCCTTACTTTATTCTCGTGTTTGCTGAACTTATGTTTATAGCTTAGAGACAATGACTATGCCAAATGCATCACCATCACAATATGATGGAAATTAATCACCAAACATTCTATCTAGTTCGTATATAATCATGTGTAGTTTTTTTTTTCAAAAGAATTTCTTTTACCAGAATTGAGTTTGAGGGGGAAATCTGATCAGACCTCTAGTTATGGGCCTAAGGGTCACAAGAGCGCTGGTTTGTAGAGATGATTAAAGACGATGGGTGAATAGCTATGACAAATATTTATAGTTTGCTGTTACAATATTGATTTCTCATGAAGTGCTTTTGCCTCTCCTAATCAGGTGTACTGTGAGTCGGTTGGCAATGCTGGACTCCCTCACGAGCCTTATAGGTTTTCAGTTGCATACGACAAGCTTGTCATTGCTTCCGGAGCTGAGCCTTCAACCTTCGGTATAAAGGGAGTGAAGGAACATGCGTATTTTCTTCGTGAAGTATCTCATGCCCAAGAAATAAGAAAGAAGATTTTGTTAAATCTGATGCTCTCTCAAAATCCTGGTAATTGAGTTTTTCATTTTGAACTAATTCATAGCTATTCAACTAAGATTCTCATCATTCCATCATAAAGACATGATTTTTGACAGAACTTGGAGGATCCATAACTGAAATTTTTAGCAGTTGACAGTCGTAGAATTGAAACTTATTTTATGTTCCCTACTTTTTTTTTCCTTCATCGGCCAAATCCCTCTCCGCTTCTAACCAAATTTCCACCTAAAACTCAATTCTCACCCCTAATTCCATACTCATTAGTTAGGTGATTTTGAACAATCAGCCAATGTTCTAATTCCAATTTATGGTAATAAAAAGTTATTAAAGGATACATACACTCACAAACATACAAAATGTGGGTCAACAACCATCAGTCTACCTTAATATGAAATGACGATGGGACGGGACTTATAATGGATAGATGGAACAGGCAATGGTGCTTCACTTGCATAAATTGTTTTTTACCTGCAAACTCCCTAAAGTTATATAATTTTATTTTAACTTATTATATTTAAGGATTTATTGAAGTTATATAGATAGTTCACCATGTGTCCTCGTCTAAGAAAAAATAATAATTGCAGAAAATGCAAAAGAAGCTCGTCAGTTGATGACTAGAATTACTAGAATTTCCAGGAAAAATGTTCTTTTTATTATCCTTTTGATTATGTTTATTTTAAGTGCCCCCTAGAAATTTGAACTGTTAACTTATTTAAAGAATTATACATGCTAAATTTCGTTTTTAGCATTATAATACACTCATTATAAATTTTTCTAAATCTTGACTAAATTCTCATTCGTTGGGTGCCAACGAAGTTTATATTTGGGTGTGTATCTTCATTGTTAGCGTATTTATATAAAGTGAAGTTTGATCCAAGTTGAAACATAATTTACAATTGCAGGCATTTCGGAAGAAGAAAAAGAGCGATTGTTGCACTGTGTTGTTATTGGAGGTGGTCCAACAGGGGTAGAGTTTACCGGTGAATTAAGTGATTTTATTATGAGAGATGTTCGTCACAGGTATACTCATGTCAAGAACTATTTCCGAGTCACCCTCGTAGAGGTAATTAAAAATGGATTATAGTCCTTGATCTTTTTAGTTGCACACGTCTACCATACGATCATTACTTATTGCCATTAATTTGTTGTATAAACATGCAGGCTAATGAGATATTGTCGTCGTTTGATGTTGGGCTGCGCCATTATGCCACAAAACACTTGGTTAAGGTAATTTTATTGACTTTCCTAAAACTGGATGATTAATCTTGTTGTTTGTAGAAGAATGTAAAATTATATCTGCTGATCGTTGTTCAATTTTCAGTATGGAGTCCGCCTTGTCCGAGGTGTTGTTAAAGAGGTGCACCCCAAACACTTAATTCTAAGCGATGGGAGTGAAGTTCCTTATGGCCTTTTGGTTTGGTCTACAGGAGTTGGTCCTTCAGAGTTCGTAAAATCACTGAATCTGCCCAAGTCCCGTGGGGGAAGGTATTAGTTTTCTCACCTGATTTAGGTTATCTTCCTGTTAATTTCGTTCCTTCCAGAAAAAAATGATACATGCGTTTAATTGGTTTGACATAGGATTGGTGTTGATGAATGGCTTCGTGTTCCTTCCATAGAAGATGTATTTGCACTTGGAGATTGTGCTGGTTTTCTCGAACAGACAGGGATGCAGGTGCTTCCAGCTTTGGCTCAGGTAAGTGTCAAATCTTTCCCGGCCGGCCAGTTACCTCGGACCATTGCCAAATAGAGATTATAATAATTGTGGCATTCACATAATATGCACTAATCAATCAGCTGCACAACATTTGAACAGGTGGCAGAAAGGGAAGGGAAATATCTCGTCAATTTATTTAACAAGATCGGAAAGCAGAATCATGGCAAGGCTTTCTCCGCCAAAGATATTACTCTGGGCGAGGGTTTTGTCTACGAGCATCTTGGAAGCATGGCATCTGTAGGTCGCTATAAAGCTCTCGTTGACCTGCGCGAGTCCAAGGTACAATCCCTTATGGGTATACTACTATTCTTGCAATTTCATATTTACCTTTTCTTTCCCCAGAATTCTAAATGGTGTGCAGAAATAGTGAGGAAGTTCTCTGCAAATATAAGAGTTTTCTAGTGCAATCCAATTATAACACTAGTCAAAAATTAATATAGGGTGTACTAAACTACTAGTGCTGTGAAATTTTTAAATGCTAGATTGATAATTGGACCTCTAACTAAGATTAACTTGTTATTCATGTTTCCGCGCTTGGTTTATATGAATGTGTCGTTGCTGTAAAATCTCCACCTATGTTAATCCTCCATTTAGGTGTTAGACGATCCTCTACCGCCTAATATCGTATTTCGCGTATTTTTTATCAATCTTAACTAATTAAACTCCTATTTATACGCTAAGCAATTCTTTATCTTTTGAATCTGCCTAATATTTTTTTTCAAATATTGGAATGCGTAAGTATACTATAAAACAATGAATGATTACCCCATTTTCTTTAATTTTTTTTGTTGATTGATCTGATGAAACAGCACGCCAACGGACTCACTCTCGCGGGATTCTTAAGCTGGCTGATTTGGCGATCTGCTTATCTGACACGTGTAGTCAGCTGGAGGAACCGTTTTTACGTGGCTGTGAACTGGGCAACAACATTGGTGTTTGGCAGGGACAATACGAGGATTGGATGATGATCGTGATTCCACTTGGCTGCCTCCCAGTTTATGCCGCTAGCTGAGATAAAGTAGAAAAGATCAGTTCTTATAGATCTTAAATTAGTTACAGAGTTGCATTTTGGCTTCAATTTTGAAACACCACTTACTGAAAATATATGGAAATACTCAAATTGATGAATTTAATAATGTGTAGCGGGAAGTAAACAGACGAGAAACCCATGAATGCGTGCGGCAAAGAGGAATGTTTCTTTTATTATGACTATGTTATTATGAAATTACTCTCTTCTATAATACTCTTACGTATCTTAGTTGTTTACATTTTACAAGATTGAGTCGAGCTGCTACAACATTTTGCTCTTGTTGCAATGCTTTCTGATTTCAGCTTACGTTATGTTAGCCAAGACCCAAGATGCACATCTCACTTTTCTATGACACCTTTTGCTTCTTCTCAAATTTTTTCTTTTAATTTTTTTTTTATCAGAAACAGAAATATTTTATTACTGAAAAATCCGATTTGGATAAGTAATAGAGAGTACAGAAGAGAGAGAAAAATAGAATTGGAAAAGCAAAACACCATGCTCGAATTTACTGGTGGTTTTGCTAACCAACCAAAACTGGACTCATCTCTCTCTCTCTCTCTCTATCCACATTAGTTGTTGACTTGCTAGCGACCTTCGGCTGCATTTGGCAAGAATCTGGTAGCTGAGAAAAGGGAAGCAAAAGAGTGAGTGAGACACAGGACGATACCAACCTTGACTTGACCTCTCTTGGGGATTGGACGGCCATAATGAAACCTTCCGTTACCACGTCCATTACTCTGTTTCATATCTCTACTCAAGCCTGTATCTGTCTGTGTTGATACTGAGGATTTCGTTTTTTGAAGTAAATTACAAGGGATTCATTCGGAGAAGTGATTTGTATTGTGTAGTGTGTTTGTTTTGTTGTTCTTTTGGCCTTCAAAATTAGTGAATATATAAAGACGAGCCTTTTGAAATTGCCCTTGCTTTGTTCCAATAACTACAATGTACACTATCTTAACTAAAGTTACTCCCAAGTTCTCACTACTTTTGAAGTTCACATTCTCTTGACCTCGTCATGTTCACACTGCACCCTCTTTTTGTGACATGATTTATATGCAAGTAGTGTTTGTTAAATGATTTAAATTTTTTAAGATAAAAAAAAAGTGTGTTAAGAGTAAATCTACAAGGAAATAAAAGAGGACAAGAATAAGAAAGCAACAAATGCTTTTTCTAAAGTCATATTGCTTAGCCAGTTAAGGTCTTTACTCTTTAAGATCTTCTAGTGGTAGATGCTTTGAGTTCTGTTCCAGGCCTAAAAAGAATTGTTAAGAATCAAATCAAGAGAGCTTAAAGAAGACAGAGGAAATAATTTGAATTGGGGGAAAAAAAATCCTATCTGCTTAGGTTTCATTGATAGGCAGTTAATCCACTCCGATAAACTCCAAAGTTTATAAACTACTCTCCAGAAGATTCCTTCTCTCTCTCTCTCTCTCTCTCTCTCTCTCTCCCTCTCTCTCTCTCTCTCTCTCTTTTTAAGTTACAATAAGATTAACTTTTTAGAAAAATGACTAGATTACTCTTGTAACTTTCAAACCAAAAAAAGAAAAATTATCTAAAATAAGGCAACATAATTATTAATAATGTTGAATCAATTTTGAATCGGATAATCTGTTGATTCAATCTTTAGCTAACAAATTAAAATTTGTGTATAGAATCAATTTATTTAAATAATCAAATTGAATCAAGTTTGACTTAATTAAATATATTTTAAATAAGTCAAATTTACTCAACTTTTTAAATTTTAATTAAGTCAAGTCAAGTCTGTTATAATATATAGCAAATGTAAAAGAGAGATGATATAATATAAAGCAGAAGTAAAGAAAAAGAGAATAATATTATTTCTACTTGAAAATGTGTGTCATTTACATTCTACAATACCTCTATTTATAGGCAAAAAAGATGAAGGAAAGGATGGAGAAGTGGAGAGGTGGGGAAGTGGAGTAGTGGAGAGGTGGGGAATGGAGTAGTGGAGAGGTGGAGTAGTAGATAAAATAAAATGTCTATATATATATATATTACATAACACTCCCCCTTAGACATTTTACCTTGTATTATACACAATTAATATGTTCTGTTGGACAAATTATAAATTAGGTACGTCAAGACCAAATTAACTGATACTTCTGGATCAGTTATGTTGCCTCATTAAAACCTTACTAAGAAAACCCAGTGGAACAAAACTTAGTAAAGGAAAAAGAGTACAACGTGTATAATGCTCCCCCTCATTTTAATATATATCTCTGAAACGACAGATACCAATCTTCTGTATAAGTTGTTCAAAAACTTTTCTCGGCAATGATTTTGTAAATAGATCTGTCAAATTATCACTTGACTTAATTTGACAAACATTTATCAAACCATCATTCTGTAGATCATGTGTTGAGAAGAATTTTGGTGAGATGTGTTTGGTTTTGTCACCTTTAATATATCCTTCTTTGATTTGAGCAATACATGTTGCATTGTCTTCATATATCACAGTTGGGCTTCCTTTGATTGACTCGAGCCCACATTCCTCCTGGATGTGTTGAATCACTAATCTCAACCATACACATTCTCGTCCAGCATCATATAAAGCAATTAATTCGGCATGATTTGATGATGTTGCTGTCGGTGTCTGTTTTGTTGATCGCCATGAAATTGCAGTATCTCCATATGTAAATACATATCCAGATTGTGACCGAGCTTTATGTGGATCTGATAAATACCCTGCATCTGCATACCCAACTAATTTCGATTCCTTATTCTTTTGGTAAAATAGTCCCATATCACTTGTCCCACAAAGGTAACGAAACACATGTTTAATTCCGTTCCAATGTCGACATGTTGGATCAGAGCTATATCTTGCCAATACATTGACAGAAAATGCAATATCAGGTCTTGTATTATTAGCAAGATACATCAAAGCCCCAATTGCACTTAAGTATGGTACTTCTGGACCAAGATCTTCTTCATTCTTTTCTCGGGGACGATAAGGATCCTTTTCTATGTCAAGTGATCGAACAACCATTGGTGTACTTAGAGGATGAGCTTTGTCCATATTAAAACGTTTTAACATCTTCTGGATGTAATTTAATTGATGGACAAAAATACCATTATTCAAATGCTCGATCTGCAGGCCAATAAATAATTTTGTTACACCAAGATATTTCATTTCAAATTCTTCCTTTAATAAATTTGCAGTCTTTTCGATCTCTTCAGGAGACCCAATGATATTCAAATCATCAACATATACTGCAATAATTGTAAAAGCTGAGATTGTTCTTTTAATAAAAACACATGGACTAATTTCATTTGATTTATATCCCACTTTTATGAGATATTCACTTAGTCGATTGTACCACATTCGACCCGCTGTTTTAGTCCATATAAAGATCTCCGTAACTTTATAGAAAACATTTCTCGAGGTTTTGATTTAAATGCTTCAGGCATTTTTAGTCCTTCAGGGACTTTCATATAAATATCATTATCAAGTGATCCATATAAATAGGCTGTGACTACATCCATGAGACGCATTTGAAGTTTTTCAGTGATTGTGAGACTAATTAGGAATCTGAGAGTTATTGCAACCACTACAGGTGAATACGTTCCTTCATAATCAACTCCTAATATTTGTGTAAAACCTTGTGCTACAAGCCTTGCTTTATATCTCACAATCTCATTTTTCTCATTCCTTTTTATTGCAAATACCCACTTGTAACCTACAAGGTTAACATCTTTGGGAGTAAGGACTACAGGTCCAAAAACATTGCGCTTTTCAAGTGAATCTAATTCAGACTTCAGGGCATCTTTCCATTTTGGCCAATCATTTCTATGCCTACACTCTTCAAGAGTTTTTGGCACATAATCATTCTCATTTAGCACATCAGTTGCTATAGCATATGCAAAAATTTGATCAACACTTGTTTCATTTCGGTTCCATATTGTACTATTTTGTACATAATTTATTGAGATCTCATAATCATTAGGTATCTGAGTTTCTTCTGGAACTTCATCAACCTCTTCTGGGGTTTCATCGACCTCTTCTGGGGTTTTATCGATAACCTCTTCTGAGGTTACACCAACTGCTCTATTCTGCTCTTTCCTTTTTCGTGGATTTCGATTTTTGGAACCGATTGGTCTTCCACATTTTCTTTGTATAGAAACCTCTGCTGGGATTACATTAATTCGAGCAGGTGCATTTAAAGCTGGTACATGTGATTTAATAACCCTTTTTGTATCCACAAATGCATCTGGTAATTCATTTGATATTCTTTGCAAATGTATAATCTTTTGAACTTCTAGTTCACATTGACCACTTCGGGGATCAAGATAAGATAATGATGATGCATTCCAATTTACTTCTTGTTCTACCTTTTCTTTTTCTCCCCCTAAGATTGAGAATATTGTCTCATTAAATTGACAGTCAGCAAAACGTGCTGTAAAAATATCTCCAATTTTTGATTCTAAATATTTAATAATTGATGGAGAGTTAAAACCAATATAAATTCTCAATATTCTTTGTGGTCCCATTTTTGTACGTTGTGGTGGAGAAATTGGAACATACACAACACAACCAAAAATTTTAAGATGAGACAAGTTTGGTTCTCTTCCGGAGACCAATTGTAATGGAGAAAATTTATGATATGCAGTTGGTCTTAATCTAATAAGTGCAGCAACAGGTAAAATGGCATGTCCCCATGCAGAAGATGGTAGATTACTTTTCATAAGTAATGGTCTAGCAATCAGTTGTAATCTCTTAATTAATGATTCTGCTAAACCATTTTGTGTATGTACATGAGGCACCGGATGTTCTACCATAATCCCAATCGACATACAATAATCATTAAAAGATTGGGATGTAAACTCTCCTGCATTATCAAGTCTAATACTTTTAATTTGATAATCTAGAAAATTTGCTCTTAATTGGATAATTTGTGCTAATAGCCTAGCAAATGCAACATTTCTTGTTGCCAATAGACAAACATGTGACCATCGAGTTGATGCATCAATTAAAACCATAAAATATCTAAATGGTCCACACGGAGGAACAATAGGCCCACAAATATCTCCTTGAATTCTTTCTAAAAATGAAGGAGATTCATTTTCAATTTTATTTGAAGATGGCTTAATTATTAATTTTCCAAGAGAGCATGCTGCACATGATAAATCTTTTGATAATAGAATCTTCAGGTCCTTTAGGGGATGCCCATTTGCACTTTCAATTATTTTTCTCATCATAGTGCTACCTGGATGACCTAACCTGTCATGCCACAGAATAAATGTCTTTGTGTCAAGTAACTTCTGGTTACTGACCATATTTGATTCTATTGGACTTATGTTCATGCAATATAATCCAGAGGATAAAGATTTCAACTTTTCCAATATGATCTTCTGGACATATTCAATAGATGTTATGTGAAGATACTCAATATGTTTTTCAGTCATGGTTTCAAGATGATAACCATTCCTTCTAATATCCTTAAAGCTTAGTAAATTTCTTCTGGATTTACTTGAGTATAATGCATCGTTTATAAATAATTTCGTTCCTTCAGGTAACAAAATACAAGCTCTTCCAGAGTTTTCAATTAAATTACTAATGCCAGATATTGTATTAACATGTGTCTCTGCAGGAGACAATTGAGAAAAATATCTCTTACTTTTTAGTATAGAGTTTGTTGTTCCACTGTCTACTAAACATTCATCTTTACTATTTACCATAACTTTTCTTGAGCCTCCAATCATATTCTATTTCCTTGGAACAAGAAAAATATATATAAGATCAAATAAAAGGAAAACTAATTTTATTTCATGAAAAACTAACTTACAACATATGTAAAGAGAAAAAGAAAATTAAACTAAACTTATTATTAAAACAAAAATAACAAAAACTACTTCATGACATTAATCTCTTCATCAACATTTTCGAAGAAATCAGAAACATCTAGGTGTGTATCTATAAGCATATCATTTGAATCATCTTCAACTAGATTTGTTTCTGCTTCTTTTCCTTTTTTCTTGATGGAAGCTTGGTAGAGTTCAACCAAGTGTTTTGGAGTACGACATGTGCGTGACCAATGATTTTCCATACCACATCTAAAGCAAACATTTTCATGTTTCTTATAAGATGAAGAATTATTTCCCTTTTCATATCTCCCAGCATTGTTTTCATTTGATTTAGGATTATGACCATCACATCGCCAAACATTAGTGCGACCTCGTCCACGGTCTCTTCTGGGGCTGCGACCACGTCCTCGTCCTTGACCTCCTTTAAATGATGTCGCATTCACTTCAGGGAATGGACTAGAACCAGTGGGTCGTGATTGATGATTTTTCATCAAAAGCTCATTATTTTGTTCCGCAACAAGAAGACATGATATCAGTTCTAAATATTTTTTAAAACCATGCTCTCGATATTGCTGCTGCAGGAACAAATTCGTGGCATGAAATGTAGAGAATGTTTTCTCTAACATGACTTCATCAGTAATCTTTTCTCCACATAACTTTAATTCAGAAGTTATATGAAACATTGCAGAATTATATTCACTTATAGATTTAAAGTCTTGCAACCTTAAATTAAGCCATTCATAACGAGTTTTTGGGAGGAGTACTTGTTTTTGATGGTCATACCTTTCTTTTAAATTTTTCCACAATTCTAACGGGTCTTTCACCGTTAAATATTCAGTTTTTAAATCATCGTGGAGATGATGATGGAGAAATATCATTGCTTTGGCTTTCTCCTGCAGGGAGGCCTTATTTCCATCTTTTATTGTTTCTCCAAGATTATTTGCTGTAAGGTGGATCTCGACATCGAGAGTCCATGGGAGATAATTCTTGTCCGATATATCAAAAGCATTGAACTCAAGTTTAGAAATGTTGACCATAAGAACTACAAAAAAAAATGCTACGAATTTAAAATATGCATTTATATTTAATAAACATAAATAAAAATGACTAAAGAAAGAATCTTAATAACTTCTGGTTATTAAGAGAATTAAGTATTGGAGACATATATATATAATGCTAGGCAAAGAACTTCAGGTTCTCTTTTATAAAAATTACAAATAAGAACTTCAGGTTCTTTTTGTTTATTGTTAAGAACTTCAAGTTCTTTTGTATAAAAATTACAAATAAGAACTTCAAGTTCTTTTTGTTTATTGTTAAAAACTTCAAGTTCTTTTGTATATAAAAAAAAATTATAAATAAGAACTTCAGGTTCTTGTTGTTTATTGTTAAGAACTTCAAGTTCTTTCTTTTTAAAAAAATCTAAACTATAATAAAAACTTCTGGTTTTATCATGTACTTAATTTATCATTCTCTTCTGGGAATGAAAATACTTAATTTATCATTCTCTTCTGTGAATGAAAGTATTACTTTCATATAATGTTAAATAAAATAAGGTATAAAATAAAAGTAAAGATTAATAAGATACAATCTAAAAAGTACCTTCTTCTCGAAACAAAATCTGATTGTAGAAACCTTGTACTTCTACTCGAATAAAATCCAATCGCAATTTGACTAGAGCAAACTCGTGCTGATAACATTTTATAATATATAGCAAATGTAAAAGAGAGATTATATAATATAAAGCAGAAGTAAAGAGAAAGAGAATAATATTATTTCTACTTGAAAATGTGTGTCATTTACATTCTACGATACCTTTATTTATAGGCAAAAAAGATGAAGGAAAGGATGGAGAAGTGGAGAGGTGGAAAAGTGGAGTAGTGGAGTAGTGGAGAGGTGGAAAAGTGGAGTAGTGGAGAGGTGGAAAAGTGGAGTAGTGGAGAGGTGGAGTAGTAGATAATGTAAAATGTATATATATATATATATATATATATATATATATTACATAACAAAGTCTTAATTCTTTTTAAGAAATTAGATCAAGCAACCAAGGATTAGTAGTTCAGTACATAATGAACATTTGGAAAAGGGTACTATAGACATTCTGGCGAATACATAAATAAAAACTGATTCCCACACCAATAATTGCAGTCAGTAATCAAGAATTTAAATACTCGTATATTCGAACTAAAAGTAATAGAAAGCATCTGAACTCTGAACTTCAATATTGTTTCGCCCGCATAAATTTCACGTGCCATACGTGGCCTATATCATATGCACCATATTATCGTCGTCTCCACGCACTAGCAAAAGTAGAGGTATGCACTCACTGTTCACATGTTGATTAATATAACATGTAATATCACATGTTCACTGTTCACCTTTTATGGTCGATTCTATTTTTGGGATGTGAGTTAATGAAAGTTAAGTTCCATTCACTAATCTAAGAATGTTAAAGATAAAAAGATAGAAATTTCAAAGGATAAAAAGTATAATATTTTTGAAGCATTAATTAATGTGTTTTTAAAAGTACTAAATGGAAGGAGGGAGTATTTTAACACCATTAAAACGTCCTAATGTGTTAGGCGAATATTTGTTTTTTAAGCAAGCTATCGTCTATGGCCGACTCTTCTGTAGGTATCAAATGAGACTGCGCATAAGACCTCAACTTTCCTCTTCTGAACCGGAAAATTCTCCATTTCTGCAATCTTTTGTCACAATTTCTGCTCATTTATGGAGACCAGAAAACATAAGTAAAGAATAGCTGCAGAGACCCAAATATTTGTTTTTTCCCCAATTTCGCTCTTTTGCCATTTTCTCAGTCTCTGCAGAATATATCCAAAAATTTATTTTTCACAATGCCCTGTTTTTCTGCAGGTTTTTCTAATATACTTCCGTTCCCAGTTTCGAGGAATAATTTCATACCTACCCATTTACATAAACTATTTTTCCGACCTATTTTGCATCGAAATTGCCAGCGTCGAATTGTTTCAGTTTCAATTTCCAGTCAAATTCAAACCCATTTTTCCTCGGAAATGGAGGGTCGGGTTTCAGATTCTGACCTGGGATTTTACTCCAAAGAATTGGGAGTTGCTGTTCGGGCTGTTCATATGGCATGTTTATTGTGCCAGATAGTTCAAGAAAATCTGGTTTCTAAAAGTTATGACCAAGTCAGTTCAAAGGATGACAATTCCCCTGTTACTGTTGCAGGTAAATTGAATTGTCGTTTGTTGTTTGATGCATTTCTTGAATTGGGTTATTGTTGGAATATTGGTTTGATCGAGTTTGTCTTAGTTGGGTAAGTATCATTAATGAAAATCTTTGAAAATGAATGTTTTCTCATTACAACGTTTGTAATTAGACCATTTAATTGAAGAATAAATAATCTGTATTAAATTCTTTTCAAGATTATGGATACGACAGGATGATTTAAGTTGGCCCAATGCATTGTCTTCTCCAATACAGGTCTTTATGTAATTTGTAATTCTGGTGTATTTTCTTTGCAGATTGGAGTGTTCAAGCAACTGTCAGCTGGGTGCTCTCTGAGGCCTTTGGGAGTGAAAATATATCAATTGTTGCTGAAGAAGATGTGGAATCACTCTCGAAGGCAGATGCAGCTGGCCTATTAGAATCTGTCGTAGAACAAGTAAATAATTGTCTAGCTGAAGCACCCCGGTTTGGACTTACTGCTCCAGGTTCTGCTCTTGGACCCGCTGCAGTTCTTGAGGCCATTAGTCGATGCAATTCAACTCGTGGACCCACAGGAAGATTTTGGGTACTGGATCCAGTTGATGGCACATTGGGATTTGTGCGCGGAGATCAATATGCTGTTGCATTGGCACTAATAGAAAATGGAGAAGTTTTGCTTGGTGTTCTTGGCTGTCCGAATTATCCAATTAGAAAGGAACTGCTAAGTTCTCATAATGGTTCTCGAAGAATCATATCAAAGTTGACTCCACCAGCATCCAACTCTTCAGATAGAGGTTGTATTATTTACACAGGAAGGGGTGTTGGGAAGGCTTGGATGCAACCACTATTACATGGAGAAAAGAATTTTGTGTGGCCTAACTCTGCGAGGGAAATTCAGGTGTCCTCTATTGAGAATCCGGAATTAGCAACATTTTGTGAACCAGTTGAAAAGGCAAATTCCAGCCATTCCTTCACAGCTGGACTGGCTCAGAGTGTTGGGCTCAGGTAGAATTGTATCCCAGTTTCTCCCTCCTAAATGTTCGACTTTGAACTTGATTAGCTAACATAACCCATCGATTTAAAACAAACGGACAAACAAAAATGTGGCTTTTCTAATTTCTGAACTGCTAAAACACGTTGAAATCCTGTACCCTATCAGCTTCAATGCTATGAACTACAATTTCCAGCTCTCACGTTTGGAAATCTAAAGGATTAAGATGAGTAGGAGAGAAAGATGTTGTGTTAGTTGTCTAAAAAAGGCATATGTTTATGTTTTGACCACAGGAACCAACCATTGCGTGTATATAGCATGGTCAAATACGCAGCCATCGCCCGCGGAGATGCGGAGATTTTCGTGAAGTTTGCGAGGGCTGGTTACAAGGAGAAAATATGGGACCATGCAGCTGGTGTCATTATCATCCAAGAAGCCGGTGGACTTGTAACTGATGCTGGAGGGCGCCCCCTGGATTTTTCAAAAGGAATATACCTAGAAGGACTTGATCGAGGTATAATTGCTTGTGCTAATTCCAAACTACACGAGACACTCATAGGGGCTGTCGATGCTAGCTGGAAATCCTCCAGCCTATGATAGCATATGACACCACGGAACGCAAGTCACAAGGTACAAAGTATTACCTTATGTAGCTTCTGAATTATTGTTCAGACATTTTCTCACATCAATTTGTACAATCATTTATTGGTGTATATTTCAATTCCAAGAAGGCACTGATTCTCTGTAATAGCAAGATTATGCTGTAACACCTATCAGGGGAAGTAGGATGGTAGTGTCATACCAAGATAACTTGTATTAAAGCATCAAGAATTCAGCAGTGGCATATTGTTACCCACAAAGATCATAATTTAACGCGTTTTCACTTGCAAAACTCAGAATTTTACGTGTTGTTACCTGTAAAATTTTCACTACTATGGTGTTTCTCTTTTTAGTTGATCTCCTCTGTTATACTCATTTGCTATTAACTGTTTGAACTCTCAAATAAAACTCAATATCCTGTCAACAGAGATCTAAGTAAAATTTAGTGACACTCTTCGTTTGGTTTTCCTAGCCTTGTATTTTGTTTTGCAATACAAGGGGCATGTTAAACAATTGGACCCTCATATAGAAGTTGGCTAAAGAAAAATGCTATAATATTCGTAAAGTGATGCTATGAACACTAACTTGTACACAAATAAATATGTGCAAATTGATGCGGTTAAACTTTATAGGAGGTTTAGTGAACTTTAAGGAACTCATATCTTAAAGATAAATAGTTTAAAATTTGTCACAAGTGTTTGTGTACCATTGTGCAATTTATTGGTTTCTCTAGTATTATTGTATTCATGAATAATGACCCTTTGTCTTTGATTCTTTATCTATGTTGCTGAAAGAAACATCCCAAAAATTATGCGCTATACTTTTACTAGATTGGTACAAGGAGGTAGAGGATGGCAGTATTGACTATGTAAATAAATTAAGTACAAGAGGTTTCGTATTCAAAGAAGAGGGTGGGGATATGGGGGTTGTGATCCATTTGGTACAAACCGTGTAGCAACCTAATTAATTAGGGTAGAACAAGTAGTACATAAGAAAAAATAGAAGCTGATAATTGTGGAAGATATTAATGGGACACGCCATTGATGGCCTTGTTTATCTGTACACATGGGCTATGGGTTCCATAAATTTGAACTGAATTTATTTCAAAGGTCATTTAATTCAATGGTCGGCCATCTCCTTAATTAATTGCATCTGCTTCTTAGCTGGTCCTCTATTAGGCTACAATACATACATATAAAGTACAGTACTGTTCCGTACACACACATACATATACATGCATAATGTTTTTGGCCAATAGCCATAATTCTTGAAGCTCCAAAATTTCTACCATCACATTGCAATATTCTCTCCTCATCAAGATGATTATGATCTTTTGTTGGACTTGCAGCTTTAAAAAATTTTTTTTAAAAAAAAAAAAACAAGTTGGTGGATTTTATTTTTTTTTTTCAATATTTTAAAATTTTTTGACATTGTGAATAAATAGATTATTGAAGAAATATGGGAATCTGTAATTTTTCGTAGTCTTTTGTAATTTGAATATATATTACTACTCTTGAACATATTTTACTTGCATAATTTTAAAAACTATTGTAAATATTAAAGAAAATTACGAGAATCTTCATATCCCTTTGTAAATATTAAAGAAAATTACGAGAATCTTCATATTCCAAAAATACTTAAAAAAAAGGGTTACTACAGCCTTATTATATAAGAATAGGCTGCGAGTGATTTTCGTGGTTCCTTCTCTGTAATATGTTTCATTCACAAACAGAGAAAAGCTTGATGGTGTGTGTATTCACATGTGTGAGAATCAATTCCGAAGGAGCTCAAGGAAGACAGTTGAGAAATGGACAATTATATGCAAACCCTTTAATGGAAATGAAAAGAGTTTCAATTACTGAAGTAGTACATAGCTTTGGCCATTCCATATGGTATTAATGCTTCCCTACCTAAATGATTACTATTAGATCATCACAATGCAAGGAAAGTAAGACACATTCAGATACAAGTAGCTTACTAGTAATTGACCTTTTCTTTTGCCTTCTCTCACTTCCCATCCGAACAAAGATCCAAAACCCTGGGTCCCCCAACTCCCCAATGGAGCATCACACCTTACAATCAGGAGATTTGGCTCCCCCTCACACCCCAACCCCAAACACCTTTTCTCATTGGATTCCATGAGGCCGCAAAAATTTTAAAATTAAATGATGAAGAACCAAGCATAATGCTTTATTTTTACGGTTTTAAGGATTACATAAAATCAGAATTTGAATTTACATCATTGTATCTAACACTCCTATCTATCTATTTATGCGAACACGTTCTTAATGTAGGTTTGGTAAAGAAAAAATTATTATGCTGCTGCTACTACTAACTCTTTATAAGCGAACTAGACATAAATATCTGAAATGGATAAAATGTTGCTTTAATTCACAAAATTTATCTTACCACGTAACTATTTTTAAAATATTTAGAATGCTGCAACGCTTACAAAAAACTTAAAGAACTCTTTTAGGAACTTCGGTTATAGTACTATATCACCGCAGCATTATATGTGTAATAACTGCACTATACCTACTCTTCTGCCTTGCGCATACCTCTTCAACTGTCATCCACTTCTCTCTTCCCCTCTCTCTCTCTTAAATGCTTCTCTGTCTTCGAGAATCGTTTGTAAAATATATGTGGGTGTATATATATTAACCTTCTCTTTTTTAATCTCATCAAAAAAATCAAACCGCAAATCTACAAGCTTAAAATCATGACTACGAAAACTCTTTTAGCTTTCTTTCTGATCATCACAGCCCACCTCTGCCTTTCCCTTGCAAAACGACCCGACCCGACTCCACCAATATTTCCTCCTGGCTTCCCTGGTGGCGGAGCTGTAGGTAAAGGTGGAGGGATCGGGTCATATGTGCCCGGTGGCGGATTCAATATACCTGGATACGGCAACGTAGGCGGCGGATGGGGTGGTGGTGCCGGTGGTCCAGGCGGCGGATCCTCCAGCAGCGGGGTGATAAGGATGTCTGTGGTTTGTAACGTTAAAGGACCGTGTTACAAGAAGAAGGTGACGTGTCCGGCCAAGTGTTACTCTCACTGGAGCCGCTCTGGGAAGGGTTATGGTGGCGGTGGCGGTGGAGGGGGCTGCTCTGTGGACTGCAAGAAGACATGTACTGGTTATTGTCAAAAATAATGTGCTTTAGGCAGTCAAACGAGTAGTGATATTTGCACAACCTAAATTACGAGTTACACACTCTATATGCATTCCTAAATGCATCATATAATTACATAAAAAAGTGTGCAACTATCAATTTAGAGTGTACAAGCATATCACTGCGGCATGTGAAGAAATGTTTCCGCTAGGCAGAAACATCTGTTTTATCTATATATATATTTTGACTCTATGAGCGTGAAATAGCATCTGAGATGTGATGTTGCTTTTAAAATACAGTTAAAATTTTAAATGGACTATTACCATAGAGTTCTTGGGTTTTATCTTGAAGAGTGTTTAAACCGTTTTCTTCCTTTCTTGTGATTGTATATGTAGGAATATTTGAATAAATAGAGTCAATCTATGTTGCCATGCTATGTTTAGCCGTGAATATGATATGTGGTGAGCAGAACGTGTCTTGTCATCATATCATCGTTGTAAATGTATCTTTTGATTTGATCAACTAGAAATTAGCAGAGGGAACGGATGGGAACTCTATGTACTTTTCTGAAAAAATTAACATCCAAGTGCACTGTAATTTGTGTGCATCTAACTGCTGCAACTATATAGCCCACAATCCTTCAGGTAACGACAGAAATCGTGTTTAAACATTCGTACAAGACGAGCGAGCTTACTACTTGGATGCTTCTGGTAGTTATCTGATAACCTGGTCACGGTTTTCAATCCAAAATAGTCATGGGTGATTATAACGATTGATAGATGACATTCTGGTCCATTGAAATGTAGTGCCTTCGGCAATTCAATTAGTCCTTAATACAATCCAACACGTACTTGCACGTCACAAAGAATGGTTATTATGCTGTAGCTTTAAAGCTTTAGAGCCATTTTACTTGCTCCAAAAAGCATACTAACTTTAGCCAAATTTGATTAAAACCACAAATGTATTTATTGGTGCATAAATTATGGAGTATATTTTACTCGTCATGCTCTATCGAAAAGTCATACCTCTATCATACGTGTAACATGCACTTATACACACTATCACAACTTCTCAGAATACATAACCCTAAACTTCTAATATGCGTTCAATTGAATTAAGGTAAAAGAGTTCTAACGCAATTATGATAGTAACAACTCCTTTGTCGTATCGTAGTCACCAGGTAAAATTCCTCGTAGCTCGTAAACAGACCAGATCGAGTATAGAGACCGGTCAAAATAACATGAATAGATTTACAAGAGGTTGCGGCGACTATAATACTAAATACAAGAGGTAAAAAGCTTCTACCATTATATATCTAACAGAAATAAATCTCTCTGGTAAACAATTAACAGAACAGAAAATAACAATCAAACAATTTCCATCTTCAATGAAACAAAACCCAGTTCAAACACCCAGCTTTCACCTGTCTCTGGACTATATCCTATCCATCCCAGGGATAAGCAGCGTCTTGTTTGAGATGTTGTGGTCATATTGCAGCTCTTAAGGCTCCTCTAGCAGCTTCTCGCTTCAACTCCGCTTCTTTGCCACTACCACGGAAGTACATATATACTTGCTGCAGAATAATAAAGACACAGTGAAGATTATAACCATAGACATGAAGCATACATCTGGAATATCTTATCTTGAATATCTCAACTCCATCATTTACAGAGAGACGTGGCTGATGAAGTTGAAAACTTACCTGAATAACCCAGATGCTGAGCACAGACTCAAGACAGAATAGTCCAAATCCAACAAAGTAGAAAATCTGAGCAAACAAATTTCAATAACCATGTTACTCTAGAGCTTGAATCTTCTTCTCCTTTGTAAAAAACACTCGTGTGTGTGTGTGAGAGAGAGAGAGAGAGAGGGGGGGGGGAGAGTATTTGTATGTGTCTGTATGCATACAAACTAGAGAAGTAGCAAATACTCTGGAGAATCAGAAAGGACATGAGGCATTGCCTCGAATAGTAGAAAATAATAACTTACCCCCACTATAGCATGTTTACCGATGAGATCTACTGCAGGCAAGATACCTCTGCATAAAAAACCAAGATTAAGAGAAAGAAACAATCACTTCCATAATTGATACAGTTACAATGGATATAACTTGACAAAGTTTGTAATCAATAACTTGTTTATATGTTTATTTTTCAACCATCAGTATCAACTCTTCAGAAGGAGGCCAATCCTTATACAGGAACACAGAAGAAAAAATAAATAAACTGGAAATAATTAATCATTATATATGAAATCTTATGAAAGGAAGAACATTTAAATTTTAAAACTCACGCAAGTGATTTTCCTTTGAAAACTACAGGAGGAGCAACAGCAGCAAAGATTGAGAAACCAATGTGGACCTGTAGGACAGGAAAAATGAGGAATCCCTTTTGACAAATAGCTAGCAGATGCACAATTAGATAAATACACCTACCAGGTAGAACAGGAAAAACCAACTAAACTTCAAAGCACTTTCAGTCCTGTAAGCACAGATTGTGACAAGATGTCAACTAGATATTAAGATGACTAGGCAAAAGTATAGGTGCACCAGTAATTCGAAGAATTCTTTCTGGTGCACCATTATATATTCTTATTGCTTCATGTAATATAAGAATCAAATTTCGACTAAATATTTTTGCCCCGTTCAAAGTTAGGACTTATGAATGTTAGATGTAACCACTCTTCAAAAAGCTTATAGTTTTATTACTGCATGCCAGCTTGGAACTTCACAGATCACTCTACGGTCCTTAAGATAGGCTCATTATCTACCGTGCTATGCCACTATTCATGAAAATTGAAAAGAGTGATTTCAAATAAAAAATTACGTACCTAAACGCACGATAGAGTGGACGATACCACAAAACATAGCCTCCTGGAACCCCTGACACAAAGTAGATAATAGCAAGGAACCAGATTTTGGGATCTACATAGACGAAACAAAGTTGAGTTCAACAGAATTAGGACATCTCTAAAGATATAAATACAAGTGTGAAATGTCATATCAGAAATTATTCCACTGCAGACCAACCTTCTCCTTTTATCCAAGCAGTAGTAGTGGCAAGTATATTCCAAAAAAGACAGAGTACTAGTCCTGTTCCATCAACAATTATTGAATTGTAGGGCTTAGTCACATCAGCTACAATACTTATTATTAAGATGTTTTTAGATACACAAACGGAAGGTAAATCATTAAAAATAGCAAACAAAAAAGAAATAGAGAAACAAAGTGCTGAATCTAACTAACAAAAATAAACTTGGTACATAATTAACTATTTTCTTGCAAACAACCATATGATGAGAAGGGCATAAAAAAATTCAGCCTTCTAAATATGTAACTATTTGGTGGTTCATGGACGCAACTTTCAGTAGTCATATGACTATAAATTTAGAATCCTGTACCATGGACTACTTATATTAGGATATACACGTCCCTTCTTCACAGTGAACAGAATATTGGGAAGAGATGTTTATCCAATTCAGGAAACAAAAAACCTCTTAACTTAAGTATAGAAGCTTTTGTCTGGCAGTCAGACAGAGAATCCACCCACTGAGGATAATCCATGTAAAAAGGTCGAGCAGAAACCAGCTCCAAATAGGGCAACCCATGCAGAGGACATGATAGGTTTATTAAAAATGGCAATATAACAACTTTAATTTAGAGACCGATATTAACTATTGATGTACTTAGTTTTTCACTTCTCTAGTAGTAGATTACATAGGAAAGTGAAACTCCAATTGGTATCAATATAGACTGTAATATACTAATATGATGGGTGCCGTTGATAGGGACCCCAACTTTAATTACTTCAGCAACCAGAAAGAAACAGGGGAAAAGGGCTGCAATCTGTGTTGTTACTAATCATTTATGCCAAGAAGTGAATATCCGGCAACTTATGTCCAACAAACTGAAGGTCTGAATTTGGGGGGAAAACTAGAAGAAACTAATAACATAAGAGATGTACAAAATAACATCTAACGCGGGGAATCCCCCACTTATGCCCCCTCTTTGATTCTCCTCTTTCCTTTCTCCACCTCCATGAGGAAGAAAAAGTTGCGACGAGCAAGGAAAAAAAATTATCAACACATCTACAACAACCCCTAACCCCACCCCAACCCACAAAAAGAAAAAGAACATATTTTTTCCCTTCTTTTGTCAACCTCTCTAAAAGGAAAAGACGAAAATGTTAGATTTACAACAAAAGTGGTCCATGCAATCATCCATAAAATATTCTCACATACCAGCCACTAGAAATAGTAATTTGAGAACAAATGCACCAACTCATCCTTTTCTATTAATTTAGTAGGCTTCACAAGTATAGATGAGAGTGGCTTCCACTACTATCACCATATGAGATGAGCAGAATTTCATTGGTTTAAAGATAGGCATACCTAAGTACGTTGTGAATGCAACATACTGCAGTCTCTGTAGATGAATTGGAATTTCATTAGCAATATCATGATGGATAATAGGGAAAAATGGTGGCCAGTTTTTCTCCTCCAGAACAATGCCAGCTGCAATCAAAGGAGAACTCGAGCTAAGTTGATAACATTATTCATCATGTTGGTCATATGTACTGATAATAAGTGGCATTGTACCCAAAGAAAGGGAGGGAACAGAAATCAAAATGTAGTTGTGGTCTAAACATGTCAAAGCCATGAAATATTGAATGTAGGAGCAAAAAGTAGACAGTACCTCGTGATGCAGCTTCCTCTTTCCGTCTTACTAACTACATGCCATCAAAGACAAATAAGAAATCAATATGTTGGCTACATGTTATGAAATTTTGTTAAATTTAAAAAATTGCACAACATAACGCTAGATTGAATCAAATTTCTCTCAATTTTAAAACTGATGAAACATGCAAAGGTCTTTCCAGGTAGCTGTGTTGGTCTAATGCACCCTATGTTACATGGACTTGGAGATGTCAACTACGGCTATGTGCCTAAGTTTTCCTTGAGACACATGGGCATGACTGAAACATGCAGTAGTTAAATTTTAAAATGCCTTGACATGATCTTTAATATAATGTATGAAGACTAGGCCAACTATGTTCTCTTCATCAAGAAAAACTCTCTCCTTTCCCTCGTCTTTTTTGTTTTTCCCTCTTTAGACTTTCATTTATAGTCTTTCTATGCCAAAGATGTTTCCTTGATGCCATATCCTCAATCATAGGTGTTAGATGCCCGCATTGACAAGAGTTTGTGTAACTATAGCACTTAAGAAAATGAAAAGGTAATAATCACAAATAGCAATTAGCAAGTGATAAAAATCCAAAAAAAACACTGTTTAAAAAAAATTGCTCTCAAGAGTATATTAATGAACTTTTTATTAATTTGATTATAAAACTACTAAGCAATTATAGACCAAGCCTATACCGGCTAAATAATAGAGATTATGGTGCTTAAACTATGAGAAGGAAAAGGAGACGCTTCACAAAAATTTAATGGCGAGCTATGTAAATTGGAGCCAATGGAGAACAGTACAACAGTACCCTTAATAGGACCACTCGTGTTTATTTAAAAAAGTTTATATCTTCTATTGGGTATACCTCTTCCCTCTTTTTTAATTCAGCCTCCTTTGCTTGCAGCTCCCTCTCTTTCTTCTTCAAATCCTGAAATTTAAACGAAAATGATTGAAGAGACAAAAAACAGTCAACTATATTAACTAGCAAGTAAATTAATATCATCAAATAACTCCCATGTGTGCACTTACAGCAGCTGAATCAAGAGGGATATCAACCGGGGCACTACGGTCATAAAAATCTGCACGCTCGTGAGGAAGAGGTGAAAGCCTTGAGTTTGCAGCAGAAGGAACCCTCCCGTTATTCTGCAAACCCATCAAATGACCAAGATAAAGATTAATGTAAGAAATCACATGAAGTGTATATGTTATGTAGCATCAACTACTAACCACCACTAAGCATACAAGAGAAGGAGAAAATGTACCATAAAAACTATCATAATCATTTTAAATGAAAAATATATATATACATATGAAGACTACCAAAGAACCTAAGCATGAGCATAGCCGACGAAAGAAATGTCGAACATTATTATCTATTTTTCAATTAACCAAATAAAACTTGTGAAACTTACTGGTCCAGAAAGAATGAACTACCAACAACGTTGACTTTCTAGATGGTTTCATGTTAAATTGAAATTGAAGTTGGGTAAAATATATCCATCTTTATTGTTATATGTGAGTATATGGATATAATACATAGCCTACATTGGATACAGAAATCATCTGAGCCTGCTTTTATATCTGTGCATTCAAAGATGGATAAATAGAGTTTACAATATTTAACACCCAAACAAGAAGTTCTAGTAAATACCCTTGAAAATCTATAAAATAACCGAGTTTTCTAATATGAACATTCTCTCACCTAGAATTAGTTTCTCCTTACACCTTCACACTAAGAAAGTTTAGCACCTTTGTTGTAGATCCAAATTATCAATCTTAATATAATTGGAGAAAAATCTTCAAACAATTTCAATATAAAGAACTAAATATTTTGATACTAATGAATTGGTCAAAATATAACTCAATTTCTGTATTACAAATAATACTAATATAGATTTCAGCCACAACTTTGGTCGTTTCAACTAAACAACACATGTCAACAAAATCGCTTGTTCTGAAGAGATTTGTGAAAGTATTACATATAAATTGATATGTTCGGTTTTGCTGTTAACTGAAGAGAGTTTGCAATATGAAAAAACAGAATAGAATTCCTAGATCAGGTGCTTCAAATTTCAACTCTTGATCTCAAACATTTTTGAAGGACATTAATAGATGTATTGACTCGAATAGTAACCATAGTCAACACTGACTAGATCATTATACCCTCACCATCCCATAAAAATTGCAAAACTTCTTAAAGTGTGCAGCACGAATTTTAAGAAGCATAAAACATCTATTTAGATATTTAATTTTAAAAAAAAAATTAAAATACAACTAAATGTATAACATTTGAATTTACAAAATATTTAAAAATTGTACAAAAATGAGATATTTAGTTATAATTTTGACGTATCTTAAAATCCGTGCCACGCGCTTGAAAAAAAGTGTTAATTTTTATGGGCAGAGGGAGTATGTGTTATGCACTTATGCATCATTTTTATGTAATAATTTATAACCAGCCCCACTATCAGAACTATAAAATAGACCTATCCATCACTAGTTGTCCATTAGAATCTTAATGCTCCAAAATTAAAAAAATTAAAAATCTCTGCGCTAAATCTACGACGGAAGGAATTGGCAAATCTGGTTTAAAGCTTTATATGTAGAATTTATTTTGCAAGAGGTCTTGTAGCTTCCGGTTTCTATGCACACACACGCACACATAGATATAGGGAGTCAATGCACAAAAATCATTTCTCATGTGTCAAAGTTCAACTCAGTAAAAAGTGTATGAAGGTACTTAATTTCCCTTCCTAGTACCTGGAATAAAACGTAATATTAATACTTGCATTTAAGATAATGAGAACCGTCACAATTTTATTCTAAGTGTACAGGTATCACCACCTTGACACCTTCCCGGAGTTCCTGTTGCCATGAAAGTACGAGTACAAGTCATGATATGTAGCTAAAATCACCCAACAATCATCTTCTATGTAATCTATCTACCTACACTCCAGGGATCAAATAATTCTGACCAAAAAGACAAAGCCTGACACCCCAAACCATCAACAAACTAGACTCCAAATCCAGAACAGATCGAGCAATCCAAGCAAGCAAACTACGTAATTCAGCATCAAAATACACTAGTACCGCAACAGGAAAAGTAATATTAGAACACCAAATTCATAAATTATAACATAAAAATCAAAATAAACAATAAACGAAAATTGCAGTAAACCAACGACACCCATACACAAACGATGAGAATCAACTAGATATGTCAACAAAAGTACTGATAGCAGAGGAGCTTACAGCAAAGGGATTTTCATCTTCTTCCGCAAAGGGGTTGGCATCATATCGACCGGCCATTACTGAAGCTTTTAAAGTGCTTTCTATGACTATACAGAAGACTAACCGATGAGATCTGATCCCTAGAAAGCTTAACAGAGAAGAAAACTGAAAATAGCAGAGCTACGACAAGGAAAAAGAACGGATAAATAGAGAGAGATTAGAGGGGAGACTCGTCTTTTAGTAAGATTACCGGACAGAAACTGCTTTGAAATACACGACGATTGGTCAATTGCTTAGCTTGCTGCTTTCTTATTTCTTTCTTGCTAATTTACGGCCGAAATAGTATTAATCAGTTTTTCCGGAATTAAATTGGACTTGCTACTGACTACACTATATTACTATCTTATCATGTGTGTATGGTATACCTTATGATATGTCGTACCAATATTATTTTCTAACTTTATAATTATAATCTCAAATTTTGTGATGAAGCCTTTTTCTCTTTAGAATCACAACCTCTTTTGAGATATTTTTTAAAATTCATTTCTTATTTCTATATTTATTTTTAAATTAATAAATTGTCAATTTGATCATATTATCTAAAAAAATAAAGGTGTTAATTTACTAATAGAAATAACGAGTAAAAGTATGATAAAAATAAAGATACTTTTGACCGAGTGTTTAACTCATATTACTCACTCTAACTCAATAAATTTGATACGATTTAATCAATTGAACTAATTGCATTTTTTTTTGTCAAAAAATATATTATGAATGATATTTAGATATTGTATTTTCAATTATATGCTACCATCATTCTTCACCAAAGTATATCCAATCCAAACCCAATCATCACAATTATTAAACAATCAAAATCTAAATAAGAAATTATAAACAAATAATAATTATGTACAACATAATTAAATAATTACCTAATAAATATTATCTAAATTATAGAGTAATTACATGTAAAATATCAATCAATCATTTAGAACTTACCTAAATTTAATTACACAAGTATTTATTGTTAGGGAATAAGGGAAATGAGCTATAGCTCATTTTTTAAATCTACATGCTAATTAGTAAATACTACGTCGTTTTGATAAAAGGATTCGTGCCCGGTGCTTTATAACCGTCATTTATCCTCCATCGTTACTGACAATTGATCGGTGGTCAACTGATAGCATCCAAAGGGAGTTTAGTTCAATAAATTGAGAATTTTGATTACCACTTCCACCCAAACTACCAGATCCACAAATTAAACAAAAATTAGTTGTTGACACTACATACCCGCCAACACTTAAAATAACTGATGATAAAGGTCACCATCCCCATCAAGCCACCACCCAATCTACATTGTGACGATAAATTCGGTGAAATTTGTTGGTGGTAATGGTGGAATCCGTTGAATAATCGCGAGGTGTGATATATCGGAGAAGATGAAATTCAACGGGGATGTCGGGTTTATGAGTATCGATATGAGGTTGCAGTGTTTTTTTTTGTTTAAACGGCGTAGTATTTCCAATTAATGGGTAGGTTTAAAATATAGTTAGAACTCATTTTTCTTTTATATATATATATATATATTTCACTTCATAATAAGTAGGTTTGTCAAATTTTATCATTCAAAGTTAAAATTATAATTTTTTTACATTTTAGACCTTTAAGATGAAGTATCAAGAAATACATAAATATTACTCCACACTACTATATCTTCACATTTTTTATTAATTCATTGAAATTATACTATTGCTTGTCAATAAAGAGAGCATTGTTTATACGAATGTTTGACTTGCACCGAGAAAAAAAGGGTTTCTGTTTTTCATTATTTTCTTGTCATGGAAAAAATGGAGTACATTAGGGCTGAGCAAGAATTCTCAAATGTAATTTGATTTGTACCTCATTCACAAAATCCACACGCGAATGCAGTGCGATTACATAGTGTAATTTTTATTTTAAATATTAGCACTATTATAGATGTGATTGTGAATATACTTAGCATTCGCACTGCATATTCATATATATATATGTGTGTGTGTATAATATATTATATTTTCACAAATACTTGGTATATAATTCCATGTGATACAAACTTTTATATATTTAGAAAAATAATAATATGCTAATTAGTTCAATTACATATTTAGAGAGGAAACTTGAGATTGAACTTCTATTATTTGTAATACAAGTTTGATATTCATTATATATATTAATTGTTATTAATTATATAAGTATTAAAGATACTTTCTTATTTTGATATTTTGTGTTAACAAAAACTAGGAGAGGTTATTGATGTCTAGATATGAATTCTTAATTTTGAGTTATGATTTTTTTATTTTAAATGATAAGGCTACATCTATTATTAAGATAATTATATCCGTTGAGAATATTTTTGTGATGTAAAATCAACAAGTAGATTATAATTGTGACTTTTTTATTAGTAACCTTAATTTTTTTTAATAAAAAGTTATATGACTTTAATAAAAAAAAAATTAATCTTTTTAAATGTGATTTTATAACCGCATTCACACCACATCCGCATAAAATAACATTATTATAATTTTTAAATTTAATATTTGCAATTTGAATATACGAATGTAGTGTGTGCTTATATCTAGACCGCTCGCCCTAGAGTACATAATATTCACTTGCATTCTATATTCCGTATTCCGTTACCTCAATGTCTAACCTACTGTGGGGTGCACGATTCCCTCCATAAACAAACATATAATTAAGGTTTACTCAAATCTTCATATTTTAATACAAATAAATATATAGTAATGAATAAATCATGTTTAAGTAATGTCACCTTTGTTTTCAAATAATACTACTCGATCATTAAACAATTTACTGTTTCAATGCCTCTAAGCACCTTAAAAATGTTTGTAACGACAGTCCTATAAAATATATTCTACTCTCACTGCAAAATTAAATAATATTGAGGAACATTGTATAAAAAAATAAATCTGAGATATCAGATAAATTGAAATTTTCACATAAATATATGAAATATACAAATTCAGATTAATAGCAGAAGAAAATAAATTATCAAATTAGCACTGATAATTCCATCCCTGAATCCAATAGATTAGTTGCTATATTTTGTAACCGATGATTTTTTTTTTTTTTTTGTATTGGAAAAATAGCAAAGAGCCGAAAATAGCCTTTATGTTGATATTATCAATGGTGATGATTCATGCTTCTTGACAAATGCTGTCAATTTTGGTATAAATGATTATATCAGCTATTACAAAAGATATATCTATACAACATTTCAACTATTGATTACAAAACAAGAAAGAAAAATATGACAAAATAAAATAAAAGAGATTATATGAGGCCAATAGACTAAAAACAAACAATTACATATTTGCATACAAACATGTATACAACTAACTATTTAAATTCGAATAGTTACTATGTAGGAATTGTATGTAGACGGTTTCGTTGTAGTGGCCTCCCTCTTCTTCTACTTTTAAATGGATCAACCCAATTCCCGTCCTCCTCCACAGCTTTCTCCCATCGCTGCTTAAACTTTTGTAGCTCCAACGTTGATTGTCTTCTTATCTGCTCAAATTCACATTGCATATTATTAAATCACCAAATGTTTATTAAGAAATTCCAGCTATTTGTAACAAACCTTAACTTTACCTAGACTTAGAAAATATACCTAAAATATAAACTTGGAAAGTACACTAGTTTACTATGAGAAAGACATGTGATCAAGTCAACTTAAAAACAAACGATAATCTTAATAATATAGACCTCGTTTTGTTTCAACTTAAATAATATAGATCCAAGATTTAACAATGTAATTTACAATACGACAATCAAAAATTTTTAAAATTTAAGCTGAAACAAATGAGATTATAGTCTTTTTTGAGCAAATGGTAATATGATATTGGAAATCATGTTGATTAGTGGATCATTTGACTATTGAAAGGATGTCGACTAAAATGAGATGGACGAGTGGATGTTATCAACATCAAAACACGGTAACTATTTTAGTCCATAAGTAGAGAGATGAACCATAATCCGCTACGACGAATAAATCTATTGGACGTTAGTATATGTATAAATACCCTAAATATAGGTAATTTGTTTAAAGTTAGCATATAGGTACTCAATGAAGATCTAAAATAACAGCTGTTACAAGTCCAGTTATCTCACCTCCATCCGCTCATCAACAATATGTCTCTGCAATCACAAAGCAATAAAATTTGTTAAGTGAAACATAAAATAAAAGCAGAACGTGGAGCGAGGACTGTTTGCACCAGAATGCGCTAAAAAGTGTTTGAGGTATTGTGCTTTTCTGGGCATTCTGGCAGGATAAAATTTCGACTCTGTATTTCTTTTGTTCAAGTAACGCTCGGTGAAGGAACAATCATTACTTATATATGCATATCTTCCAAATAATAGGTAGATAATATATTTAGAGAGCAAAATGTTATATACCTTTAGCAGTTCTTTAGATTTTGTACCCTGCAGAACGACAAAACAAAAGATCAGATAGCACCAGGTGCAAAGATTTTTAGTGAGTAATAAAACATAGGAATATTTGCAGGACAGGTACACAAGCAGAGAATGATTCCTTAACCAACAAACTCAGTGGCTTTCGTTAAGAAGATGGAACGCATGTAAAATAAATATTAGGAGTGCCAGCCACTGAAATCTAACTGGATAGATCATGATTTGAAATTATGATCACCATCATATACAAAAGCAACAACTTATACTGCACCATGAGCTTGACTCTAGTACTTTAAACAGAGACAACAGACCATTCTAAAGAGAAGTAATTTTGGACCAAAAACTATTGAGCAATTATCTAGTCAATAAAATAACCTTTTTTGCAGATTTCCCTCCCAAAGTTTGTATGCCCTGATGAACAACAAATTCACTATCAATAACTCCTATATTCTTTGTACGGTCCCCCTGTTAACAGCAAGATAATTAGAAATATAAGTATACGATAAGCCATGTTGAAAAGAAATATATGCACACCCATAAAGTATGCTTTGGTGATAACATCGATGTATTTTAACATATCATGTTAATTTGATAAGCAGAATTGTATCTGGTTCAACTAAAGAAGTGAAGAGGCAAATAAAACCACCAGGACCATCTCAAGAGACCATCTCAAGAGAATCATATTTTATTTGGCCTACTATAAGTAATCAACAAATAAAAATGACCTCACCTGTGCACAATAGCCAAATTTCATGTCTATTCCCCACCCATGAACAAGATCATTCTGGCATGAAAGAAAGCAGGTTCATAAGAATTCAATAAAGTACACCAAATGGAGACAACACAAGAAAGCTTCAATTCTGTATCCAATTCAACAAACGTGATGATAGAAATTGAAAACATTCTAAATTAGCTATACACCGAAACTTTAGAAAGAAATGAACTTTTAAGACAAAGTTCAACAAGAAAGAAAAGTTAAGACAGTATCCGGTAACCTCTCCAACACAACATCAACCCAGTGTCTTTTATCCTGAACTAGTTCGATGGCTGAAAATAAGTCTTCGATGTATCAAGTGCAAAGATAAAATATAAACGCATAAAACACAAGATTATCCACACAAGTATGATTGCCTTCTCTCTTGATATGGTGACCTAACTCCAAAGAACCATATAAGTGCAAGACAATGTATATCAAACATAAATCATGTATCTGTTGATGCCATTTTGTTTATATATATTCTGCAGACATACAATTTAGACTGAAGAATAAATCTTTACATGGAAGATTTTGAGCTACCACAATTATCATTATCAATATCAAATAGAGGAAATTCTTCATCTCAGACTCATAAGCAACAAACACTGAATAGTTCACCAAAAGAAGAAATATACAACTAAACAGGTACTCCAATTTCCAGTAATACACTAAAAACATAAAAATCTTTTACATGTTTCTGTTTGAAAGTAAGAATACATTAAATTTAAGAGAACCTTTTGTTCTATATACCTTTCATTTCGTATATAAATATAGACTAACAAGCATACAATATTCTCAGTTCTTATCGGTATAGAATCCTATTGTTCTGTTTGTACTCTTCACTGGTAAATATTTTCCAAAATTAACTACATACATACAATTAACATACAATTATTGGGTGAGAACTAGGGTGAATTTTGCCGATAAAAAAAAACATACATACATACATACAATTATTGATAAATACATATGCACACACACACAAAAATTCATATATTTCAATGGAAAAAATTATTGATATACTAAGCATCATGTACTTTAGTAACATTTCTTCTGCTAGCATGAATATATGAATGCAATATTTCTGTTTTCAATAGTTTATATTCCCACAGACGTACTGAGCAATATGGACTTCAGTACTATTTAAAGAAGTTAAACTTGAGAGCTGGGCCCCTTTGGCTTCTTGCAGAGTGAAGTTAGGAGAATGCACCTGAATAAGATGCCATGCACAATGCCAAGCAGATCTTGAGAACACCGGGGCCATTCCTTCCACAAATCTGCAATAACTGGTTTCACTCATTTCTTTCTAACAAAAATTGATTCCAGTTACATTTTCTACTAGTGCACTCAAATCCTTTCCTATTGCAGTAATTCATACGTTCTTTCTTTAAAAGCAATTACTAGAAATTTTTTGTTAAAGTTGAAATGGATGTCTTTCAGTGACATGACTTAGTTGCTTTATTACTACATTGAAAACTAAGCATGTTTCGACACCATGCCTAGCTAGCAAACAAACAAATATAAATATATATATTATTGTCAATTTATGAAATCTTACCCTGAGCATGGCGGACCCTCACTGTCAGAATAACACTTTGTACTTCCTCTTTTATCATATACTCTTCTGCATTGAGTTAATTATACAGAATAAAATCAGAAGAATCCAAATGAAATTCTGTCTCCATCGCAGAGAAGTCCCATTTGGTTTTTTCCTAGTTAATTTACAACATCTTAAAGTCAAAGTTGATGCGAATTTAGTTTTGATGAATGTGAAAGTCAACAATAGTATTACTTGTTACAAAAAAAATTTTGAAAATTAATTAATTTGCATCAAATTTTAGTTTTATCGGAGATTGTCTAGGAACAAAGTGTATTGGGAATCTTTCCTGTAGAATGGAGGGAGCATCATTTATTTATCCATAAAATATCATAAATTGATAAATTCACCTATGAAATTTTTTGCTTCTACTCCTTATGGTGATCCTGTGATGTATTTCAGTCGAATTTGGGTCTAAACCTGGTTGAGATATCTCCAGACCTTCAGATTTCACAATTTCCAAGTATCTGAAACAAAAACCGAGAACAGAAAGAAGAACTGTACTTGTTAAAATCTAACACTCTCATTGAGAGGTAAAACTGTTATAAGTAGAACAACAAATAATCACATCAATTCGACTTCCCTTATGGACTTCCACATGCATTACGTCTTAAATAGGTGTAATTTCTATATTTCCTAAAGTCACACAGCAAGAAAAATGAGACCATGAATATGCGTTTTTCTCATGTTGTGCATACATATATTGTGGTAGATGCCCAAGATGCATTATAAAAAATAAAATATCAAGGAAGAAAAGATCAGATAAAAGATGCCATGATGGACCACCAAGAGCACTACAAGTACCTTCTTGGATTAAAATGCTGAACCCCCAAATCTTCATCCCAGAGAAATATATAATCATAAACAGAAACAACTGATGGATGTAGAAAGCGCTTTGCAAACCACCTGCAGTAGGAAAATCATGGCCCAACATTCCATTATTAGAAACAGTTACAAAAAGATAACGACAAAAATAATGCACCTTTTGAAGAACAGTTTACAACATATGCATTCAATCATCCTTTAAAAGCATTTGCTATCCTCTGAAATATTTAAGATGAAGAATTTTCTACTAGATGATATACAAATTTAAAAATACCTAAGTAGTACGAAATAATTAAGGGAACAAAAACAAAACAAGCAACTGTGTCTGTTATACCACTTCGTCTGATTTTGAGCAATAATATGTATGGCCTTGTTACTCCATTCAAGATTCCACCATCCATCCACTTTGCCATCATAATGGAACAACATAACTGTAAAATTTTCTGGAAGAAACTGAATACATACGTATCAGGTCAAACAGTTTGTGAATTGTCGAGCCAAAGACGATAATACTTAAAAACTCTTTTGAGAGCAAAGTGAGGAAAGTACTGTACCTTTTGAACTATAGTATCAACATTATCCTTCTGTTTTAAGCCAACTGGAATTGCCAACAAGTAACAAGGGCAGCTAGCATTTGCCTGATTCAGACATATATGGATGGAAAGATCAGCAGAAGAAAAATAATTTCTCATAGAACTGATACACAGGAAGTGATACTTTTCTGGATTTGAGCCCACTGAATTTCAATATACAATGAGGCAGTGGCTATATGACTAAAAATCACTAATCAGATGTGTTTTTGCATACTCTTGCCAAATGTAACAGGACAAGAATACAACCTTTGGCTTGGAACTACTGGCTAACCACAGAGGCTTTAATTCCAGATCAGATCTAGCATGAATGATGCCACGAGGTAAATTATTCAAACTCCTAGGTTCCTCTTCCACTTCCTAGACAAAAGATCAGTCAGAAACACCTTGAATAACAATTTTAATGGAATATTTACCATCAACTAACCAGTTTATGGTAAAATCATGACCGTATACAAATTCAAAATATTGTATTCGTAGTTTGAACAAAAATATGACAGACAATGTCAAATTGTTTGCAAATAGAGGAGACTACATATGAAAACAAGAGACACAACTAGAAACTAGAATGAGATGCTGCTAATAGAACTATACCTTTAATTCGAAGGGAGGCTCAAGTCTTGCATCCAACTGATGATGCATTAAAAAGAAGAAACCATTAGCTAAGAAATCGTGAAAGTAAATTTAAAAGTGAAAGAATATTACATGTAGAGTTAATTAATGAACTCAACGATGACGAGAACATTCAGTAGAAGAAACTCTTAAATAAGATATGCACTTTGCTAGCGCGTACTTCAATGACCAAACCATATGTCGGTCAACATATACCTGTGTGTGCACATCAATGTGCCCAAGTAAATTCTTGTTTCTTAAAGAAAATTGTCTAAATATTTGTCTACATTCTTGATAACCACATTGATATTGAAAAAGTTGCTATATTGTCAAACAGTATCTGAAAATCTTCAAAAGTTCAAAGTAGCACTAAGAATGATCTACATATTTAACTGATACAACTATATATTACACCAACATACCTCTGTCTGATGATACTGCAAATTTGTGGTCCTATACACAACAAACAACATCACTGTACAAATAACTCCCATAAACGGTTTCATCTTAAACCCGCAAGTTCCCTGCAGTTTGCATGCTACAGAGTAAGGACCACTTCAAAAAGTTCATTTTTCAACTATATGATATATAACATGTCAACCGAAAAATATATTTTTGAGAAAAAGAACATACCCCATCAAACAAAATATGTCTTTTTCTCAGCAGCCACCTCCATGATTTAATTCCCCTCATAGACAAATAAGAATAAAGATATTCTCATAACAACCTGCACCAACAAATATATAGCAATGAATATCGAAATTATTCTCAGTGTTTGATCGTTTGATTGCCCTGCTAAACAAGACATCTAGTAAAAGAGGAATTTTGTACAAAGCTCAGCAGAAGATATAAAATACTAGGGACTTTTTTTTTCACAATTACCTAATTGTTGCGGTATATAGTCCAACACCAAGCATGGATTATTGAAATATTTTAACACCAAAATGCAAAAGTTGAAGTTCAAATATGTAACCATCCTTCTAAAAGTAAGGGAAAATAATAAAAATATAAAAAAAACTAACTTCAATAATTGTTAAATTAATGGTTGCTTGTTTATTCACAGTACCAATCATTTCAAGAAGGTCACATGCTGAAGATGATTAAAAGAAGAAACATGAAGATAGTGTGTTAACTTGCAGGTGTTCAATTTCTGCGTGCGAGGAGACATTAGGAGAGTTGAGGTACTCGTATCTTGCTTTAGATATTTACTTGTACAGCTGGGATATGCTTCAGATTTTCGCATCTAAATCACATGACCAAGGAAATTTTTATAATAAAAATTAAAAGGCTGAAATTTTTTGAACAGATATATGGATATACCCGTTTAAATTTGGTAGCGACTGACATTATAAAATAAAAAAAATAAAAAATGAAGAAGTAATATTTGACAAAAATTACTAACACAATCAACCTCAGAAAGACGGAAATCAAAATATTCAATCTTTCTTTACCAGATATATAGCGAAAATGACCCAAAAAATCTCATATGCACATAAGCATTAAAAGACCCCAGACTTTTAATCTTAGGATCAAATAACTGAAAATCCTGATGTTAAATGTTTTAATTTGGAGCAAAACAAATAGAGACATAAACATCAAACCTCCAAAACCAACAATACAAAACACAGCACTTCTGATAAAGCGTAAAATACGGAAGAAATAATATCACAAATTATTAATTAAACGAAAAACCCAAAAAAAATTATCAACAGAGCATAACAGGGGATCTCTGACAAATTCGGAAAATGAGAACACAAACCTGAATAAAATCGAAGCTGAAACGAAGCTCCGAAAAATCTCGGGCGAATCAAAAATCAGAGTTTGCCGAGAAGTTGAAGAGTGAAAAAGGGTAGAGGTTTTGAAGCTGTGAAGGGATTATTCGTTGGATAGAGAAATGAAGAAAGAAACGAGGAAGAGGAAGAAGGAGAAGAGGTGTCGAGAAACATATATGGAAGTGTTGGAAATTCGGAATCGTGCCACGTTATAATATGCGAAGTGCCGTGCCTTTGATATTTATAATGTTTATGTTTTTAATGTGCATGCGGTTGAGTGGTAATGAATTTGAGGACAAGATTGAAAAAGCTCAAGTAATGGAGTGACCCATGAAATCGAAAATCTCAGTTCTTGTTTTCTTTTTCTTAGGTCCCACTTTAGTTTATGATGGAAATTAAATGAATGAATAAGCTGCGCGAGCATCCATCCTAGTATTATTATTGTTATTGACTACCTCTGTCAAAACAACGATGACAACTATGCTGTTGTGGTCTCTTTATGGCATCTGTTATTAGGATTGTGTACCATCCATTGGTAATCAATACACTATTAATTTCAATTAAATTTTATATAAAATATAAATACATGAATAATATTATCGGAATATATTTATATTATTGGAGAATAAGTATCTCTGAAATATTGTTGCTAATATTTTTTTTCTAATGATTTAATTTTTACTATGACAATATTATTTTCATGTAAATATTATATTTTATATTTGTGATGTATAGGATATGAATTTATTCGAAACATAAGACGGAAAGAAATGATATGGAAAAGAAAAAAATTATACTTTATTTTTTGTAATTTACAACCGGCAATCTAAAACGGACAAAAAAATTGTTAAAATGATATAAAACATAAATGGGACAAAAATTGACGGACAAAATACAACATTATTTCTACATATAAATTAACGTGAATAGTTCTAAACGATAGTCTATTTGTAACTAAAAAAAAGTTGAATAATTAATCGCTTGAATTTATTCTCTTAATGGCATTAAATTGTGTTAATCCTCAACTCTTGGCACATTAACCATTTGATTTTCTAAGATTCTTTTGAGTCATTTTTTTCTTGAAAAGTTAAATTTTATGTGTGTAGGCGCGCGATCATAGACTCCGGATAGATCAGAAGGACGACATTGCTTTGAAGGCTTAACAGAACATGAATTCCCGGTCCAAATGTGGGTTCACTCCGATGTAAATAGACACCTTTGCAACCACGTCGTTCAGTAAATAAATAAAAATACTCCGCATTTTATTTATTGATTGATATTTAACATGTTGATTAATAATGGTTTTCTGATGCACGGTTTGATATTTTTCAAGTAGACCCCCAGCTTTCATTCTAGGGTGAATATAATCTTAAAATATTAGACCGGGACCATGTAGTGTGACGATGATTGTGTAAAGATGTTCCACCTGCTCTCCAATTCCAAAACAAAAATCATTATTAACTCTTAAGAAGCAGTTCAAAATGTTTTTCCTATTTATAATAATATAATCTCACCTAAATTTTAATAAAATATTTACAAATAATTGGGACTATTCAGAAAAACACAAGTAGCCATAATTATTAACTTTTCAAATATCCAAATCAACCGACATCAATCTTAAATTTTAAATTATCAAATATTATTTTTCATAATATTTATAATGCTACAGATAATACTAAGAACGAGTATATATACCACCGTGGATACATATAATTTGAGGAGACTATCGATTTGTTTTCTTATAAATGTAGAGGTTGCAGTAGTAGTAGTAGTGGTGGTGGTGGTGGTGGTGGTGGTGGTGGTGGTGGTGGTGGTGGT
>CM025780.1:44755706-44908094 GCA_014636745.2 Centella asiatica | reverse complement strand
GTGGTGGTGGTGGTGGTGGTGGTGGTGGTGGTGGTGGTGGTGGTGGTAGTAGTAGTAGTACAACTAAAGAATGAAGGGGTTGTAAATTTCAATTTAAAAAATCATAACATATAATAATAATAATAAAATAAATAATGAAGACATATTAATGTATGCCCTCCCTTAGATCTCACTCGTTCTATTGTTTTTGGAAGGTACGAGTGAGGGAGGCTATTTATATAGTTCACAGTTTCCGATGGATGCTGTTATCTTAACTAAATACATCATAATTATTAAGGCAAGAAAAATAAATTGCATTAGACATGTTTTACTTGTAAAGCAGAAGACCTGTGCCTTGTCTTCTATCGGATTTTGACTTCATATGGGACCTTATGGAGTTATCACTATTTTTGACAATTAAGTATTTCCGTAAACATTTTTGCAGCATTGTTTATGGGGAACGGTGTAGAACTTATTGAAATCTTAGGTATGGTAGGCCCAAAATGACCAACCGAAGTCCAATCTTCAACCTTAAAACAAGCTAGGAAAAGATTTATCTAAGTATTTCGCACGTGACAAGAAAAGTGTCACATTAATATTTTTGTCAAATTTTATTTTTGAAATTTAATATTTATTGATCAATTTTAGTTATTAAATAATACATATGATGAGATTATATCAAAATTTTATTATACAAAAATATTGTAAAATCATGTCACGACATAATTTTTAAGATATTAAAATTTAATATAAATAAAATATTGTTTGACGCTTTTTATGCAATATGTGGGGTACATCTCTACATTTGTCATTTTCTACTTGGATGCTGATGGAATGAGTTGGGATAAGATTGTAAACATTCGATGTGATAATTCAAAATCCTGAATAATTTACATCCACCGGAACAAAATCTCACTAAAGATTAATATATTACAGTAATATTTATTTATTTCTTTTAAGACTTGAATTTAAAAAATTCGCAAATTGAATACTGAATTATCTGTTATTCACACCAACAACTATCAGTATGTTGACAAATTTTTAATATTTTGATTTTACGTTAATCTTAAAGTATTACTTACATCAAATTCTGAAAAGGCGTTATTTTATAATTTGACTTTATTATTATTATTTTTTACTTTTAGTTACAGAGAAAGTCACGTTTTAAAAACTCAAACACATACTTATGCGCATATCAACTATCTTGCATGATTCTATTTGCACTTACAATTTAAAGTATTTACTTACATCAAATACCAAAAAGGCATTATTTTATAATTCGATTGCAATTATTATTATTATTTTTTTGTTATGGAGAAGATCACTTCCTAAAAATTTAAGAACGTCACGCACTTATCAATTATCTTACAAAATTTTTATTACTCACTCTGTCCCTTTGTATAAGAATTTTCAAAATTTTTATTACTCTCTTTGTCCCTTTGTATAAGAATTTTAGAAATTTTCACACATATTAACAAATTGCAAATTGATATAGAAGATTTATATAACATAACTAAAATAATCCGCCATAAAATTTTGAAACCATGTTATATTTCTAAATAAATATTTCATTCTCCAATAAAGAATTTTATATCTATAGAGTGAAAGAGAGAGAGAGAGAGATAAAGTGATTAATGCGTACAATCCTAAAATACACAAAAATTAATATTAAGAATAATTTAAGAATAAACACATTAATATTATTCTAAGAAAATATGAATGATTTATTATAAAGTAAAAGAAAATCTTTTACAAGACTTATTTCAAAGTACCGAAGAAGTAGTTTACTATTCGAAACGTCCAAGAGTCTGGTCAATTTAGATGCGGTAAGTGTAAATGTTTTGTACGGGATAGAAGCATCATTTATCGTACAAGATAAACCTTGTGTAAAAATGCTCTGCAATTCCAGCAAAAACAGGTTTTAGTGATTTGTAAAGCAATAATTATTGTATTAATTGTTTGTATCTCATTGATATGTGTAGACTGTAGTTATGGTGCATATTTGTTGACGCAAGTACGACTCGCACTCTTATTACTAAATCGAATGGAGAAGAAGAAGAAGAAGAAGAAGAAGAAGAAGAAGAAGAAGAAGAAGAAGAAGAAACAGCTGCCTAACATTAAAAGCTACTGCACTCATTATGGCCGAAAACATGGGGCCTGTTGCTTCAATTCTATTATTCCCATTCTCTTTTCAACAAATTCATACGTTTCATCATACCATAAATTAGTTCAGATTCTTCCAACCAAACCTTATATGGAGCTTAGTATATCACTTCCAGTCTTTTACATTGATGGTTTTAGAATTTTTAAAATATTTTATGTTGTTAGTTATGCCAATATTGATAATTTAATGAATAAAATCTCTCATTCAATTTGTGATCCTGAATTCACAAGTTTAAATTAGAATCACATATTTGAGTTTATTCTATAACAACTGCAGCGAAATTTGAATAAAAAAGTTGGAAGATTATATCTCTTTTCCTTAACGATAACCTTAATGTTTTTTATTGGTTTGAGCAAGATACGATTTATCTAAAATTTATGAAATTCATATTTGAAATGCATAATTTATAAAAGGAAATTTTTCAATGAGATTTTGTATAAATTGTCAATTCTTAGCCATTGAGATTCCTGGTAATTCGGATGTGGAAAAGTTCATCCCTCTATATATATAGTGATTCAGTAAGAGCTGCAACTTATTTTTTTAAAATTCTATATATTACTCAAAGTTTATAAATTCATAATTTATTTTAAAATTTAAAATTTACTTAGTGATATGTATAATTTTCTCATATTTTGTGGTGTATAACTTGATTTATGTAAAGTAAAGTTAGTACATTTTTAAGAGTCAAGAAACGTTAATTTTTACATGATCATAAAAAATACTATGTATATAATTGAACTTCTTTTAAAAATATTAAATTAAACTTTTTAAAAAAATCAATAAATTAATCTCCTGTAATCCTCCCAAAGCGCTATTCTATTTAAGTATAATTTTATCGATAACAATAAATATTTTTATTATTGTAAAATTACAATAGAGAGTATCAATTTTATATCTTTATTATTTAATTCGTACTAAACATCAACCCAGCTGCAAGGGTTAGATAAACCTAATAAGGTGGTCGTGTTTTAGGTGAGAACTGCACTTTTAAGTACAACAGTTTAACAAATACCGCGCAACAAATGACTAATGAGACATCTTTATAAACAACTACTCAATTTTCTTTTCTTTATTTACACTTTCCGTGCACGTGTCTTGTCCAAGAATAGACACTAGTCGTTTGGATAGTTTGGTCACCTACCATAAAAAATGGCTTTATGGTTTGGTTATGAAGGAGCTTCTCGCGTTTCGGGCTTCATCAGGCTCACTTATATTATGGGCTTGAGATTTTGTTACTTCCCATATAGTGTCAAAGAAATCTTGGGCATGCCAAGAAACACTTTTGATTGCTTAGAAATCAAATCATTGTTCACCTGCACAATTGTGTTTCATTTCTTTCAAATTACCTTGTACAGTATCTCTAAATATAAAGCGCCGAAATTCTACAGAAAATAAATTTTTCTATCATATTCGTACATATGTAGTCATACCTAAATTAATTGCTAAATGTAAAACCACCTGGAACATTAAAAGGGCTTCACAATGTTAAAGAGAAATAAGCTACAAGACTGCCACCTTCTGTGCTGCTCTTTTTCTTTCCTTTGTCAAAGTTTTATGTTGATGACCGGCACTTCCACGTCCCACTTTTCCAGGATGATTGAAGGCTTTCTTCATCAACATGGGCGGCTTAGCAAGATCGGAATCAGCATTGTTCATTTTTTTACTACCATGAGTCCCAGCAAGTTTCTTTGCCATCACCAAGGATCCTCCTACAGGAGTCCCAGAATCAGCATTCCTCAGTTTTAAATACCCCTGTGGAACTCCAGAGCTTTTTCTTGCTAGCGCCGCTGATTGCAGTGACTGCAAAGGAGTACTGGATCCAGAATCACCTACTCTTTTATTACCAAGCAAAGTCCCTGCAACACTGCTTGTCACGTCATTCAGCTTTGCAGAAAATTTGGATTTGCTTGGACGAGGGCGGAAACTCCTAGGTCTTACAGGGGGATTGCATATTGGTGATACACATCGAGAGGACGAGGAAACCTTGTTAAGAGAATCCTTGCAGCAGTGTCGATATACTTTTGAGACAAAATCTCTAAGAGACAAGGCAGACTTGTATTCACGTGTTCTTTTTGAGTAAAAAACCAAAGCATTGTTAGCAAGCAAAAGCAAGTCTCGGAAGAGTTCTTTAGTTGATTTGATGGAACCGCTACCAATTCTTGACCTTATTGTGTCAAGATCCATGTGCTGCCGTATAATCCTTTTGTACCTTGCCCTCTTCTGTAATACTTAACTTGTCTGAGTTAAATCTAAAAATAACTACAGTAATTTCTTCATTTAAGATAAAGATATAAGGTAGCTGTGCACATACGTTCATATTAAGCATTCTTCATATTTCCCCATGGTTGATTATGTGGGATAAGAATGAAACAGAAAAAATAAAGACAATGTATTGTTATTACCTGGCTATCAAGCCTTCGCTTAAAGCCCAAAGCGTGTTTGCTCTCAGCAATAAAACTAAAAACTCCCACCAAGTCATCACTTGGTCCTCTATACATATCTACACTATTACCATCTGTTTGATTACCATAGGTTGAGGTCTCCTTCGGAGTGGTTGTAATTAGAACATTAACTGATCCAAAATTGTCACACTCTCCGAAGCTCCCTTCCTTGACCTCCCAATTACAATCTTTCCGCTTTCGTTTACCTCTTTTCTTTCTTACAGTGTTCCCATTTTCATCTTTCGACTCCCTCACCTTCATGCTTATAAGTTCTTCCTGCTCATTGAACTCCAAAATCTTTGGCTTTGTCTCAATTTCTGGAGTAGATGCTAGGGGTGAAATTTGACATTCAGGAGACCAATTTGACCTGAAATCCTGAGCGAAACTTCCAGCAGATAAACTATCTTTAGAAGTTTCTTTGACGGAAGAATCATTAGCCTCAATTTTCGGTACAAGTTCAGGTGATTCCGTCTGGCTGGTATCACAATCAGCTTGACTGTAATTTACCTCCTCCGCCTCGAGCCTTTTAAGCTTTGCTTCAAGAGATCTGAAAAAATTCATGACTAAATTCAATCATAAAAGCACAAGTTCAAACTGTAAATACGTCTAATTGTTGGGAAGCCAAGGAGCCTGAACAAAGGACCTTAATGAAAATATTAGACCTATCTTGACCCAAAAGCCTAATTTATTGGGTAACCACTCATAACGTTTAACATTAAGCCTTGAAGTTTAAATTTCCCAACTGAAATTGGAGTTGACACATTCACATGTTGCCTTAACTTACAGTCCTGACTCACGAAGAGATTAATACATGGCATAACTTTTGAACCCAAAAACAAAGAAAGAACAATAATGCCATGAGTAAACAAGAAGCAATAATACGAAAGTTCTATCAATGGGATCTAGATAATCACCAAGTTCAATGAAAAGGAAAAGAATTTTCTAACCCAATAAATTCTTCAGATTTCTCCAATTCTAGCTTCAATTCTTCCACTCGACACTTCTTTAGCTCTTCAAACCAAGCTCTAAATGGTAAACATCAAGGCATGTCAAATGAAACATATGTTAGGGCATAATTAATAAATAAAAAGATCAGATACTACCTCGTTTTAACACATATTATATTAATTGAACAACAATATACAAAAATTGATAGTTAGCCCCCTACCCACCACCACCACCACCACACCACCACCCCCCACCCACCCACCCACACACACACAAAAAGAAAGGAAAAAAAAAAGGTTGACATTCACATTGAGACATACAGCCCAGAAAATAAATTAATAAGAGAGGCACAAGAAAGTAGACTGGAAACTTTTACTAGGTAACAAGTTTGACACAATCCCGTAATGAGGAAATGATCTAAAATTGATCAAACTTTTGATAAGTTATTAACATATTAGAAACGTAAAAGTTCTACTCACTTGCAGCCTGAGTAACGCTGTCGCAAGTCCTTGTACTTCGCTCTACAGGCCTGCAATTAGGTTACAGCTTGTGTGACTACAAAGTTGCAAGTAGGATGTTAATCAAGCTTACTAATAAATATAGATGGTAGTTTTAGAGGAAACCCTATCCAGTCCTGCAGATTGAATTACCTCTAAAATAACAATAATTAGCTGATTGTGAATATTTGTCCAAACACTTGTTGATTGTGTAATTTCTCATAACTCAAAACTTAGTTGATTGTGAATATTACTGAACACAGCGTGAGGCAACTTCCAACTTCAAAAGTGAGTATAAATCTCTCAAAACTTAAACTAGTTGATTGTGAAATTTCTCAAAACTTGGACTAATTATTTCCTTAAGGATACATTTGTTTGCAGGAGCGGATCCGACAAGATTAGTAGTACTCCGGATTAATAATACCTTATTACTGGATTGATAATTACACTGAACTGGAATAACAATCATGTCGGACTGGATTATGAAACTCCGAAATATGAAACTCATGATGTTTCTCCTCTTTGTTTGATCCTTGTATGAAATATTATTTATTTTTTAAATTGTATTATTCAGTCCAGTCTTGTTCGTCAAAACAATGAAGATTAATTAGTTTGGTCCAAAGTGACCATACAAACACATAACTATATTTTAAATATAACTAAATAGTACAATCCCTTTTTGTAATCCTCCAAACAAATACACCTTAAAAAACTACCAAGGCATTAGAGTACTAGTCTACTGGCACTTTACATTTAATTATCTTATAATGGGACACCCCACATTATCTACATTCTAATCTCCATAATATTTTCATTAGCTACTTATGTGCACAATTACATGAATGCCTGAATTAACTAACAAAAAGAAATAAAGGAAGTAGTCCACTAATTATTATGTAATTATTACTACAATACTCCTAAAAATCAAGAAGTAAATGTATGATGATTAAAAGTTAAAAGGGAGGGAGGTTATTTCATGACCTCAGGTGTGAAGCTAAACGGGTATAAGGTTCGGAGCCGGAGCTCCGAGGCAATAACATCCCAGTCTCGACATCCGTGCCTCAAAACAGCGCTACCCAGAATGAGCTCCTCCCACGTGCCCCACCTTGCCCTGGGCCTCGCAGCCATCTTCATCACGTTCCACGTGTACGCCCAGGATTAAAGTTGTACTCGAAACAAACTCCCAACTTCAATTTTCCGCACCCGGCGCACGTTAGTCAGTGCCCATCCCCAAAAAATAAAAAGAAATCCAAATAACAGAAACTCCGACCAAACGTTGCCGGAAAAGAGAAATTATAAAAGACGAAGCCTAGAAAACTCGAATAACAGATAATAAAACCGCTTTTGGAGGCTGATTCCAGAGAGGAAGGCGGTTTTCCGATGCTCGCTCGCTGGTGAATTTTTATTAATCTATTGGGGGTATTATTAGATTTTTTTCAAAAAAAAACTAATTGAACAAATATGCGTAAGAAAAGGAGTGGAAATAATGTTATTGCTGTTGAAAAGATGGAAAGAAAACCGAAAATTACTAGGAAAAAAAGAGATGATAGGTGAGTATAAAATAGAAATATGAACGATGGAGTAAGAACATACAGATGTAAATAAATTTTTGTTTTTGTTTTTTTGGGTTACGGAAATTGAAAAGAATTGTTTGTTTATCCTAGAAATCCTCTCGTTTTTTTCTCGCTTTCTCTCTCCTATCTTTGTCGTTCTCTTTGCGGTGATGCGGTATTGCTCTTCTTTTTTATCTTTACTAAAGTAGCCCTATCTTTCCCCTTAAATGACATAATTTGTTTGTCCTTTATCGGTATTTCGTCTGCCTTTACCTTTTGTGATGATTTGCCGAAAGTCTGAAATGATGGGAGCATTTGTATCATGTCTTCTATATTTTCTAAAATTAAAATGGAGTCTCACAAATCTCAACCAATTTCTTAATTCGAAGCATAGTAAATCCCAACGTGAACGTTTATTGTTCAAAATTTTCACATAAAAAATTAATAGACATCGGCGGAGTTAAAAAAATCGTGCAAAATAGATTATATGTGCACGAGTCTATGCGTGAATTTTTTTTATAGTAATGTCATTATTTATAATGGAAAAAAAATAGATATTTAAAAATATGAAAAAAAAATGTAATTTAATCTATCAGAAAAAAATTTTGTTAAGACAATTTAGCTTGATCGAGCACTCCTTACCAAAACGTAAGATTAATTTTGAGAAGAAAATGTACTTTTAATATACTCATACCATATATACACAATTTAAATTTCTAATGATTATTTTGGTAGTCTAACGTGTAAAAATATTAATAAAGAAAACTTTAAAACTAGAAAAACAGCAGAAAAAGATGCTGTTTTCGGACTGCTTTGTTACTAAACTAGCTGCATGTACTGCCAAAACATGTTCTACACAAAAATGTGGTATTTATGATATATCACAAGTGTAATCTGTACCTAGACAAAACAATATCCAACAATCTTAGTATTTATGTTTTACACTTTTCCGGCATTTTTTTGCATAGTTATAAAAAATTATATATCCAATCCGTAACCATCAAAGCAGATACGCGAATATCTAGATAATTTTCTATTTAACGACTCCGTATTCAACCTTAAAAATACGCCGTTTCAGTTTAATGTTTAAACAAGAAGACTTTCATAAACCTAGTCAACACCTATTTTATATTCAAGATTACTCCATGCGAAATGACATGGTTATTATAATCATTTAATTTATACTCCCTTCTTCCCATTAAATAAGTTTTTTTTTAACAATTCATATATATTAAAAAATCACTAATTATTATATTGATTTTGTATAAAATTTTAAAAATAACATTGTATTTTTTTAATACATAAAAATAATTATTTGTTCTCTCTATTAAATGACTTACTTTCATTATATTTAATTAAAAATATTTTAAAAAATGGATCATTAAATTCTCTTTAAAAGTTGTAAATGATTTATATAAAAATTGTTGATGACTTATATGATGATGAGATAATAAAAAATTATTTACTTATTTGAAGGTACAGAGTGAGTAATATCTAAGTAGGAGATATGGAACTTGATTTTTACTAATCCTTGTCCCCAAGTCAAGTTGAAAACCTTGGATTTGCTGCATACAACAAATAACGGTTAATCAATCTCAAAAAGTGATTCATACGACTTCGTGAATAAACAAAACAAAGCTTTATCTACCAATGTAACAAACAAACTACACCATCTCTCAAGGGACCACAAACATTAAAAAAAATCTTTGAGCCACTAGGACTTCATGAATAAACAAGCCAATGTACAACTACAAAAACAGCAAAAGCCAGGACCATTCTTTAGCAATGGAACTATTCCAGTTCATAATTAAGGAATAATAATAACAATATTTACTTGTGAATTATTTACAGCTACCAGTTCTTCTGTATTGCCATTCTATATGGGGCATCGGTACCTACAGTGGTCTTGCACGAGCAGCAGGGACGTTACTTAGAAAGGCAGTGAAATGGCCGTGCACGTCTCCAATGTAACTTCAAATGAATTAAACCCATTCTACAAAAAAGTTGTATTTCTTATACAACGATGTAAGTTCACAATGATTTCTCAAGCACATGCTAACTGTCTTCGCTTCATCATTTTCTCCAGATTCTCGGAAACAGCGGCTGTTAGATTGGGATCCTCAAATCCAAGCTCTGTCCCGAGCCTGCAGTACAGCGATAGATAAAAGTTCCAATATGAGGAAATACGTGCTGAATCAAACTTCCATAAATACAGACAAATACAAGACATTCAAATGGTAATGAACTAATGACTAAGAAATCTAGCCTTGCAAATTATTAAGATGTTACTATACTTTTCCCGACTTGTAAAATCTTATTGGGACTTAGGAGGAAGCTAATGACAAAAAAGGAAATAGGACCACAGGTTGAACAGAAAGATCGCCAATTTACTTACTTTGGATCAAGCACCAATTTTTGTACTTCTTTGATGGCTGAACTAGCTGCATAGAGTGAGATCTTTCCCACCTGCATCGAGAGCCAGAATAAATTTGATTGACTAAAAACGGGACTACTTCTTACGCATGGAGGTAACATAGAGCATATACATGTGTTGTGTGTGTGTCTGTATGTCTGTCTGTATGTCTGTCTGTAATTTTCTTATTATGTGGGAGGGGAACAGCAAAGAGATCAAAGAGGACAATGTGAAGCTTCAAAATATTATCTGACATACCTCCAACATTTGCAGCTTAGCATCATGGTCATTTGGAAGACTGCGGATTTCTTTGGCCAATCTTACAGCTACCCCAAGACTTTCAGGAAAAAGAAAATCAAGGCCTAGTTGAACCGTAGACTGCAATATGAAAAGAAACATCAATTGAAATACAATACACAAGTTTCAATACCACATATATCTTTTTATGCAGTATGCTCTCTTCCTCCCAGTCCCACCCACGGCAAATGAGAGGTGGAGTAATATTGGTAACATCCCCATGGCATGATATGTTTTAGGGCATGACTAAGGATCCAAAAATGTATTTCTTTTACAAAAGGTATCTTCTAGACATTGATGTATTATTGTTCAGGTTCTAGGATGAAGGTTTAGCGGTTTATGAAAAGTGAGGCCAAATATTAAGAAATTATTCCCGCATCCCTTCCCCCCACCCCAAACAAAAAATGAAATAAAAAAAATAATGGAAGTCAGCATTTACAGAAACATTCAGTAAAAGAATCTAGAATAGTTTGATGAAATGTCCTATGTATGCAGTTGACAAATCAAATACTATTTTAGACAAAATGTGCAACAGGGTCGTTGCAAATGATTCAACAGTTACCGATACCAGGAAGAGAAGAGATAAAACACTAATAATATAGAGTATTACATTGTGAATCCCAACGGAATTGAAAAGACTAAGTTAGAACACAACCATACTTGACATGACATTTTCTCCATAAGCTACAACCGGTAATATGTCAAGGAATAAATAAATCCATCACATAAATTTATCCAGTTTGCTGCCTACTTGGTTAAGATTGCTCAACTTAGATCTGGAATTTTATAATTATGAAATCTTTTTGCAAGGCAATAGATGTATTCTGAAGGTTACGACAGTGACCTACTAACCTGACAATTCCTCACTTGGAAAGGACATCCAGCAGGAAGGAATACAGCTTGCCCTATGTGCTGCTCAAACGACCATGGTTCTACTCCTAAGAAAATGAAGGTAGTATATGTAAACAGGCAGTGGCAAATTGACAGTATATCTAGTATGAGTACGGCAACAAGACCAAAGATCACATTAAACAAATCTTGATACTGTAAAGGAGGAAAAAGGTTTAAATAAGGGAATACTTTCCTAATGAAAAATAAATTATTGTAGTTTAAGTAAATTTCCAACTGAATAGTTTGTCATCATTAAGTGTAGCAAAACAGTTGTACTTGGGCCAACAAATAGATGCCATCACACCCACAAGCTTTGCAGTAGAATTTGCCCATTATCATAGAGCTGTTCCAACATGAGAAAATCATCTCTTATGATTTATTCAAAATGAATTTCTTTCATCCAATGTACAGAGAACACACGCGCACATACATAAACACACACAACCAAAAAAGAAAAAAGAAATACTACTTTTATAGGCAATAACAGTTTCCAGTTGCCTTCACGCTATAAGGAAACAAGGATTCGCCTATTTCCCAATAGAAACAAGAAATTTCAGGGGGGGCGGCAGAATAAGAAACATAGGTTATCTAGGGGATAGTTTCAAGAAAATCTGGCGCAAGAATTTGAGAAAATTAACAAGGTAAAAGGTAATGTGGCTGAGTCATTCCACAAGATGCTGTTAGAAGATTGACAGGGATGATGAAATTAACAACAGTTTAAGGAGGTTTATTTCAAGGTACCCGATAACTGGAACTTAGGAAATGATTCCAACAGTTAATATCTGCAGAGGAGACATGAGACAGTATTACCGATTTTGAGTTTAATGATAAATATGGTTTAGGAGGAACTTGTGGGCATCTTTTGTATCTTTCAAATATTTTTAATGACCTGCATTCTTGAATCCCTACTCATAGGAAATGTATTGATTTTCACCTACTTAGTTTCCAGTAACACATGGGAATACCACCTACTTAGTTTCCAGTAACACATGGGAATACTGCAGCCTCCAGAACTTGTTTGAGAAACAAAAAGAGACATACCTAGCTCTTCCTTCAGTTTTATTTTATGATAATTGTTCAAGAATATCGAGCCATCATAAAGAGCACGTGGTACCTAAGATCCAAAGAACAGAGTCAGCAATGCACAACAAATAATGATCTTACAAAATACGCTGATCGACAAATAAAGGGAGGTAAACCTACAGAATCATCTACCCAATCATCATGTTTCCCAAACTCCTTCCAGTGAAGTTTCAGATACTTCATCAACTTTGAAGCATCCTGTCGACGGAATACATCCCAAAGAGCTCCCAGACAACTCTTTTCGAAGGTGTTCCCACCAGCTCCATTCAAGTCTTCACATGCAACACATCTCTCTTCAACCACAGAGAAAGCAACATCATCTATTCTTTCATACTTAATTGAATCTGAAACATCTTCATGCTCATCTTGTTTCTCATGTTGCCCAAGTGATAATTTAGGTAACTGATCATTGTTTAAAATAACTTGTGGATCTTCTGGCAATTTAGTTTCCTTAGATTCCTCAAGGACATCTTGTATTGTCTCAATCTTTCTCCTTTGCAACCCTTTCAGTTTTACTTCACATGTATGCACCAGAAGGTAAACCTGACAATAATGAAGGAAAAGCATATTGCAATCATTATCATATTCTAAAGAAAACAGCTGAAACTCATTTCCTCAAATTGTATATCCAGTTTAAATTATTTACTTATGTGTTGCTACATAGCTTATTTAGCATTTGTTCAGTAACATAAATTTGTGACTTGGAGATTCAACATGCTAGACACTTCATATAAGTATCATTTTACTATGCCAGGAAGCAAGCGCGGTTCTGACACTTCTGAGGCCCTGGGGCGAAATGAAAATAAGGGCCTTGTGACCTTAACATATAAATAACTACTTTTTATTAACAAAAACTTTTTAATCAAGGTTTGCTCTCTCTCTCTTTGGAAAGATGAAGAGTTATGCCAGTTAAAACGCTTTGAAGGCAAGTAGGCAACCTCCTTATTTACTCCCACAAGTCATGCTTCTCATTAATATCACTTATTTTTTTTTTTTTTTTTTTTTAATGGGTAAGAATTCAGATTGGGCCCCCTCTCTCATATTGGGCCCTGGGGGGTCGCCCTAGTCGCCCGTGCCCAGGGCGGGGCCTGCCAAAAAGAAAGATATGACACAACCATCCCACTTTTTAATTCCCTTTTCCAATTCTCAAGGAAGACAATAGACAAATATAAGAAGCCAAACTGATACTAACTACTAAGAAATATAGGAGCACATTTTGAGTGGAGTACAAGGGATTCACCATGTCACGCATATTGAAATGGAGATTGTTCACAGAATCACCTCGACCAAGCTCCTCGTGCACCCCATAAGAAATGAAAATTTTAGGTCCTACATCATTCTGCAAGGAATAATGAGGCAATTTTGCAGCAACATTCAGGAGACCCCACTTGGAATGGATGAACTCCAGCAAAGGCAGTTTGCTGATAATTTCAGGTCTCTGGTACAATAAAAACTCTTCAAAAGCACTGGGAGAAGGCCAATTCTTTAACTTTAACATCTGTGGCCAACCATTCTCACGGGTTCGACCCTCAGAATATCCCTTGATGAATTGACCAAGTTCAATATCAACCTAAAATCATGTCAGCGCACAAGCACATTAAGAGGGTGTAATAAGCCATCATATAATCAGTTCTCAAGAAGGAAAATAAGATAAGGAATGTGGGTTGAGAGAACAAAAATATTCTAACAAGCTACTTTTTTCGATCATGTTCACAAGGAATTAGATTGGCTGAAACTTGAAAGCTACCTCAGACCAGTCCAAGCAATCCAGAGCCTTCACATGTCTGTTATCATCTTTCATTTTCTCTTCCATCATCTCACGAATTCCTCTCCATATAACCATCGGCTCCCATTTTGACATTGACGAGATATCTGTAACCTCCTTTACAATAACAGGCTCACCCCTGATCCAGTGCTTTCTGAAGTCCCCAATCCCTTCCACTCTAATATCTTCAGAAGAAGGACAGTACAAATAATTATCACTCTCATCATCTCGATGTGCATATTGGTAAAGTTTGGAGTCAAATTCAGCCTTCTGTGGACTGGCAGTTTCACGTATTTTGCAGCCATTAACCATCTCCTCAACATTTTTAACCAATTTTGCAACCCAATTCATCTTAAAGATGCGTTTCAAGGTAAGATTTGAGCAACCACAGCCACCATACGCCCTTGGAGGACATGGAATACTGCCATCTCTATTCACTCTCCAATCAGAAAACCTATCTAACAAGTTAAATTTGGAAGATTTTGTCTGCTCTGGTGTGAGTTTATTGTCATCATTTCTCCCAGTAATACCACATTCCGCCTCTACTTTGGCATCAAGTGTGGATACATCTCTAAGATCTTGGCAGCATCTAAGGCATATATCATATGAGCAATTCATGCAGTGTCGATGATAATCAATAATAGGTATCCTGCAGAGATCGCTGCAACAGAAACATATAATTGAAATGTCACTTGTGCACAAGACATTCCAACCCCCTAGTTACTTAATTCAACTAGCAGCAAACCACAGATCACTTTCCTTAAATACAAACAAGGATATCAAATTATCTAAATCACAGTGAGAAGCAATATCTTATGACTTATGAGTAAGTCCCATATGGTAGTAGCTTGTACAAATAGATAACTACATAGTATCACAGATAGAAACTTATGGCTGCTGATAATACCAGCACATTTGCTCGTCTGCGTTCAGTTTCATCCTGGGGAGGTCAATCTCATTTCCTGAGGAACAATTTATAAGATTGTTAAGTCGTGGTAGAAGTCATACTAATTTTACATTACAATGATCTCAGAACATCGAAAGCACTTCACCTCGAAGCCTTCGTTCAAATTCCACCTCAGAACACTGTTCACGATGTATCTGCTTAACTACAGGAAGAACTGAAGATAAGAGACAGTACAGATACTCCAACTTCTCTTTGACAGGTATCTCGCGAATCCTGACCTGTAACTTTGAATAGCTTTGATAATTTTAGTAATTGAAAAGAAATGTATATAATACCTTGATCAAGTTACTGATAATAATAATAGTAATAATAATAATAATATATCAACACAAGCTGCGGGTAAAAAGATAAATACCTTGATCAAGTTATTGCTCCTTAAGCATGCCTTGCAATTACAAGTACCACGACATGCAGGACAAACATTTTGGATCTCTTCCAAAGGTACAGCCGAATACCTAATATACAAAAAATGGAATGTCAATGAGATCTTATAAAGGAAGTATGTTTTCCAAATAATACTATATCTCACCAAGTTGAAATGCAACTGTCACAGTAGCCTCTCCTATCGCATTTGAGACACCAGATAATGTCTCTGCTATTCTGCCGGCACTGATGGCAAATTTGCCCACCGGTATCATCGGAGGAATCTGAGATTCCATCAGAGGAATCCTGAAAAGAAATGGTGCTTATTTAGGCAAGGAGAAAATAATGATGTAGAATAGGGAATACCCCAAAGAACCGAATTCTTATTAGGACATTCCTAAATCAAAACCCAACTTTGCTTGTCCAATAATATAACGTGGATGCTTGTGCGATTTGCTATCATACCTAAATCAAAACCCAACTTTGCAGATCTAACTGCTTTAAGGCAAGTCCTTTCTAAGTTAATTGTGCAATAAAATCAACATATACCATGAACATCGCCTATTTATGTATCTGATACAAATTTAATATTCCACATATGATTGGAGAAGATATTAACTATACCAAACATATGTGATAGAATCATGTGCATATAGGTACTTGTCAAGGAAAAGACCTCCAATCTACAAGCTTCCCCATATTCCCATGCATTCTTAACATCAATTTTGTAAACCATGTATAGAGATTCATTTTCCGTGCTGTTCTTTTATGGCATTAGGAACATTGGGATGAGTAGATGTGAAGTTGTTGCTTGAAGAATCCAGAGAATTATGTGATAGAACAGAGCATAAGCAAGTTTCCAGTAAAACTTCTGCCAAGAGATCAATAGAGACATGAATTACTTCTAACAAGCATTAAGTAAGAAATAGTATGGAAGAAAGATGTGCAAGGTAGAATATACTCTCTACTTGAAAGCAACAAGTGTGACTTTTAATTCTCTCCTCTCTCCATCACCAATACAGGACTATACACCGATGGCCGGACAAAGATTTCAGGTACGCACCCCTCAAAATAGGATCAGAATACATTTCATCTTAATTAGAGTAGATGTCACTACATTCTTAAAGCTCTTTTAGATTTTATTTGAAGCAGTTATGATAATCTCAAAAACAAAATAAAAGACAAACTTATGCTAGAGAGTTGTAGTTCAACTTACCACCACAGGACTACCATCCAAGTTTGTATGTGATCTACTTTTAGATGATTCCACAGCTGAAAGGGGTGGGGTATTATATGACCTGAGATTCTCCTCGTAGTGTTCAGCATCTCTTTCTAGATCATCATTTGACTTTAATGAATTGCGAACAGATAAATTTGTCATAGACGGTGTTTCAGGGGAATAACTACCCCGATTCTTCGATACCTTTTCCTTATACTTCTTCCCAGAGGCTGGGACAGGGTAATCCCCCAGTTTTGAACTAACAACTGGTGAATCCATATCATCACTCTTACTCTCCAAATATATATCACTTTCACCTAAAGATTTTCTTCTAGCTTTTTTCATACTGGCCCTCAGAGCCGAATTTGCAGCCCTCTTCTTTGCCTGAATGTAGTGCTTTTCACAAACTGTTTTGTCTGGCATGGACAAGGCAGTGCATCTCCATTGTTTCCCATCCGATCTCTTACACCGCAAATCATCCGGAATACCAGAGTTATCATCACCAGTTCCAGGGGTTAACCGAGGATTATCCATTACGAAAATCTGATGATGTAAACCAATTACTTACAAAACATATGCCAGCATCAACTTGCAAAAAGTAATTCAGTCATAAACATCCTCCTTCCACTCCAAAATTAGAATTTGAACCTTGTACATCTGTGAAATCCTAAGAATCAACTTTTACATGGACTTTTCAGAATCTAAAATTATAAGATTTGTATCTATTATCACATGCTCTCTCCATTCCAAAATTAGAGATACGTTTTGACTTTTTGAGTCAAATGACAGCATATTGAACTTCAAAATTAATGTAATATGAAATTTTTTGATGAAAATTATGTTTATGTTTTGATCAAGGCTTTTTGTTATAAACTATGGGATTATAATAATTGCATCAATTAAAATCAACTAAATTAGCATTAATTTAAGATCTAATATACCACCATTTAACTTAAGAAGTCAAAAGATATCTCTAATTTAGAAAGGGTAATAGCACCATATAGTTTACAATATTGAGTATCTCACTAAATTAAACTAAATAAACTCTTCCATATAGTAAGTCAAATTACTCAAATCCATCCCTGACTGAACAAAGGGAGTCATCCATACACAAAAAACATTATCATCTTACTTTCCTTCTGTACAACACTACCAATACAGCCGACTTTTTACTACATATATGTTATAGCTTTTTACCCACATGAAGAATCTCAATCCTTGTTAATGCGAATCAACTCAATAACATTAACCAAGTATAAAAGGGCAAGAAATAAGCATGCATAACGCAAATTTGTAGATTGAATTGTGCACATAGATAAAACATATTATACATGCAGTAGAGAAACATATCAACTTCTACTTGGCTCAAAACCAACAATAAAATTCCTACAACCGTAAACCTAATTAAAAACTAATTCGTAAGTTTGTAACAAGTCTTGCATCACAATAGCTGTATAATCGAGAGAATTAACCAACAATATAACTGATGATAATCGGAGAAAATCGGATTTTAATTTATCAACAGACACATAAGAAAGAAAAGCAACCCCAGAACAACGAAGTTACGAGTAAAACAATGGAAGATTAGGGTTTTGTAGAGATACCGGTGCTGATAAATGACGATTAGGTGTTACTGTAGGAATGGGAGAAGAAACCCAGAAATCACTCAATGAAGGAGAACCATGAGGCCAGAACCATAACTCGACTGCTACTAGAATGTTATTATGATTATTTATTATAATTTTATTTTAGCAGGAAAACAAGAAATCCCGCAGAGACAGAAGAAAGAAGACGATAAGAAATTTACTGAATTACCCTTCGGTGCTCCTTTTCTTTTTCATTTTCTTTAATACCGACTCTCATAAAAATTCTGCTAACTCGATTTAATTTTCGTCAAATTTTAACCAATCTAATTTAATTTCCATTTATTTGTGACACAATCCTTTATACCCACGTGTTTTTTTTTTGTTTTAAAGAAAATAAATATACTACCAATTTCATAGAAAACTATTACTCCTTATATAAAATTAGTTGAGGTTTTCAAAATTAATTTTTCTCATGAAATTTGTTATGAATGTTCAATTAAAAATAACAAAATTGTAATAACAAAATTTATAAAATATTACATTATAATAAAAATTTTATACAAATATTTCTCTTTTTTCTTTTAAAAAATTTTATTTCAAAAGTTGCTTCTTCTTTTCTTTCTTTCTATTTTTTTTTTTTTTGAGGGAGTATTAAACTTTTACGTTTATGAGTAAAAAGGCTGTGCTTATTTTTAGAAAGTAGAAACTCCATATTGCTTGTTATCAATCAAAATTTCCGACCGTTTTTAAGACTTCAATAAAAGAAAAACTTTGAAAAGAATGCTCGATGCCAATAGAGACTTTCTCCCATTATTTCGTTGCATATGAAAAGAATTGACTCTTGTTTTCTGTTTGTAATTCTCTGACTTGCAGGTCGCAGCACAGACACACATCTTGCAGTGATAGAATGTAGCAGTCCAAATATATATTATGGTAAATCCTATTAGCTTCAACAAATCATCAAGAAAATGCTTAACAAGAAGAGGTGTCACTTTTACACCAATAATAAACACTACAACATTACATTATATATTATATAACACACGAAACAATTATCAAAGAATTGAAGAAATACGGTGCCTGGAGTCTAGGAAACAATGAAAGCTTGATGCCCATTACGAGACACTCGGCTTAAAATCAAATAACTGCATACAGGAGAGGATTTAATGTACAGATGTTATATGCAAAGTTATTCTGACAAAATGGTTGGTGCGGCCGAACTTCACGCAGCATGGTTAACTCGAACCCTTCTGTATTTTCAAGTCATCTTTAGTTCAAGCTCTGCCAACCATGTGTTGAAGGTCCTCCACAATTTCAGACATTGGTGGTCGGAATTCAGGCTCGGGCTACAAAATAGACGATATTGTATTTAAGTAGGATGGCTTCTAATGATAATCTTGTTAAAGGTTTAATATATTTTTCACTAGAAATAATATAATGGTAAATGTATCCAATACACTTTTGAATTCTTATGTGATTTGCCTGGAAATGCAACTTTATGCAGTCTTTATCAATTCATATTGCACTCATAGATATACGAGAAATAAAAAACGAGAGATTAAAGTGAAGGAAAGTAGAAAGAAGAAACAAACCTGGACACACAGGGAAATTATATCAGCTAGACGAGATAGAGACTTCGATGGGTATGTTCCTTTTAGAGAAGGATCAACCATTCTTGACAGTGCATCTATATCATGAAGTTGAGGGGCTGCCCATCTAACCAGGAACTGTTCTCCTCTAGGCCGCGACCTAAGCGTTGTGATGATTGATTATTCAGTTTTCCCCACATCCAGAAAAGTTGACATTTTGCATTATTTGTACCAAAATGAAGAAAAAAGCAGCTCACATTTCGCATTATTTGTACCATAGTTTTCCCCATATTTTTCTCCCCAAAAAGATGATCATAATAATACATGAAAAAAGAAGCTCTTTATACTATACCATTCAGTTAATATACTTCAGTGAATATATTACTAACCTGTCATAAGATTTCCTCCCTGTAAGCAGCTCCAACATTACAACTCCAAAGCTGTAAACATCACTCTGGCAAGTATAACTTCCCATCTCAAGTTCCGGGGCACCATAGCCAGAACCTTGAAACTGATACGTGAACAAATTTCAGTTAAGGCCATTGCTAACTAGACTCATTTTAACCGTGTCGCTTAACACAAAGATTATTATATTCTTGATTAAGCTATGAACTTGTGTACCCATAGCACATATTACTATATGGATAACACCTTGTTTTTATCAGCAAAAGGCAAAAAAAACAAAACAAAATAAAACTTGCACAATAAAGTCCTAAAAAAATATAGAGCTACATAATTCTTGATAAAATAACCTTCATCATTACAAGGATTGGTGTACATAGGGAAGGGTTTCTCGACTTTTTTCCTTGTAAATGACGTGATATCTCATTGGATAGGTGAAAGACACAAAGGGGGGCTTATCAGCATCTAAGTGAAAGTACATGTCAAAGCTATTTAAATGTATCAGTTGCCACGCATATAAATGCAAAGACATTGTTGTTAACATGTTAGAAGTCACAGCAAAAATATTTCCAGTTTCCAAGAAAAAAGGAAGAAAAACAAAAAATAAGAAAAATGGAAACGACCAGTGCAATAGACTTGAAGTAGAACATAATGTTCTGAACCAGACAAAATGCGTGACCTCATCATCAACTACAAGCAACCAAGACAGAAAAACCCAGTGACTAACGAGCCTTGAACCAGAAGGTAAATAATCTACTCAATAAGATTTTATGGGCAGGAATTACCTGAGTGATGTAGTTAGATGATATCAATGGAGCCAAACCACAGTCTGAAACGCGTACAGCAAACCCATCATCAAGAAGAACATTGGCGGACTTGAAATTCTGGTGCACAATGGATGGTTGGCATACCTCGTGCAGGTATCTAGGCACAAAACAAAGAGACAACACTTACTTTCCAAATCAATGAATAAAAAGGATGTCAGACTTAAGTCCTGCAATGTGCGACAGCACACGCATGCAAGCGACAAAATCAGATGAGCACAAAAATTATCGAAATGGACTCAATTAAACAGGCAATCACCAGGGATGGCACAAGATAATATGCTAGAGAGGAAAAATGAAAAGTATAAACTTATACACCTGAATTCAAGAACTTGCAGTTTTTTCATTAAAAAAAAGGTCTTTAAATTTTCACGGTAATACTAGCGAAGTGTGTGTTGTTCTGTTCCACTTTCTTATCATTCAAGAATATACTTCTAAATCACACCATAAGTTATGGAAGATTGGATGGGACAATTAAAAAATCAGTATGAATGGAATATCTTGCTGGTAATAGAAAAAACAAATGGATATCTATCCCCTCTCTCCTTCTGTCCATGGTCATGCTGACAATGTATAGGATATTAAACAAACTTTTCCATATTTGCAACCCTATATAGCTCAGCATCTATAAATTACAAGAAACTATCCTGCTACTTACTCTAAGGCTCTTGCAGCTTGAAGCGCCAAACGTATCCTAGCATTCCAAGAAAGATTTTTGTGAATTTCATCATCTATGTGAAGTGCATCATATATCGTTCCATTACAACAATACTCGTACACAAGTAACCTTTGCCCACGCTCAGCACAGAAACCCACAAGTTGAACTATGTTAACATGCTGAAGTTTGGAGACTCTAGAGACAAGCTCAAGAAAATCTGTATCAGTCTGCTGCATGGAAGTAGCACCATCCAGCTTCTTGACAGCAAGTAACTACAGTTAAAACGGAAGAAATTCAGCAATGTTAAACACAATGGCAAAATTAATAAGCAGGAATAATAATGAAGATGGCTGTATAAGAGTCCAATTGATAACTAAAAGTCCTTTTGTTTATAAAGCTTGATACCACTCACCACGTTAATAGTTTGACATCCACAAATTGAACTAAGCCTAGATATAAAAGTAAACCATCTTCTATATTTTAAAGTTCAAGAAAATACTACATCCAGAGGACAAAAAAATGCAACAAGAGACAAGTAAAAAGAATTCACTAAGGTTCAGTTTGGGAGTTTTCAGTAAGAAGAAGAGAAAAGAGAAGAAGGGAGTAGAATTAATTTCTTCTCTACATGTCTGGGAGTTCATGGGAAGAAAAGAAACCAGTTAAAATGATTTTCTTCTCTCATGTCTGGGAGTTCAGAAGAAAATGTCTGTGCTTACAATTATACTCTTATATTACAAAGCATGTCTGAAAATTAAATGAAAGAGTAAGGAGAAGATTGGTATTCAAGAGTCATTATTAAAGTCTACATTTCCTTTCTCTCCAATTCACCTCACTTATGGAGAGAGAAATGTTTTTTTTTTCTCTTCCTTTCCTTCCTCAAAAAACTCCAAGACACTAATTTTTTCTTTTTTTAGTTCTCCCTTTCCTTTCTTCTCTCTCTTTAAGTAAACTCCAAGACTGGTCACAAATTTATCTAAAATCTATGAAAACATAAATTCTGAAACACACCCCACTTGGCACAAGAACCACCATCAAAGTTGTCTTTTCAAATCCAAACAAAATTGAACCAGAACAATTGTACCTTTCCATCAGGAAGCTCAGCTCTATAAACTGTACCGAGCATTCCTCCTCCAACAAGATTGTCTTGAGAAAAGCTATTGGTATACTGTTGAAGAGATGCAATGGAGAAGGTCCTCACAGAGTTCTCTACAGAATGTTTTCTAGATGTTACTGTGGGTGCATTTGGCCTAGCAGTCACCCTTTCAAAAGGATTAACTAGAGGAGGTAAGGGTGGTGGCGGCAGGATATGTTCATCTGTTTCTGTCATGTCGATCTTATGATCCTCTTTACACTTAGGTACAGCCACCATATTATCTTCGTCAGCTTTTTTTTGAACTGCATGGAAATGATAACACAGTGTGTTATTAGTATTAGTTTAAAAAGTTACCTAAAGGAAGAAAATATCAAGAATATAAAAACCAAAAGATTTCATGAACATTTGGTTACCGGTCTTAGTATGACTATATGGTTTTGGCAATGATATATTGTGCTTAGGGCTATATTTGGGTTCATCATCTACATCCATTTTATCGCTCTTAGGAACTCTGCCTTTCCTTTTGCAGCAACTTGACATGAAAAAGCAAAGTGCCAAGAAAAGAACCACAACTATGACCAATCCTGCAGCAGCAATCAACACAACTTGTTTGGTTGTTAGAAAGTTTTTACTTTTTGAAGAATGAGAGTTTTCTGGAGTAGAAGGTTCATATGGTCGTATTTTAGGGATGTCTTCAGGAGGTGGTGCCCCAAATGGGGATAAAGGAGGTGAGGCTTGTGGAGAAGGAATAACTGTAGTGTTAAACGGATTTCCAGCTCTTCTGCAAAATGAAAATGTCAGATAAAGCAATATTCAGAAACATTTTACTCCAATAACATGAACATAAAATAGTTGTTTATAATATGTTCTGTAAGTAATACTACAAAATACCAAGACATCAATCATAATATAGTCTGATATTGGCAAAAACTGTACACTTAGTTCTTGCAAGAAGAAAGCATTGCAAGATAATAATATTTTCCTTGTATTCACCTGAAATTAGGAATAGTCAGCAACTTCTGGGGTATGGGTCCTGAGAACAGATTATTTTCGATGTCCCTGAGGAACAAGAAAACTAATTATTCAAAGTTTCTAACATATAAAGCATATCAAATTTCAATAATTTGATATCAATATCAGGAAAGAAGATTACAAATCTATTAGTGGAAGGTCTTGCAAAATATCAAGAGTCCCAACAAGACGATTGTCCTGCAAGTGCCTCCATACAGTAGATAACAATATATATGATAAGAAAGTGCAAAAATAATAACAATTATAATGATGAGAATTGTTGTTATTATTATTATAAAAATAAAAATAAAAAGTATATATCCTTCAAAAAATTACTCACAAAGTGGTAAGAGATGATAAGTTCCCCAAAGAAGGAGGCAGCTGACCATCCAAATTGTTACCAGACAAATCTCTGCATGATACATGTAAATACATGATTCTCAACTACACAAATTGTAAGCAAGCACATAAGATTACTAGGGAGTGCCTACAAATTAATTAACCCAGTAAGCTGTTGAAAGGTATCCGGTATTACTCCTGTCAAATGGTTGTTGCTCAATGACCTGATAGGAATAAATTTAACACAAAATTGAGTAAACAACAAAAAAGAAATCACTACATATCTTGGACACAAACTGAAAGAACTTACATATCTGTTAGTTGGCCTAAGGAGGAGAAAGTCTCGGGAATGCTTCCAGTGAATTGATTATCTGAAAGATAACTACAATATAGGAGGAAATAAAAGTGTATTAAATAATGTGTCCATAGATAGAAAGTTCAGCAGAATCATTGACTCTGATCTATACCAGCAAGTTACAAAAAGAGAGAGCAACTGAAGTTCAAACTTACAAGAGTCTAGTAGTTATAGGCAAATTTGCAGGAATACTTCCCCCGATGTGGTTATTGCTCAGATCTCTGCTTCCAAATGGAAAAGAGTATATTATGACAAGGCTTACTCAAAAACCCCTTTCTATAACATATACTCTGTCCTATATGTCAAAAATACTAACAAGTCGAAGTCCTAATATTCAAACCAGAACTACGTACCCAATATCATTAGTTAGAGAAAAATAAATGTAGGAAAGTGAATACTGTTGTACATAAACCTTGGTCTCAAAAAAATTGATACTTACATTTGAATTATAGAAGCAAAGACCCCCAAACTTTCACCAAGCACACCCCCCAAATTTGCGCCGTTTAAAACTCTGTCAATCTAAAAAACTTAAGTGCATAATCAACACATATTCAATATTAAATGTACATATGAATTATAAGTCATACATTCCGGTTATATTGGCATTGACGCACAGTACACCTTGCCAACCTTCAGCACACGGGTCTCCACCAGCTTGTACCCACCCAGCAAGAGGTGGTACGCCCAGAGCGGCATATAAGTTATTAATAGCTACAACTGAAACAAACAGATGATTAACAGAAACTGCATTTATATATGCTAGTATTAACACTTCAAAAACAGTATATCAATTTATAAAAATTACAGAAAGAGATCCAAAATTTTATTAATGAGCAAACTTTATCACATTGCTACGCACCACATTTGGCAGATATCAAGAATCAAATGCTGCAAAGAAGATGTATATATAAAATTGGTGAATTATACTTTACCATCTCGAGGATCTGTAAATCCCTGGCATATGGCGAATGTTGCCATCAACCCCACAAGAACCCGCATAAAAATCTCCCAAATAAAATGTCCCATCTCCAAGTTTAGCCACTCAATAACTCAAAGTTCGAATCTTTTCTGCTAATTTCTTTCTTTTCCAATGAAAACCACAAGAACTTCAAAGCTGAACTCTTCAAGTGCACTGTACATCAATTCAAAATCAAAACTTTAAAGGGTTTATAAAGCACATCTGCAGCACGCAAAAGAAACGTACAGAAAAGATAAAAAGTACTGCGTGTACATATAATATATATATATATATATATATATATATATATACTGCTACAGATAGATACAAAGATTATTATATACTAAAAATTAATTTAAAATTGGAGAGAGAAATAAGAAAGAACAGAGAATGAGAGAGACCTAACTTCTGCAAGTGACAAAGATTCGGAAGTGTAACAGAGAAAACGATCGATAGTAAAGTGCCCGAGTGGCCAAAGCCGACACAGAATATTTGTTTGTATATATCGTTTCGAATTCGAAGAATGTATCATTAAATTTTTTTTTCTTTTAATTTAAAATTAATTTATTGAACTAGAAAAGCGCAGTAGTAGACTAGTAGTAGTATATAATAATGTAACAGCAGACCGTTGTATTCGAGTGGCTCAAGGGCCCTGATTTTGGGTTGGGCCTTCTTTTTATTTTCTGCTGGTCTCTGTCCATGAATATCACGCCTACCTCACTAGACTAATCTATAAAATTTACGTTTATCGGCCAGTAGTGTTATTTAAAAAATATTATTATGTAATTTGAGTATATTTAAATTTTTTCTGTATAATTTATGTTATTATGTTATTATTTAATACCTTATGTTATTATTTATATTATAATTTTATTAAATAAACAGTAACATTTTGTTAAATAGACGGTAGATTGCACATAGTAACATAGTAACATAAATTTAATGAGAATAATTAGAAATTAATTATATAACACAAAAATATTTTTTATCATACAATAACAGCCAGAAAGAAGCCCCATAATTTATGAAATAATTATTCTTTTGCAATAATATCCTTTGCAACTACAAACATTCATTTTTGTGCGTAAATGAAGGAAATAAGATATAGAACAAACATCCTTCCCTATATATATGGCACAAAACTAAACTACAAATTTATCTCTAAAATTTCTCTAATTGATTTGAGATTTACAACTAATTTGGTTCAAAGTAGTGTTTATGACCGAAACAAATTCTTATCTTATAATTTTTCTTCATTTGTATTATATGTCATATTATTTTTCATTACAAATGCCATAATTTCATAGCAATATTATATTTATATAAAAAGTTCGGGTTACAAGGTTATGACATATCAACTATCTCTTTGACAACTTACGGTGATATTTATAAATTATATATACATATATTTTTATTAGTAATTAATTATAACTACAAAACATTTATTAATTATTAACGCTACTAATCTAAAATGTAATTCAAAATGATTGAAAAGTCATGATAATGAATATTACCGATCACATACCAAATTCACAAGTAAATATCACATAATTAATTACTTAAATAAATTTTATAAAAAATTATAAGTCAAAAAATAAAAGGGGAAAATTTAAGTTTTAATCCTTCAACAAATTTCGATTTAATATTTAGTCATTCACATATTTTTTGTTAAAAGTTAATCCTTTAACTCATTTTTGTATTCACTGTTCATTCTTCTAGTCAACTACGCTAAATATATCCGACGTAGCAATGATGTGGCAGATGATAAACATCCAGCCAAGAATAAGGACTCAAATCAGTCAAAATTAATTAACCCAAATGGTTTTTCTTCCGAAAGAAGTTAAAAAAGAAAAACCAAAAGTAGTCTTCTTCTTCGTCCCTAAACTAGTCAGTCGAAGACTTCAAGTATTCATTGTACATAATCAACATTAATTTATCATTTCATCCATGGACCGAATTTTAAATGTGCACGTTAGCTTCATTTTTTGTTGTAGCACCTACGTGAAGAGATTTAGATAGAAAATACTCATAATCCATAGTCGAAACAAATGTATGTATTACCTACAAATACATTCACCACCGTCATCCAAAACATCTTCCGCAAATCAAAAGAATTTCTCAAATTTGATAAAATTTTACCAATAAAATCTAACTATAGGTCACTCATTTTCGTTGGCAGCGTTACTGATTTAGCTATCCAAATCGATAATATGAAGTAATCTAACTTGTTTATAGATTGAGTACATCATGATACATTTATACAAGAGAAGTATCATGATACATTTATACAAGAGAAGTTACAATAAAGTGAGAAGTAGTTACAACAACTAAGATAAGTATAATAAACTTTCAAATCTGATTTAGTAAATCAAATATCTGATTTAGGAAATTAAATATTAGTTATATCCTTATCCTTGACACGCCCCCGCAAGATGGAGGATCCATTGGAGACTCCAATCTTGGAACGAAAATGAAGAAATGAAGTACGGCTGAGAGGCTTGGTAAGCATGTCAACTAGTTGATCTTTGGAGCTGATGTGCAAAACACGCAAGGAGCCATCAGAAACGCGTTCTCGAACAAAATGATAATCAAGAGCCAAGTGCTTCATACGCGAGTGATAAACAGGATTAGCACACAAATATGTTGCACCTGTATTGTCACAAAATAAGATTGGAGGTTGGTTGATAGAAACACCCAATTCATGCAGTAAATTCTGAACCCAAATAACCTCTGCTGCTGCATTTGCTAATGCCCTATACTCAGCTTCAGTGGACGACCGAGAAATTGATTTTTGACGAGCGGACCTCCAAGAGATGATGTTGGATCCAAGATATAAGACATAAGCAGTGGTAGAACGTCCACGATCATGAACACCTCCCCAATCCGAATCAGAAAAAGCCGTAAGAGAGAGAGGACAATCACGCTTTAGAAAAAGACCATGGTGAATCGAACCTTTTAAATATCTGAGGACCCGCTTCAAAGCTTATAGATGCAGTTGTGTGGGAGCATGCATGAATTGAGACAACTTATTTATAGCAAAGGACGCATCAGGTCGAGTGATTGCTAGATATTGCAAAGATCCAACAAGGCTGCGATAAGATGCAACATCTATTTTTGAAGAACCATTAACCAGAGTGTAAGTCTCTGAGGAACTAAGAGGTGTAGCAACCTCCTTTGCACCATCCATGTTATGTCGTTTTAGAAGATCAGCAATGTGTCGATGTTGAGAAAGAAACAGACCCGAGGAAGTAGAAATGACTTCAACACCCAAAAAATGATGCAAAGGGCCCAAATCCTTGATGGAAAACCTTGTAGCCAACCTGTGAACAAAGCTATCCAAGAACTTGGAATTGTTACCCATGAGAACAATATCATCCATATAAACCAAAAAATAAGCAATAATGCCATCACGATCATAAATGAAGAGAGAAGCATCCGCAAGTGACTTGCGAAAACCGGAAGCAAGCAGAAAATTTTTCAACTCATTATACCAAGCCCGAGGAGCCTGCTTGAGACCGTAGAGAGCCTTACGAAGTTTACAAATATGGCTTGGGTACTGAGGATGGATGTAGCCAAAAGGCTGAACCATATAAACATCTTCATGCAGGGTGCCATGTAAAAATGCATTGTTCACATCTAATTGACGTAGTGGCCAATTCTGCGATAATGCAAGACACAAAACAATACGAATAGTAACAGGTTTAGTGACAGGGCTAAAAGTCTCAAAATAATCACGCTCGGGTTCTTGGAGAAAACCCTTGGCCACAAGTCGGGCTTTGTACTTATCAATGGAACCATCAGTTTTTCGTTTAATACGAAAAACCCACTTACAACCAATAGGCACATGTGATGAGGGTGGGACTAATTCCCAAGTACCATTGTGCAAGAGAGCATTGAACTCGGCATCCATAGCCTTTCGCTAAAGAGGGTCTTTGACAGCTTGGGTCACAGTGGTAGGTTCAAGGATAGAAGGAAGCGGGTGTTTAGTGGTGAGGTTAATGTATTTGTCATTAAAATATTTGGGATTTGGCTTTTTGACACGAGTTGAACGCGGTGAATTGGGGTGAGAGTTGGGTTGTACCGGAAAGGGAGATATAATTGGAGATTGAGTAAAAATTATAGGGATAGGAGATGAAGGAGGGGAAGGGAGCGGAGAGTTGAGGTCTATAGGGACATCACTAGAAGGACTACTTGTGGGACAAAGTTGGGTAGGCAGGATAGTAGTTGAAGGATGTGTATCTGTGGAAGAAGATGAAAGTGAAGAGACCATGGTAGAACCCTCATTATCCTGTAAAACACCAGCATGGAAAGCATCTCGAACACAGTTAGTGAAGTCATGAGATTTATTGTGAACTTGAAGAGGAAAATGGTTCTCAACAAATTTAACATGTCGAGATAAGTACAAACGATTTGTGGTAGGATCAAGACATTTGTAGGCAGATTGAGACGTGGAATAACCAAGAAAAATACAAGGAGTGGACCGAGGCTGGAGTTTAGACGTTGTGTAAGGGCGTAACCAAGGATAACACAAGCATCCAAATGTTCAAAGACGTGAATAATTTGGAGAGCAGTGAAATAGCATCTGAAAAGGACTTTTGAATGATAATACCGAGGATGGAAGACGATTGATTAAGTACACTGCAACCTGAAAAGCGTAAGACCAATAGTGAAGGGGAAGAGATGCAAAATGAAGTAATGAGAGTCTAGTTTCAACAATGTGTCTATGGCGTCGTTCTGTAGTTCCATTATGTTCAGGTGTGTGAGGAGGTGTAGTGAAATGAGAAATTCCACATGAATTGAAAATGGGAATCAATTTTTGATATTCACCCCCATTGTCTGAAAAAACAGAACAAATGGTAGTTTGGAAAAAAATTTCCACCAGCCTTTTAAATTGAGGGAATAGAGTATATGTATCGGACTTTTTCTTCATAGGATATAACCAAGTATATTTCGTGAAATGATCTATAAAAATTATGTAATACTCATACCCATCAATAGATTTTCGAGCTGGTCACCAAACATCAGTGTAAATTAGTTCAAATGGTTTTGTACTAACAAGAGAGTTTGTAGAGAAAGGTAATTGGTGACTTTTATTAATGGAACAAGAATTACAATGAAAATCAAAAATTTGCGAAGAAGTAGATACTAAATCATTATTTTGAAAAATTATATTGAGAACTTTATTAAAGGGATGACCGAGTTTGTGATGCCATGACGACAAGGAAGATTTTGTAGTGACATGTAATTGTGGTTGACATGGAAAAGTTGCACAATAAACATCATCAACGTTCTTTCCCCGCATTAGAGGCGCCCCCGTGCGAAGATCCTTCACAAGAAAATGAGAGGAGAAAAATTCCACAGAGACGGGGTTAGATTTACACAATTTTGCTATGGAAATTAAATTATGACGTAAACTAGGAACACACAAAACATTGGATAACGAAAGTGATTGATGAGGTGTAGAAAATGTTGTGTGACCAATGTGTGAAATGGAGAGACTTTTACCATCACCCAAAAATATTTCATCTGGACCCCCATAGTCAGAGTAGCCTTGTAGAGCAGACAAATTAGAAGTTGCATGATGAGATGCTGCACTATCAAATAACCAGGGTTGTTGTTGAGTCGACGAGCTCATGTAGGTGGTGGCATTTGCGACTGGGCTTGGAGAATGAGATTGTTGAATAGTAATATTGTTCTCTTTCAAGAATCTTGGAAGTTTTCTGCAATCACGAGTATCATGACCTGGAATTTCACAAAAACGACAAAATAAGTTTGGTGTATATGAGTGATTTCCATTTGGAGTTTGCCATGAACGAGAACCATTTCCACCATAAGCACCACGAGATCTACAATAATTCGAAGTATATCTTTGGCCAGAATTTTGGGTTCCTGGAGATGATTTGTGAAATTGTTGCGCCTTAGAATGTTGTTTTTGAGTGATATTTGTTGTAGGAAGCACAATAGAGGAGTCTGACTCTTTCTCCTTTAACATTCTCTCAAAATCAGTCAATTTGTCGAAAAGGTCATCATAGGTAATCGGTGATTCACGAACTTTGATTGCTGCAACAATATGACTGAAAGCATTACCTAATTGGGTAATGATATGAACAATCAGATCTTCTTCAGTGATTGGATTTTGAGTAAGAGCCAAATCATCAGCAATGGATCGCATTTCATTAAGAAATTCGTGTACTGATTTAGATCCCTTTGAATTTTGTGCGAGTTTGGCTTTGAGAGAGATAATTCGAGACCGGGAAGAATTCGCATAGCTATGAGTAAGCCTCTCCCAGGCTTCTCTTAAAGATGCAGCTGAAGAGATGATGGGCTGAATTGTATCTGAACAACTTCCAAGAATGGCGCTGAGATGAGTTTGATCTTGCCGAAACCAGACAGGTAGGCTGGATTTTTTTTTGTTCTCTCATTGTCAAGAAATTCTAGTGGTGTTGCTAAAGTGCCATCAATATATGAGATTAAATCAAGGCCAATAAGGGTCGACTGAATTTGTTTTCTCCAAACAGAAAAATTTGTAGAGGTGAGTTTAATAGGGAAGTGTGTTGGTGCATTCAATTGCACAATAGGAGTTGAAGTAGCCATGGCTGATTTTCTTTTTCTTAAAAAAAATGGAGGATCGAATGGAACTCAGTGGAGTGTTTTAGCTCTGATACCATATGAAGTAATCTAACTTGTTTATAGATTGAGTACATCATGATACATTTATACAAGAGAAGTTACAATAAAGTGGGAAGTAGTTACAACAACTAAGATAAGAATAATAAACTTTCAAATCTGATTTAGTAAATCAAATATTTAATTTAGGAAATTAAATATTAGTTATATCCTTATCCTTGACAGATAACTCATACCCATATCTAAACCCAGAGTTGGCACATTAAATGTATACCACTCATCTTTATAGATGTAACAATGTCGTCTGCAAAGCTGAATCGAAGAATCACAATCAAATCAAATGAAAAACATACCGACGGTAGCTTCTATTGCAACACTTTCAATTATATATCACCATGAATTGGGACTAATTAAAATCACCAACACCACTACCATCAAAAATATGTTATAAATTAGAAGCTTAAAACTTATATTAATACCTCTGCACATACTTAGAGAAGAAGAAAAAGCTGAGAATTTTGAGGAAAAGAGGGAAGAGAAAAAAGCTGCCTACTTGGACCATGGCTAGGTATTGCAAAAGAAAATAAAGAGATTGACAATACACTTCTCCTTTTTATTTATATTTTTTTAATTTAGATGAGCAATGTATTTAAAGTTTTTCTATTTATTTTTTCCACATCAACAAATAAAACATCTCTCAAAAAAAAAATAATGTTGTCATGTTAGCATTTTTTACGTCTGTCATCGAAAAAAATTATTAATTTAAAAATATATAGTTTAAGAATTTAATAGTGACAAAAAAATGGGCGAGGGACTAAATGTTTTTTAAGGAAATAGTTTAAGTATCAAATCTTTGTCGTCATCCCAACAAGTTACTAAAGTTGTGGTTGACTGGTTGTAATTCTTGTTTTTAACGTATCTCACTAATTTTTTTGATAATGGATAAATTGCTTTTCACCAAAATCTAAAAAAAATACTCAAATACAACGGAAACTATAATGTGGATCATTTGAATTTTTGACAAAAATTATAAAATATTTATTGTTTTTTAACAAAACAGTGTAACGAATAACTTTACACAATCTTTTCAAAATTAAATATCGATCTATACTCCAATCTACAAAAAAGAAAAAAAAAATTGGTTCAAATATAAATATTTTAAGCTCCATCTGCGGGAACCATTTTTTCTGAGCTGAATATACCATAAACTGTAGCAAACAAAGTGTAGTAGTCGATGGTCATGGATTTCTGCAAATGCCATGATAAATCTCGTAGTCTTCGACTCACACACCAACCAAACCTACCTTTGCCATTGCTCGTTTATTGCACTTTGCAAGCCTCGGGTATTATATCAAACTCATCAAAAGTCCATTGTCTCGTTATGTAGTACAAAGTACTTAAAGTTTAAATATTTGATAGGTAAATATACGTTAAAATCTAATATAATATCTCATTTTATAAGATTTGTTAATTGACAGATACATTAAATCTTAAACATTATCCCGCTTTTACTTTATGAAATATAATATCCTAATTCAAATGTTCCATTAATGTATTCTTTGTACTTTGATTTAGACTACATCCGAACAATCCTCATACTAATTAAAATTGGCGAATAAGATGATCAATTTATTCATGACATCGCACACTAGGACACACATCCCATCTAATTATCCTGACCGGAGTATAAAATTAATTTATATTTTATTTTCAATTAAAAGAAATTGAAAATCATATGTCAAATATCAATTCAGAAGTCCCATGTCACTGCCACCGCCATATTCTCAAATTATTTTATATCCATATTCAATATACAAAACATTATTTTTTTTTCAATTATCCCTTCCGAAAACATGCATACAAATTTGGCTCAACAAGTGTTGTAGCCCGTAGGAGTACTACTATATTTGGGTATGCATGCAATGAAAATCCATGGGCTGAATGTGTTTCAATTAATTCTCCCTCCAATCATCTGTACCCTGTAATAATATTTACTACCATTAATTATACCGCCTTGTCCAGCTCTACCTCAATAAATACAGTACATTTCTTCATCCCAAAAATCTCCAACTACAACTTCCCACAAGCAACATTCTGCAACTTCACTCCTCTCTATTTGGTCGCGTCGCCAAACCACCACCGGAGTTACGGCCGGAACCACCATTGTCAATGAAATTTCAAGACCCACAATAAACCATGTACTAGTTCACCCTCTCATTGTAGACCAAATGGGTTGCTTTGTCAGCACAAACAAATCCACTCCACCAACTCAGTTTACCAAATCAGCCCGTACGCCGCCGCAGCCACCCCCGCGGTCGCCGCCGCCGCCGCACCCATTAGAAGAAACTGTCAAAGAAGTACTCTCTGAGACTCCAAAATTAAAACCCAACATTCCAAAAATCTTGCCACATCCCGAAAAGGTCGCAGCTTTGGCAACTAATATCCAAGAAAATGAAGAAAGACATGAAATTCATTTAAAAAACAAACCGAAAATGGTCAATTATGAAGAGATCTCTGAAATTTCAGAGATTTACAGTAGTCTGAGTGAGAGTTTCTCCACAATTACCGAGAAGAGAGATAATGAAGAAGACGGTTATGTGCGTCAAAGGGTAGATAGATCGCCGGAGAAGTTTAAGCGTCGATCGTTTTCCGGTGATTTCAATGGGAAGAAGGAAAGAGGGGTGCCGAAGTCCCCGGCGAGAAGACCGGAACAACCATCTCCAAACCGGGTGAAACCCGTACCCGGAAGAGAAAGAGCTGGAGCTGTCACCGACGAGAAGGAAATGAGGAAAAACAAGGATACCGGCGAGAGCTCCCGACGGAGGTCGAGGTCTCCGGTGATTCGCGCCGATAGTGGTGGAACAAAACAGAATTTGGGTCGGAGCCCGTCAGCTAGGAAAACAGGAAAATCACCGGGTCGGGTAAAGTCCGACTTGGCTGAGAAGAGCCGGAAAGTGGATGGAGTTAATAGAGAAGGCAAGTGGCCACCGACGAGTAACGAGTTATTGGAAAACCCACTCGTGTCCTTGGAATGTTTTATCTTTCTTTAGTAGTCATTGAAGTTAAAAGGCCTAAAATGGTCAATTGCAATCCATATGTATGTCAATCTCGGCCGGGTCGGGTTAGATCTCACATGTATATTATTAATTCATCTTGTAAGTAAAAAGTCAGTGTCAACTTGTTAGCTAGAAGATCCGTCCTTTTATGTCAAGATTACCCCTCTGAAAATCTGTACTATCTAAGGGTATCCAGCAAATCTAATTACTGCAGTGAAGGACAAATCTGTCTTTATCCTTCTCTTTTTGTTTTTGTTTCATCCTTGGTGGAATGAAAATCACAAATGGTAATTGAAGTTAAAGATAGAAATGAAGGTAAAAATGGATTGGCTAATAAATATTTTACAACAATATCTACTGAATTATTGCTGATGGACAGAGAAAATAGCAGCAACAGTACTTGTAGTCCAGTACCATCATGGACCCTACGTTATTGGTTGGTCTTTATGTTCAAACTAAAGAATATACTTAATCACTTTTTATGGTCGCATCTTACAATTTTTCTGGCTAAATTGTTGGTCCTTACGTTCAAACAAAAGAATATTTTTGTATCTCATATGAGTTTTCAGTTCCATGTTTGCACCTAATTTAGTCCTTGGCCATGGTTGTCAAGATATTAAGAAAAATAATAGGATTTTCTTTTTAAAGAAAAAATTGATCTACTTTAGTACATATCTAGAATGATAAAAAGTGCACAAATACGTTTTCGTATGAGCACATTTATTATTGGAATACGAAAACCCCTTACTTTCGTTATAAAATAAAGTTTCCATTTTATTATTAGTGATTAAATTGGTAAATGAGAAAATGTGAACTTTGTGGCAAAGAAAAGGGAGAAAAAAATGATCCCTTTTTCTTGGCAAAAACACCCATAATTATGGGATTTTTATAGATCAATTTGTTAGATTACTTATACTAGATCGTTACATCAAATACTCCCACCACAGTGATACAGATAATAAATACTCCGATACATGTTCATATCAACACATTTTCCAATGTACGAACGTCATTAAGATATTTGGGCAAAGATTTTGGCGGGTATGGAGATGATGAAATGGAGAAGGTAGGGACAAAGAAGACTGTGATGGGTAGTTGAATGAATGGACCGACATTTATGAACGACCACCTGTTTTGATACACTACTCCAAGGGAAATTCCAAATATTTGACCTGCGGATTCAGGATTTTAATTGGAGGAACAACCAGCTTTAAAGTGAACACCTATTCACATGAAAATTGGTGGCTTCTTTTATTTTCTTGTTTGCAATTGAAGAACTTCGAGCCGATTGATACCACATGTTTTAGGAAATTGTAATTTTGTCTCAAAGTAATCTCACTACTTGTGTAGAATATAAAAAATAACATCATGGTTTGGGATTGAAAATGTCGATACTTGTTCTGATTGTTTATTTTTAAAATTTTGATATTTTAGATTGTTATAGTGTAATAAAAAAATAATTAAATATTTAAAACTACTGAAAAAGAATCATCTACTCACTCTACGACCTAAGTAGTCTGCTTTGTTATTATAAATTATAATTTCTAACTTATTAAGAAATTTCCGATAGGACAAAGAAACAAACTAATATTTGAACTAAAGTAAACGAAACGGTGAAATCGTACCATAGGAAAATAGAGAATCGGAACAGTGGCACAGAGAAATCTGGGACAGAGAGAAAAAGACTAAAATAAAGCACTAGTCAAATTTTTCGGAGGGTTGTCTTTGTCTTTTGACAAAGAAACAAATTAATAAAACTTCTTCTCAAACGGATAGAAAAGAACATTCTCCATCAAAGTTCGTTTTTCAAACTCCAAATTTCAAAGTTTACATCCTTCCAGTTAAAATTTCTTTTTCTTGGGTTTAACTTCCGACAATTATACTTTTATTACTACTTGAATAACATACACCGTTTATAATAGACAATAGTGACCCCCAGAAATGTACTCCGTATATGAATAGAGCAGCATTATTACGTTATTTTTCTTATTATTTTGATTTTCCTAATCTATTACAAGAATAATTTTTTCTAATTATTAAACCTTTTATTTCACTTAAATTATTAATTAATAGTATTTAGGTTAGTACGTTATAATTTCCAGGTGATTAGGAGTAGGCTTAGTGATACAACTCCAATCATAAGCAATTAGGATAATTATTGGCCAATCTATTGTGAAATACAAAATTTCCTAAAATTTTATTTCCTATAAGTGATTCCTTAGAAGTGTATTTTTGTTGATATGGTAACTTATAAATAGTAAATTACAAACAGTAATTTATAAATTACATTGAAAATATACTAAAATTCAATAACTTAAAAATAATAACTTACAGAAAAAAAAAATACACTTATGCAAAAAATTATTTTAATACACGGGAGATTTAGAGAATTATAGACTTTGCACTGTACTGACCCAAGATTTGCCAAGCAATTTTGCCCCAATTCAATACTTAGAAAAACCCAATGGGCCGCCACTTATATTTGGATTCATCGACCCAATGGGCTTAATTTTTGTCAAGAAGCTTTTGGAATTAGAATCCTATGTAGTCCACGGAAGGTCGTATACTTGTTGGAATCAAATGGGGTGCAATCATCATTGGAGTATTGTTCCAACAAAAACACAAGAACTTTTGGGTACTCTCAAAAATAAGTTTAATAATAAGACCCAATGCTACTAAATGAGTAGCACAAAATAACAACTCGAAAATATGATATTACTAATTAAGTAATTCCTAAAATTTGTATTTGCAGAATTCTATCGCAGAATTAAAGATAGTGAGTGAAAACAGTTGGGCTTTTTCAACATAATTCCTCTTCCTTTGCATATAAATGTTGCTAAAACATGTTTTGAAAACTCAAGGTACCGTATTCCGATGGTTGGTTTATGTACAAAACAAGCAATGATATAAACCAACCATGGTCAAGGATCACTTGTGTAAAAGGGCAAAAACAAAACAAAAAAACGAAGAACATTAATAGTCTGTAAAATATAGGTCAATGCAAGCTGAAGTTGCCCCTCCTAATTTTGTGGAGTATCATCATTCAGAATCCAGATTTTACCTCATCATCAAATCCAATATTTACACATGAATCCACCTATGGAGATTCTGTCTACCCATGATGCTAAACATATTCCCTAATGAATCTAAGCAAATAATGTAGGCATTGCTTTTGCATAACATGAATGATGAGTCCATCCTGAACAATGTTTTGGTGTTTGTATAGAAATTAAAGCACCTGGGGTTTTGTTTGTTTCTTCAGATTGACGGTGACTTCGTATTTGAAGTCGAACGTCAGGCAAAACTGGCTGATGACAAATGATGATGGGGAGGCCATGACATACGATCTGGGGGACAAGGCACCGGAGCAGGCTGCGCAATGAAGGTGGGAACATCTTCTCCAGGCATCAGGACCGAAACTTCTAACGCTCTTGTGGTAATCTGAGAATGACATACTAGAGTCACTATAAACGTCGATAAAATGAAGATTTATAAGTCCTAGCAAAGAGATCAAGTCACTATACATATCGATAAAATGCAGTTTTACAAGTCCTGGCAATGAGAGCAAAGCAAATGTGTGTATACATAAGGTCTTTAACTCTTTATACTTGGGTATTTGCTACAAAATGAAACACCAGGAACGTTCAGCAACTTTAATTAAACACCATATGTCAATTGATTATTACTTGCCAATTAATAATCAAGACAATGAAGATTCAATAACTTACAGAAGAAACAGCAACAAATACTTTTAATACAATCATATTTAACACATGTCAGCAGAATAGCAAACATATTTAAATAAAATCACATGGTACCATTTTGTTATGTTTCATTTTCAGTTACGTATGTGACAACATTTTTTGATTACCGACTATATTTGACTTTCTTCATCATATAGAGGTAATGATATTACCAGTAGAAAATGGCACTAACAAATTACTCCGTATATATCATTTCAATATTGCCACACGCAAATTGGTGCCTGCCAGGCATGGATATTGCTGCTACCGTGGGATCATCCAAATAAGGATTTTTTTAATTCAAAGATGGAGACCCATACGAGGCAAGATCTAATAATAAAGTGCAAAAATTTAAACTATGTTATGTGGTGGTGGGGGGTGAGTGGGTGGGGGGGGGGGGGGGGGGGGGGGGAAACACAAGGTAATCATTGCTGAATTATTTACATCTAAGACAAACTCTAATAGGCAGTATGCACAAATATTACTGTGATGCACGACCGGATGATGAGATTACCCATTGCAGTCGATAAATAAACAACACTACTGCATACAATGAATTAACATTATTGGGTACCTGTATAAAGTTTTACGTAAAAGGATATTCAATTAGTACCTAAAAAACCACTATCATTCTTTAATTACATTTAAGTAAGTCACACACTTTTGCAGATTTTTCAGAATTATATATGTTTGGTTTTAAGTGAAACAATTCGGATATAGAGTGCAATTAATGCGTAAAACACGACAAAAAACAAAGACTTGACAGCAAAGGAAAGATGACGGCTTGTCTCTAATCCTATAGTGGCCACGAGATAATGTGTGAGGTATCATAAAGATTGGTATTGATGGACCAAATGGGTACCATGTACAAGCAGAGGGTTAATCACCAAATGTACATGAAAGACATCTAGACATGTAATCCCCATCAAGTAAATTGATGGAGAGAATTGGGGACCAATAAACCAGCTAGCAACATCTTGGATGGCCCAATTTATTTTTTCAAGTATCATTATCAAGAGACAATTTGCTCTTTTCTTACATGCATCAAAGCTCAAGGGACATTGCACATGCTTATATTATACAAAAAAGTCTAAGGTTCATTAATGTTGTGTCTAATTTATACTCTACTAGCCAAATCCTTATGCCACTACTTCCAACATTTTTATTCATATTGTTATTATTCATGGGTATATATGTATAGGAACCCAATGTGGCAATCCACCCATATTTTTAGCGAGACTCACTTAAGATTCCTAGTTAACTACTTCTAAACCAAAAGAAGAGGTAATTTTGAAATTTGTGTTGACATAAATGATAGACATTGGATGAAAAAACAATAGTTGTCCCCAAACAAAGAAAGTTAGAGGGAGTAAACAGAGATAATTAAGGAGACAGAAATAAGGTCTTGAGGCCAGGCCATAGCATGGACATTGTATTTTCCCTTTTCCAATATACCTTTGTGGTAAAAAGGACAAACATCAAAAAGTGTAAAAACAGATGAAGTACAAATACAATTTCCACCGAAATAAACAAAAGGCAGTGAGCAAAATTCTTAAAATAAAATAAACTTTCACAATCTGAACTCCATGAATTTCTATAATCCTATGTTGAAATTGAACTAAGTAGAAAAGGGGTTCTATGCATGCTGACATCTGAAACAGAGAAATTCTCAGAAACACAAAAATATGCTGAGGCAGAGTTACATATGAATACTTGTTAGTAACATTTACCTTGGGTGATGGGTGACTTAGCTTTCTATTGAAGCCCATTTGAGAACCACCATCCGCCTGGCTCCGGCCACCGGACGGAGATAAATCCGGCGAAGTGGGTCTGAGAAACCTCTCAAAAATGGCCATAACAAGAAACATTAAGATAAGAATGGCAGTGGCAACAAACCCACAAGAAACTGCATTAACTGTGTTGCCAAAATGCTTCCAGTGTTCATCTCGTTGTAAATACAGTGGAGCTCCACTTGGTGACCAATCCCCATGATCTTCTTCTCCCATTTTTCTTATCTTATCAGAGATTTAGAAAAAATCAAGAATTATAGATGACCCAATGAGCAAAGAGTGAAGATTGACAGTTATGGAAGTTTAGAATTTATTATTATAGATAAAAAGGGATTGAGAGAGTGGTGGTAATGGTTATTTTTGCACCATTTTCAAAGCATACCAGTGCTAGTAAACCTGCTTTGCAGGCCTCAGAAATATTATTAGCTCTGGGATTTGGATAGCTATGGAGAGAGAAGATAGAGAGAGAAGGAAGAAAAAAAGGAAGCTCTTCTTTTAATTCTGAGTGTACTATCTCCATCTCCATGTATTAATGTACAATTTGGAAATGTCACCTGTACTATTTTGTTTTAATTGGAAGTTGAAATGGACTTCTCACTGCATATACATATGGGCCTTTATGTTTGGGCTTAATTGACTCAAAACACTCGCATTAAAGTTCATCTGTTTTTCTTTTTAAAAATAAATAGCTCGTTTATTTTTTTTTCTCAATAGAAATTTGATTGTACTCTACATTTAATCGATTGAAACGTGCAATCTTACAAATTTTCATTAAAGAAAATAATAGGAATGGCGAATGCTGACATATTCAATCTTTTCTATGTCATTAAGAGACATTATTATCAATTCACCACAGAGGTATATTATTTTAATTTACAAAAAAGATTATATGTTCAAATTAATGGCATAAAATATGAATATAAACTGAACTTGTTTACAAATTTTATTCTTACCGAACTTGGTTTTAATTTTATTTTTAGCGAACTGGTTTAAACTTCATTAATTACTGATCAGACCTTTAAAAAATGTGTTCTACCTTTGGACTTGATTTTTCAAGTGAAAAACTAGGGACTAAAAACTTATTAAATAGGCTTAATCATTCTTCTTTTTATTTATTTTATAAATAAAAGGTTGAATCACTCATTTAGTATACTAAATTTCAAGAGTTAGTTCAATTTTGATATATAGCCGTGAAAATGTGAAAATAGCATAACTCCAAAAACAAATTTAGTATAGAACCTATATGATCACATATTAGAATTGAGGTTTACATGTTGGATAATCATCATTTCCAACTTCCAAGTGCCAAACGTTTGTCCCGTATTTATAGTAGGACTATGTGTTCCGTGGGTCTTTCACAAGCTTTTGTAGCCATGTAATTCATTTATCAGGCCAATTTGGCCCTAGCCCAATTAACTTATTGGTCAAAGGATAAAAGTTTAATTCCCTTTAAAACCTTATGTTTGACATGATATTTCAGTAATGTCATTTAGATACTTTGATTGACAGCTGGACGGGATGGCATTTTTGAAATTAATAATCAAAACATGGGCATTCATGAGTAAGCCAGGTAAGGTCCAAGTCCAAGTTTTCAGATGAATATGGAAACAACAGATTTGATGAAATTGATGAAAACAAAAATACAACCACCATCTCATACTATCAATATTTCGTTCCTGAAAAACATGCACGCAACGTTGTCATCCCCACTTTTTAACTCCTTTCGTAATTATGGCCCCACTTGTATCTTCAGTTTTGAATGTTGACTTGGCGTCTGATTTGGCATACTTTCTACCGACGTGGCATTTACTTGCATGCCTGACTGGTTGTAATTCGTAGAAGTTAAAATAATTACTGAAGAATAATTTTATGGGAGCCTACAAAAAAGGATACAATCTAGTAAAACTAATATTAATGTGTGTAAATAAAATATGACATAAGTAAAATTCGTTCTTTTAATAGCTAAATAATAATACTATATTACTTTTGTTTGTATTAATTTATGAACAGTTATATTTGTATTTATTTATAATAATAATTTTGTCAATATAATTTGAGGACTTTATGCACACACGTGTTAAGAAACCTCGTGTCATTATTGCCACGTGCATGAGCTGGCTGTGTTGGGCATTAACAAAAGTTATTAGGGGTATCACCGCCCAAAAAAATATTGAGATGGACCAGTGTTGGGCTTTTCAAGGAGGCAGCCAACATTTGTGGCTACTGCAGAATGCTTTGTATCAACGGTGGAGATAATCTCCCACGTTTCAGATGGAATCTTCCGTCAATCACAGCCATCACTTCACTGGTGACACCAACTTGGTCTCTGTCGCGCGTGACTGTTACACGTGAGATTGCCCTTGGTTTTTCTTCGGGTGAAATATATTTTTCCATAAAATTAATTTTTGACTTAATGATAAAAAAAAACGTTTAAGTTTTTATTTCTTTTCATTTATATACTCTATCTAATTTTTTATTGTTTATACCATAAAATTCTAACATGAGTTTTCAAAAACGTCAATATGCGGATTAAGTTATAAATTATGGTTAACTTTTACTGATGTAGCAAGTTAATGTGTAATTTTCAAAAAAATGTGAATGATGTGATGTATTGAATTGTAATTTTCAAAAAAAATATGAATGATATGAATTTTAAACATCTTATTAAAATAAAAATCATTTTAAATATTGTCGTGTGAGTTGCATGTATATGCATTAATTTTTGACTTAATGATAGAAAAAAAAAACCTTCAAGTTTTCATTTCTTTTCATTTATATCCTCTATCTAATTTTTTATTGTTTATACCATAAAATTTTAACATGAGTTTTCAAAAAGGTCAATATACGCAGTAAGTTATAAGTTGTGGTTAACTTTTACTGATGTGACATGTTAATGTGTAATTTTTGAAATAATGTGAATGATGTGAATTTTACACATCGTATTAAAATAAAAATCCTTTTAAATATTGTCGTATGATTTGCATGCGTATACATAGATATATTCAAATAACTTATGTTTATTTTCAAAATCATTTATGAATTATACAAAAAGAGAAGCAAAAGCAGGTTGATTAGGAGCACAATTAGAAATTTTTATTTCCAGAACCACCATTATGCAGTATAAGAAAATTTCTACTCCATTCGTGAAATAAAATACTAATTTAGGAACTACTAATACAATATAATCATAGTTGCAATTTGTCACTGTCATCGGCATTATTTATCTGTATATCACAACCATCAATTTCATCAAAGTATAAACAAACAACAATATTTGTTGCCAACATTATTGTACATACAAAGAAAGAGAAATGGAATTAGCGGGCAAATTTAGGTCCCTTGGACCGATAAAAAATGAAAGATTAATTGGAGCGACGAGTGAACTTGTTGAGATCGCACCTGAATTCAAACAACTATAGAGAATAAATACTTCTGCGAGATTGTAAGAATTAGATTACGTAGTTAGGTTCATCGGTGATAGAATTGGTTGCCGACGAGAATAAATCATCGTGACGAACCGAAACCTTTACAAATCGAATAATTTAATCAGAGGAGTACTACTAAGGTCGAGTGATTCGAGATCTAGTACTTCTCAAACTTACCATATTTGTTTGTCGTATCACTCTATTCCTTATGTTCAACATACACATAAATAAACTCATTCGTTACATATTTTTCCACTAATTAAATTTCATGCATTTAGAACCCTAATCCCCAAATTTTCCCCAATTTGTTTGACATGTTAGAGCTAGATTCATTATACATATATTTAGGAGACATGCGAAGGCATTTAAGGGTTTTTTTTTTTTAATCTGATATGCAAAACTCATGTCATTAATACTTTTTTCAAAAATTACATTACAACTTGTTACATCAAAAAAAAAATTAACCAAATTTCGTAACTTAAGCTGCATATTTGCATTCTTGAAAACTCATGCTAAAGTTTTATGGTAAAAGCGATAAGAATTTAATTAAAGGGCATAATTGAAACTAAATGAAAAGTTAAAGGGTTATTTTAATCAATAAGTCTTAATTTTTATTTATTTGCCGATAATATTGACAAAATCTTATGTATGAAAACACACATCCGTATATAATTAACGATGATATTGTTTGTTCATATTCTTACAAGTTATTTAGAGCCTATTAGTTTTTTTCATTATGGATGGTAAATTTTGTTTAATGATATTAATCAATGTTATTAAAATCGGACCGGATCAACCGGTTTAATCGTGAAACAACCATGAATCCCGTCAGTTTGATCAAAATTAGCAGTTCATGAAAAAATCAGTCAAATAAACAAAAACTTGTCCAACCGGTTAGAACCGGGTTTTTTTTTATTATTTTTTTTGTTAAGTGGGTTTTCTCATTTTATTCCTTAAAATTATGTCTTTTGTCCTTTTGCACACCAGTAAATCGGTTTAATGAATTTTTAGATATTTAATGAAGTTATTTTGATTTATAAGAATATTGTTAGTTCACTATGAATTTTTATATGAGAATATTTATGGTTTATAAGAATATTGTCGGTTCACTATGAATTTTTAGAATATTTGATGAATTTATAAGAATATTTATGATTTATATAATATTTTTCATAAAAAAACAATAATCCGGTTGAAGCACCCGTTGAATCATGAACTAGTAATTTCACCGATTTGATTTTCGGTTCAGTTATGATAACATTACTATTGCACTTCATATTGACATTGTTGTTTAAAACATTAGAATGTTGATTGGAGTGTATATTATTTAGAAGTATAATGGCATATAACAAATTCTAAATCAATTTATTAAACACGTCTTCAAATGTGAATTGCTCTTGAAATTTATATCTAACTATCATTTTGGAAATAAGAGAATACGTATAATGACTGACTTGAATTTTACAAATATTATTTATCATTTACATTTATTTAACACATCATAGTCGTATTAGGTTAGTAAGTTAGTTACAAAAATATTGAATGATTATAATTAAACTATTAAATGATTATTATTCCATATACCAACAAATGATCTGGAGTTAGTCGATGAGTTTGTTGATAACAATTTTTTAAAATTAAATTATTATCTTTTACTTGTTTATGAACTATTTAACAACAATTTTGTCCGATAAAATACTCGTGTTGAATAATATACTATGTACTTCTTTTAACAATGTCAATATTTATTGCAAAAATGTTAAATTAATAGGAATTGCGTGTAATATTTATATTTTATACATTTCAAATTATCGAAGTCCCAAACATATTAACCTTAAAGAAAAGACGGGGGACCCAATACTTCTCCATCTTCTCCTTGTGAAATTCTTCTGAAGATTTAATCCCATTAAGAATTTAATTAAAACCTAAATAAACGTAGTAATTATGCAAAAATAAGATAGAAAATAGCTAGGGAGCATCTGGGAGAAATTATCCGGACAGTACTGGAGATGTAATAGGTGACATTGAGTGATAGGGATGGATAGATAGATATGGGACTGGTGGTTCGTTTTGGCGAGTTAACTCATAGACTGGGACTCACTTGAGATAAGAATCTTTTATTCGTAATTTCTTATGTTTGTGTACATATGTGTTTGTGTGTTCTGCAGCACCTAGCCTACATAAAGGACCTTTCTCTCCTTTTAACGTAAAGGGTCTTAAAAGTTTGGACCATTTGGTCATGGGCCTAGCTGGTTCTTTCCGTGGCTTATAAAGTACATCATGTAACTTTTCTTCTCTCTGTTTTTTATTTTTGTTGTATACTTTTGCATTGAACAAGTGGATTGGTAATAAACTAATGATGGTGTTAATTTGTAATAAAAATGTACGTAGTATATGTAATTGTGACATGATTTTAACTAGATTTTTTATATAATAGTAATTATTACCCCGAATTACTTTTTTACTGAATTTTGTATGTAATTTCTTATAACAATAATTTTGCATTCAAAATCAATTAAATTTATATTATATCTAAATTATAGAACTTTGCAGAAGTATCAAATAAATTTTTTTAAATACAATTGTTTTTAATAGGATGTAGTACATACAAAATCGACGTATAATGCAAAACTGTAAACCTTCAAAGAGGTCGGTGACATACAAATTTTCCCTACCTAAACTTTTCGTGACAAAAAATATGTATAATACAGAACGTAACGTAAAAAGTTGGTGGAATGTTTCAATCCATGAACAGCAAGAAGGGGCCTGTTTATAACAAGTGAGCAAGTAGTCCCTTTCAAATAAGACTTTGTCAAAAACCAATATCATTTCCTACTCTATTTTATACGGCAAGTCCAAGTCCAACACCAAGCCCTTTGAGCCAAAAGAAGGATCGTTAGCAAATCAAACTAATCTCTGCTTATTTGATTTTTGTTCACTACGATATATATCGACAACAAAAGGAACCACAATAAATTCTCATGAACCTTGATAGAGATGGGTTTTTGTGTGTGTGTGTGTGGAAACCATTAGCCATAAGTAGGTCCTTTCTTGAAAGCAACAAGATTTTTATTCACAATAAAGATGTCTAGAGGGGATTAACTATTAAGCGAAACGCTTGAATTTCACCAAACATGGCAAAATCATCACCATATGGTTGTTCATCCTTTCTTCTTTTGGAAGATTAATTTTTAGTCAATTCAATTTATTTGTGAAGAGATGAGAGGACCATACCACTCAAAAAGAAGAGGGAGGAAATCTAAGGGAGATATTATAAAATAATAGTAATTTTTTTTTATTGACAAAATCCGTTCTATATTATTAATCCAAATTTCATATACTCCTAGCTTCCCTGACCTCTGGATGACGTAGAACCTCAAATAGTAATGGTTTCTTATATTCATTTGGATTACCAACAATAAACCCATTTACTCAAGAACGATACATAACTTGTTATTTATGTCCACTTTCTGAAATTGTGTTATTATATATGCTGTGTACTGTTTATTTTACTCTTTAATTTACGTATTTGAATATATTTAAGTCACCTGTTAGTATATTGTACGGTTTAAAAAATAGATCTCAAGACAAAAAGAAGCAAATTGAAAATGCTTAGAGTGTGATTTTTTGCAAAGCCCAACGGTAAGTGCATGCCGCATTGCGGCCCATTCTTTTATATTAATTAATCAATTGCCAATCACATGATTCATGAATTGGTATTATATTAAGGAAATTGATGCAATATAAATTATAGGTTACATAAAGTTTCGGATAGTATAGTATTGGGCTTTAACTTTTTCCCATGCAATGAGATTCACACAGATGCTATACTATTGCAACACAATGAATCTTTCCGATATCTTCTTCAATTCCAGAAAGTAATAAATAATCCTTCCGGCAATGCAAACTTTTGTTTTATGAACTTATACAAACTGCTTCACTACTTTTATTGCATATTATTATCGCTTATAAGATGTAAAATAGATTTCTTTTCATAACTTAATATAATTTTTTTAAAAGCAATTCTAAATAGCAATTTTAATCTTGGTCATAGTATAAATCTATATAGTCTCGGTATAATTCAATTTACATATAATAAAAGAAGAGATTTTTTTTTATACTCCGTTTCTAAAATATTGGATCAGTCTTAAAATATTAAAATGAAACTGGCTCGTTTATATTAATCCTACAATAGTAAATAATGTAACACCGGTGAGAATATATACTTAGTATTGAACATAAGCAAAAAATGGATAAATGTATAAACTGAATTACTGAATACATGAAGCCTCCGCAACGTATTTGTCAAGAATTCCTTCTATTGAATTTTTCATTTTCCTGTTTTTTTTTAGGTGTATTTGATTTCATATGTTTTTGTCATCTGTTTCATGTTCTTCCTGTTTATGGGTATTAAACTTTCTGTGTTTAAAAAAAACAGTATCGAGACCCAAAACTTTCACTTGCTAGCCCAAAAAGATACATTGACAAACATTTGATATATTGTTAGAGAATAAGGATAATTACCGGCCGATCTAATATGAAGTTTAAAATTTCATAAAATTTTATTCTTTATCCTTATAAATGTATTTTTGTAGATATAATAATTTACAATACAAACTTACAAAGTATATTAAAAACATAATATAAATAGTAACTTGGAAATAACAACTTACAAATAGTAATTCATAAAGAAAAAAAATACTTATTCGAAATTATTTTAAAACATGAAAATTTAAGGGAATTTTTAACTTTGCCCTATGCCGGTCCAAAATTTGCCCCAAAGAATATCACGATACGAAGGTACAAATATGATAAAGTAATAAAGAAAGACATTTTGTGGGGAAAATTAGAAGCAGAAAAATATAAGGGAAATTGCTTAAATCTTAACAGAGAGATAAGCATAAGTGGGCCATCAACCCAGATATATTGGGCCTAGTCATGTATCTAGGTCTCATCATGACTAGGTCTCATTTCGAATAAGAAGTTCAAAACTAGAATCCAAAGATAATAGCCTAGAAAAGGACCAACCACTGCAAAGTGGGACCCACTTCGAGGAACAGCCACCTCAGCAGAATCTGACCCATCTCTAGCATGTTATTGCCAGTTGGCAACCTTTCATTTTATTATTCTTTTTATTCAATTCTAAAAAGACGGTGAAATGTAAAATGTGGCACATATATACATAGAGAAAAGATGGAATTAAAGGATAATATCTAAAAGACAAAGATAGCTCTGTAAATGAAGACAAAAGTAGGGAGGGTACAGAATTTTTTAATTTCCAAATTTCGCATGTTACTGTAGGGGCATTCTGTTAGAGACAAAGCAGTTTTGAAGAAAAAAGGAACTTTGATTTGGATTGGTCATGTTGCAAATCTTGGCCCATTCTTTGAGCACTGTCCTAGCTTTGATCTTGTGCAGTGCTAATCTACTCATCTGGATCTTTTATTTTTAGTCTTTTTTATATTTTTTTTCTTTTGGAATTTCTAATTCTCTGGCTTTACACCACTTATTATTGTTATTTTTTTTTTGGTATTACTAATTAAATAAATTAATATAGTAAATTTTCTTTGAGATTTATGTTATGTCCTATTCTTGAACTGAGAAATTTCTTTGAACTAAAGTTTTCTTCAATTAAAAAAAAAAATACCCATAACTTAGCGAAGGTACTCATTTTTTTTTTTGTGAGGGTACTAACGGAGGCACTCTTTTATTTGAGTTAATAGATAACTGTACTTACATTTTACAAAGATGCTTGAAATATAATTTTGTATTGCTATTCAGTTTTAGATGGAGTATACATTTTACAAACATATTTTAGCTTAATTGAACGTTTGCCTCCTTTTGTAAGACTGGAAGGTACATTCTCAACCAAAGGGGAAACTAAAAGACAAAAAACAAAATTAAATTTTATATAGGATGTCATATTCTGAAACTCACTCATTCGCTATTAATCACTATTTAAAACATGCATTTTTATGTAATTTGCAAAGTTTAAAACTCAAATTTATCTATACTTCCTTATAGACATTTGTATACTCCTATAAAACTAAGTATTTGAACTTTATTGTAATCTACCTTATAGGCTCGTGGGTCGCATATGGTGAACCTTTGGACAGACCATTGAAAAGGTTTTCTTCTGTTTGACTTTGTGGAGTATAAATTATCTATTCAGTTATAAATCATGACATTTTATTATTTTTATGGTGAATGATTTTTGTTTTTAATTTATTTTAGTTTCATGCACAAGCAATATCATTATGACCTTTAGAAGTTATATTCGATGAAATTTTATATGTTTGTTTCGACATACATAAATATTTGCCGCTGTGATGGTCTTATCAATTACTCCGTAATTAAAGAATTTAGTCAAAATGTTGTATAATATTGGTACTGAGTTTTCTGATCAATAGGTACCTAATTCTCAAACTTGTAGTTTTCTGAACAATATTTGGTTGTGAAATATTGTCATATCTAAAAATCATCTTGGCATTCATTTACAAAATATATTGTTCGGATGACGTGATAACTTTAAACTAAAAAAAAGATAACACTAACATTTGCAACTACTAATATGTTAAAAATGTTTGACAGTACATACAATATATTATATATATCAACTAGAATAACAACGTTGTTACAAAGAGTTTTTTTTATAAAAAAAAAATACATTTACTCCATAAATAACAATACAAATTTCACGATGATTACATTTAAATCTGTTAACTATTAATTGGGGACCTCACAACCTAGCTCAAAAAACAAGTTTTGCAAAAACCAAACGCGAGCTAAGAAATTCTGATAGTGATACTTCGACATATAACGTTCTAGCTTTTTAAATGTCACTCAATAAATTACTCCATACATTTCCTAATACATATATACAAGTGGTCGAGGACAATATTATGAACCAGAGAAATTATTATTATTATTATTATTTTATTTTATTTTTGGTGCAGTAGGGCAAAAGTTGCGAAAAGCCTGCTAGTAATAATATACGTAGTATAAATAAATGCACCTTCAAGCGTCCCTACCCGGCTACCCCTCATTATCTTTTAATCATCTACATTCCTTCTCCAGTATGTTAGCTTTTTAACCTCTAGCTCCAAGATATATACAATTTAACTATTAAAAAAGCAATCTCATTTTATCAGTTTCAGCCATTTATGATATCTTTTCCCTCTAATCTTAAAATGGGGTTGGTTGAAAGATTGATATGTGTGAATGCTTACAGCAAGAAGCAATGCAGAATCCTTTTTTGGAGAATGAGAGCAGCCATAAAGAAAGTAGCCAAAACTGGTGGAGGAAACCAACAAATAAAGTTCCATTATGATCTTTCAAGCTATGCTCTAAATTTTGATGATGGGTGCTGCAAACTGGGAGAACCAGATATGGGATTTCAGCTGTCAATGTGCTCGCAGGAGTGGTCAAGAACAAGTCGTAGGGTTTTTGTTTTTATGGGTTGATGTCTGAGTTTGATCTTTTGGGTTTGTGAGTTGTGATGGGAGCTGAGTTTGGTGGAGAAAGATTGTAGCATTTCTCATTATGGGGATGATGATCTTGTACTTCAATTTTCTTTCGTTTTCTTTTGCTATATAACCTTCAAAATTCCCTCTTAATTATTTTTAGGTAATTCGTATTTCTGTGCAGGGAATACATATAGAGGTAATTAGCAAGGTTCACATGCTTTACATCGAATCGGAAATGGAACTTATTGAGTCGGAATACATATCCTATCCTATTTGTTTCAACTAGATTATTATAATATAAATTATCTTATAATGTAAAATTTTTAAAATTTAAATTGAAACTAATAGAGTCATTATTCTCTCTATTTGAAGCTAAAGATATAAAATAGAATAAGTTTCCCATGATATAATTTGATTTGAATCCTTGCCTCAAAACAGAGTCGGTGAGAAGAGTGCCACCACTCCGGCAGAGAACAACGACGGGTAGTGAGAACTGAGAACAGACTTAAATTGTTGACACAACTTTATTTTATTATTTTTAAGTTAACTGTTTTCTTGTTGCACTACTATGGATGCTAAAAGGAGAAAGGGAATTTGTTAAAACCCAAATATTCCAGTTGCTACTTATCTCTACACCAAAACTGTGGAGAGAGAATAATATATCCAACAAAGTCAAAATTTAGGCTTTCCCCAGTTAACCAAACTTGTAGTGCCATTTTTCTATTTTTTGTTTTTCTAGTTGTTCAAGGATTTATATAGGTAAAGTTGAATACAAATTAATATTTTTTTTGTAATTTTTTATAAGCTATGAATACAACTTGCGCAATAATAAAGAATTTAAAAACACAACATATATTAAAATTTTTCAAACTTTATTAATTTCAACAAAAATTATAAAATTATTTGACAGTCAACGTATAATGATTATCAACTTCTGATTTCCGTTATCTTAATGAAACAGATTGGACTCGTCCGGAGTTTTGAAGAAATTTTATATGTGGAGTTGAATAAATCTAAATCGTTAATTTGTTTAAAAGTTTAGGATAAATCATGTAATTATCAAACCTCAAGTAATCCAAAAATTGACAATTCAGCCGATTTACTATATCATTTTCGTTTTTATTTTTTTTAAAGGATCAATTTCTTCATTCCGTGACTAAACAAATAACAGTGAACTTTTACGGTTGTTCATTCATCAAATAACAATGAACTTTTAAAATTTTAAAACTAAAACTAATAAATAATACTCATTTTGATTCAAATGTTTTTTAATATAAACATGTAATTATCAATCAAATATGCAATATTAATAGCCATAAAAAACTCAAATGTTACTCTTGTTGTCAAATGAAAGGCATACTGCGTAGTTCACTCTTTCGTTTATTGCTACTATTATACTATTATTTTGAAGGGAAAAAAAACAAGTAATTAGAAATTACTAATCCATTTTTCGATATTTATTTATATGTACTAGGATCAATGCAGAAAATTTACCAATCAAAATTCACCAAAACCACCACTTCATTCATTTCAACTTTTCCCTTTTTAAAAAAAATTATTTCTTTCATTCTATTTGTTTATGTTGAGCCATGTGTATTATTGAATTATATATGAAAAAGTATGGCTAACGGATAACTTGGGAGAGATAATAGTTTTCTCGATAAGATTGTATTATAAATGTTCAGTGTTAATGACTAAAATTAATTTAGGACTCACTTGATTTCATCTTAGCCTTTAGATTAAATCAACAACTGAAATTTTAAGAACTCTACATTTTGGAGTTGCTTGAAACTCTAGAGGAGCCAAATCCGATGTCAACAACATTGGCAGTCTCTACAACCCCATAAAACGGCTGATAAAATTATAAAGATCATACAACACAGTACGAAGGCCCAAATACTGATATTACTAAAACATATCATGAATGACCCTCAGAACAGAAGTACACGATTTCATTCCATTTGTTTCATGCCACAAACTTTGGGCCTTGTAGAAACTGCAGATCAAACAGCAGGGTCCTCAAGTGCTGCAGTTGATAAATTATTGATGCGAGGATATACAGCTTTCTCATCAAGTTGGTTTTGGGCCCACAAGAGCATCTTTAATAAGCTTGGAAGCTTCGGGTCTGCAATGCAGTTTTTATCGCAACTACTACAATTGATAAGCAATAATGACGCAAGAAAATGAGCAACAAATAAACTTCATCTGTGAACGAGAGTATTTTCACCCAGCACTACCTCCATCCGGTAATTTATTTTATTTTTTTTAACACTTCTATTGTGTGCAGCAAGGATTTCTTGTGGCGCCAAAAACATGGTTAAGTAATATATTTATAAAATATTTACAAGTTAAATTGTAAGGTGATTCTGTTATACACAGCACAATATTAGTTTGCTTGGGAATTTTCCAAGTTCCAGTCAGATTCATGGAAATAAAGTCAATTTGAGCAACTTAAGTTTGAACAGCCCATCAACTGATGCTAAAATCACTATCACAATTCACAAGGATAATCATACTTCTATAAGAGCTAAAACATCATACAATTTCGCATCTACATAGCCATCAGAATATTGCCGGTGCATAAATTCTAAGTACAGTTATCATTACAAGAAACTGTTTACTAACCTTTTTCATGACTCTGACTGGTGAGGATGGCCGCATTCACCTCACTTGCTGTCTTTAGGCGCTGCGATATGTCCAGAAGCTCTCCAACAGGGCAATTGGTGACATCCTCAAAAGCCAGAAGTGCAACAGTTCTCTCCAACTCTTCTAAAAAGCTTTGCTGCAGTAAATAACGATTTGATACAGAGTCGATAACGACAGAGTGAAATTTTATACCGTTACTAAATTGTAACTTGATTAACTATATTTTTGAGATACTAATCCAATATAAGTTAAGTTTACATGAATCCCTACATCCAAAGTTTATCGTAGATATCAAGAGTGAGTAAACAGTTGGGTAGCTAAAGTTCAATGGTTTATACGTAGAATATGAAGTACAAATCTTGAACAATTTCATTCGTAAATTATCGAGGACACGTAAGACTAGGACTTACATTTTCTTCTCCCCGAGGAGCAAGCTCCTCCTGAGCAAATTCCAGAGCTTCTTCCACCTTTCCATTCCGAATTAGTTCTATCAACCTCTGTTGCTGGAGATGGAAAAAGAGTTGGGGATTCGTATCGAGTATCTGCATAGAAATTTTCCATAAACTGTGAATTTGGCAGAATACATTATCTTCTGTTTTTGAAGTATTGGCCAACTGGCCCAACTTATACAAGCCTTACTTCTTCACTCATAAAAATGACACAAATCCCTCAATGAGAAAATTTGAATAAAATATCTCGAGCTTTGTTCATCCTAGACAGATATAACTCAGCTACCAAGTTTTGCTTTAATTGCATAAAAAATTATATGACATCCAAAAATTTACTAAACTCTACTGTATAAAGTAATTACTTTACACAAACAGAAGAATTCTAAAGAGGGAATTCGAGGGAAATCGCAAAGGCTACAGACCTGACTCTTGACATGATTTATAATGCCATTAACATAAACATTTCACGCTGTAGATTTTTCTTTTTTGGTAGATATAACACTTAAGGAAATTGTATTTCACATTTTCAGAACGAAGGGAGAATCTAGAGCTCAATTAGTTCCTTCTATAAGCATTCACGTGAGTATATTCTGCATGATAGACCAATATGTTGAATTCCGTTAACACCTCTACTTTCGAGAAAGAAGATTGAAAAAGTATGCCCTTGTTTGATGCACTGGTATCCTATCATTCTAAATTAGTTTTACATATTTCTTTTGGTTTGCTAATAAGTCGATAGAATCACTAAGGATTGTAAAATTTACATCAAAATCGAAACAGCCAAAGCTTTCACATTTAAAAAGTTTCAGAGCAAATTCAATAAAGAATTAAACATATATTAATGGTTCTTTGTTTTGATCAAGACAACAAACAAGGGAAGATGTAGAATCACACCTCAGGGTTCAAATCGTTAACTTTTTCAATTGCATCCTCCACGTTCCCTGATTGAACTGCTTTCTTAACTGCCATACGGTCCGTGATTGTTGCAAGATCTATGTCTGCTATATGTCTATAAGGAAAAGCAAAATCTTAAATGGGGCAATGCCACCATGACATAGACAATAGAGACAAATTTTAATGAGCCATTTTTAAAAGGAAAAGGATACGTTCTGTTCCAGACTCCAGTCTGAATTTCTCAGCAGCGTCAACATAACCTTCAGTGACAAGAAAGTTCATAACCAACTTATTCATATCTTCTTTCCTAATCTTTACATCACTAAGCTTTTTTTCCCATTCCTCCCTCGTTATCACCTTCTTCGAAGTAGCCTGAAAATAAACCAAATGCACATTTACCACGTACCATGCCTTACGGCCATGTCTGCACAATAATTAGTTGATTACCAAGTGAATGTGCTAGATTATACATGAAATTACACAAATTTATCTAAACACGGATTGGAAATATAATACAAAAATTCAGTATTGTAAATATCTCCATCTCGTCCAATTAATCCCCCAACTGAGCGCCAATACTAGGCGGTCTTCAAGCACCTGATGACTAAGTCAGATTAATCTCAGCCACACTCCAACTAAACCCCTCTAACTCCCAATTATCACCTAATCAGCCGAGCATAGTTTTCACCACTGCAAAAACTAAGAAATCCCAAGAGTAATAACTTTGAACACCAGTTCCCTTTTCACTCATTAAAAACACAACGTAGGCATATATTTCTCACAATCAACTTCACAAGCTCTGTTCCAATTCAAACAACTGAATACAAGAGCTGTTAATCATATCAAATAACACACAAATTTGATTTCTAACAACAACCAGAAAGTTGCCCACCGATAATTCACATATTATTTCCTGAAATACATCGAAAGTGAAAAAAGTCATAGGATTGCTCTAGAAAATGGAAATTAAAATGGATAACATAAATAAATGTTCGTACCATAGCTTCAAATTCTGCGAGCTGACGAATGACAATCCAGAACAATGACATCAGTACGATGCCTTCTTCAAACCCATCTAATTCGATCCACACAGTTGATTTATTTCTTTAATTCTACGATCACTATCTCTATTTTGATCTGAACTGAGCAATCAAAACAGCGAACTGAATATTCCAGAAGCTGAATATAAAGTTCATAGATTTATATATATATGTATGTACAAAGATAAATACACGTATCTATTTGTATTAAATTTCAATGTATGTGTATATATTGAAGATCTGGACAATTTAGAACTTAAACCCGTTGTTCATCTCTAGTCCTCCCAAATTCCAATTATGCCCTTCCCCTCGATTTTTCCTAAAAAAGTATAGGGTTTTAAATAACTGTTTTGACTCTAGATTTGGTCCCTAAAACTTAAACCTCCAATTTCTTTGCTTTTTATTATAGGTGGTTAACGACGATATTGAACGTATATCTGGTCAATGGATAAATCTTTTTTCAAACAAATGTTTGTCGTCACTTAGATTTTTATAGGTCTAATTTTGTCATGAGTAATATATTTTTTTATAAATGAAAAAATTAAATAAATATTCCATTGAAAGAAAAATGTTTCTTGCCTCCTTATAAATACCAAAGGAAAAGGTATTTAGCAGTTAAAAATACAAAATAGATTGAGAATGTTATAACATGCAACACTTTATAATCGAATTTTAAAAGAAAAGTTGTGAGGTTTGAAAATAATACTTCATATATTTTTTTCCTTCTCGACAAGGCCTTGTTTAATTAGGTCGTATCTCGATGCTATCTACATTCATTTTTTTTAGAAGTATTACAATAATATCTGATGCAATATTTATATAATTATTGATTATATGTGGCTGTCCACGATAAATTTTGGGATTTCCAAATCAATTCGCGGAAAATTAATTTATAATTCATAACTGGACATAGTTTATTTTAGCTATTGGATTCAATCAAGCTCCTATAGACTCAACATTTTAGAGGAGAGAAATAACACTCTGCTACTAGCAATAGTAGATGAGAATATTGGGTATTATTATATTAATATATGAAAATATTGGGCAAGTTAGTATATTGATTTCAATTATGATTTATTAAGGGACAAACATAATTAATGATATTAAGTAAAAAAGTTATACTTTTAGTTTTTAACTTTTTTAATATTTCCACTCAAGACTAAAAGTATAAAATTACTAACTATAAAGTTATTATGTATAAATTACAATGTATTTTTTTAATGACAATACAAAGTTACTACTTATTATGTACTAAAAAACACCAAAATTTTAGTCGATTAATATCAAAATCAATGTTATTATTCACATTAACAAAAAATTACATATTACTAGATTGTTTAAGATTTGTTATTTTTTATTTTTTTAGTATAAATTAATGTTATTAGATTGTTTTAGATTTATTATGTTTTATTTTTTTAGTATATAGTAATTCTACGGATAGTAAATTTGATTGTATGGATAATAATTTTAATTATAATCACCGACGGATGAAGAATATGAAGCTCTATAAATTTGTACAAGTTCTATAAATTATCATCACCAAAAGAGGTTGGAGGAGGCGGAGTGGAAGATGCAGATTCAATGTCGAATCACAAAGGTCTTACACAAAATCCAAAAAATTTTACTAAATTTGATAAACATGTTGTAATCGTCATCATTAGGTTGATTTAATGACAATGACGATGATGGCGTGTTGATTTTCTTATATCAACGTCACGTGGTGATTCAATTTAAATTTTTTTATAAAATAATCGTATTATTAGTTTTAAAATTAAAAATATGTTTTGAATCAAATGACGGTAAATTAAATTTTAAATTATTATCAATTTAATTGATTATAATTGATAAAACTATTATATTCTTAAAGTTTATAATAAAATTTTTTAATTACAATATAAGTTGTATCCAATTTTTTTGTAGATTATATTAACTTTAAAATTCAAGATGGCCTGATTTTAGAAAAGAAAATCAAAACATATGGATATGGCTAATTTTGCAACCGTAGGAATTATTGATATAACCAACTAACGAGAGAGACAGAATATTAGCGTTAGACAAATTTAACTGAAACAAAAAAAAAAAAATTAATTGATTGGAGTGATATTTTTTTCCTCCGTTAGCATTAAATCGACATTTTATTGCCTAGAGTGAATTAAGAATTTGTTCAGGAATAGAAATAAAAATAATATTAATAATATTACCGTTTCTTAAATTAGTTTATTTATTTATAAAATTTGGAACAGGAAGATGTAACATTAGAAAATCCAAAAAAACCAAAAAAAAAATAAAAAAAATCAACTAGTACATTAAATACATAGTATTATCCAATATACTGTATACATAACCAGCGCAGCGCCACCGCGTTGCGACTTTGTTCCGCGTCTCTCTTTAGTATTGACTCCGGCTTTGTAAAATCACAGGAGTCTTCCAAACAGGGGAATTCAATCCGCACTGAATCTTCTTCTTTCCCGATTCAATTTTACTCCCCCTTCTTCTCTCTCTCTAATCTATATAGTCTTTATCATACTCTCAACGCGATTACGCACACATATCTTCTTTTAATTGTTCTTTTGATTGCATTGACGATGATTTTTGATCTCCCAAAACCTGTTTGATTAATCAGTATATTGAGACATCGGAGCTGTGAAATTTGTTCGGATTTCGCCGTGTCTAACATATCTATCACAATAATACGATTATAGGGATCTTTTCTCATAATTGATTGGTTGCGATGTGGATGGCCGACAATAGCTCAAGTAACTGGTCTCTTGGCGAGAGATCATGTGATGATGATGATGTTTCAGATAGACTTTGTTTTGATATGGACTCGTTATGGGACATGGTTGAAGCTGCTCCTGATTCTCCCAAGGTATTCTATTACATTTTGTTGCAGAGTAGTTATCAGTATATGAATATATATTGTTAATTCAACTGGGTTTTTGTCTTTATTGGATCACTTTCTGTGCAATTGCATTAGATTTTAGTGCACAATTTTACACAATTGTCATGGATCAAGTCGCTTTTGGGATGTCTTGCATAATTTTTGGTCTTACAATGGTGATTTATTTGCTTTTCCTCCACATCTAATAATTTGTTTTGGTTATGTTGTATTTTTTGGGATGTAATATATGTGGACAACCCCGTTGGGTAGTATACATATTTTTATTTCGTAAGGTTTTACACATGATTCTTGCAAAAGTACAACTAATATTTAAGTCTTACTTATATCTGTCACATGCACAAATTTACGAGATATACATTGTTTAAGAATGAAAAATAATCCAGATGACATTGGGGAAGAATGAGAACACTAACCAAGAAAGAAATATATTCTCTCTAGTTGCTTGGATTGAGCATGGTGGCAGGACTAGAAAGTAAAACCCTATAGATCGGGGAAGAACCAGAATTTTAACCATTCAGATTTGAAAGTAGTTTGAAATGCCTGCGTATTGGCAATTTTTCCTATAAAGTATAATTTGTTGTAATTCCTGATGTTGAGTTAGCAGCAAGGGAATAAAAGTGTCGTGAGAGTATGATGAAGTGTGATTACACCCAAAAGCTTGTTATTACCCAAATAACTTTTCAGATGATTTTTAGAGGTGATGCATTTGTTTGTAGTGAGCATATAATGTTTTATATAATGTTTTTTTTCTTGTTCCCCATTTGATACATCTTTTGATTGTCTAAGTGGTCTTTTGCAGAATACATCAGTGGATTTGCCAGTGAATTTTCTGCCTCAAGGTTAGTCTGCCTTGGATGTTGGCATTGTATAGGTTTTGTACTGGTTTCTAACGATCGGGAATCTTTATTGACTCTGAAGGGTATTATACCATTCTGATGTTTTGATGAAACTTTACGAGAGACTAGATTGAAATCTACAATCTGTGATGCTTTTGTCCCTTCTACTAATGATTATGATTTTATTTTTAAAAATTTCTTGGGTTGGTTATTAGGATTCGCAGAATTCGAAGGGTCGTCTCCACTTGGGGTTGATGTCTTACCAGGTTTTGATACACGCTCCTATTCATATCATTCAGAAGTTTTGGATTCCAGGTCTGGGAGTTCAGAGGGTTCATTTGATTCTGTGGCAAAATCTGTCATATTGGATGTTGCAAAGCAGGATTCTTTTGCGCAAAATGTTACTCCATCTGGGAGTCTGGCTGAATGGATTTATCAGAAAGCTTCATATTTTAGCCAAGATACTACTCTCAAGGCACCTGGTTGTTCCAATATATACGGTTTTCCTGCTGGAGATCCTGATCATGTTTCAGATATAGGAGGGGCATTGGATGGACCTGAGTTTAGGTTTAGGTGCTCGGAAGTAAATTATGGTTCCAAAGGTACGTAGAAATGATTCAGGTCTACATTGCATGAGCAGTACTTTTTGTCCATTCTTTCTCTACATTCCAACCCCCCTTGGCCCTGGTTTGTTTTGTAATATGTCTTCAGATGAGAACAAACTCATATCTCCATGACTTTTCAGGTCTGCCCGACAACGAGTTGAGAGAGATATCTGATATCACTCGTAGAACCTATGGTGGTTTAGCTGAGAATAATTCTCATTCCCCAGAAGCACCACATATGGAGGAATCTTGCACTGTGAATTCAGGTTTATCTTCGCATAGTGCATCCCATATTCAACCCATTAACTGTGAACTCTCTGACATTGACTTTCCTTACATTAAAAGCACCGGTATTGTGGAATCTTATGATCAGTATTCTTTAAGTTCAGATAATATAGCATATCTTGATCCCTCGAAAGAATGTGTTGACAAATATTTTGGCAATCAATCCATGGCGAACAATGTTGAGGGGATAATCAAAGTAGAGGATGTAAGTGGAACGCATCCAACTCAGAGCACATGCTTAAATGGTCAAATGAAGTTTGACGTTCAGGTGGAAAGATATGGAGTCTCGGCTGCTTTAAGGATGGAGAACTCTGATGCCGGCAGGATGAATGACAATTACAAAAGTGCAGAGTACACCTCACAAAGCTGTGAAATGCCATTTGCTAATGTGGATTTTGAGCTTTCGGTTGGCAAGACATTATCAACTCAGATATTGCCTCAAATAACGTCAAACACGTCTGGAAAGAAACAAGCTATTCAAATGACGGAGGAAAATAATTATGAACTATCGGCACCACAGGGGGCTACATGTCAACCACATAGGGCTACTAAAATGAAGTCCTCTGGTGTTCCTGATCGATCATCTAGCAAGAAGCAAGCATTTCATATGAAAGACAAAGGAAATAATAGACTACTTGAATGTAGGAGAGCTCGCGATTCTTTTGAAACAGTTGAAACTCGTCCATGTCCTGATCCAGTGGGTGATAGTTATTGCCTGGATATACAGGACTCAAAGCAACCTTGTACCCAGCGATCCGAGTCAATCAGGACACAGTTGGTTCCAATAACAAAAGAAAGGGAGAGTCGCTTGGCTGAATTTAACGGTACAGATTCACATTTCTCAAAAGTCAGCCACGAAGCAGTTCTTAATTATGCATGTGTTGATGGATCTCAAGTGGATGACGACGACGACTCTGATATGGTTATCCTTGAACATCTGAGTGGCCCTGTATCCCGAAATCGATCTCCTGTGGTAGTCAAGTCAGACATTACATCACGAAGTTCTTCAGTAGTTGACTCCCACAATCACCTCGACATAGGTGGTTTGAAACTTAAGACAAAAGATGAAAGATCCATTTTTAGAGCTGCATTGCAGGTGAGGTTCACTCTATATGTTCATCCTATAATAGTTGGGATTCGGAATTCACGCTTGGATAATGGCTATGCATTAATTATAATTTTCTTTCTTTTCTAAGTATTGTCACCGAAAAATTTGCTTGGCAACTGGTAAATTTGATTTCAGCTGTTAAGCACGCCCTTTTTTCTTTTGAAACAAATCAACAATAGCCAGATATTTTTCCTTGTTTTTCTGTTTTCTAAGTTCACATTGACCAAAGCTTGGTAATTAGTTGTAATAAATATTACTTTGACTTGGGGCAAGAAAAGAATATTACTTGTTATCTACTGAACAATTAATACTGTTGTTTAGAAGATTTGATGACGTGGACAAGAAAATAAAATAAAATAGTGTACTAAATATGTCATACTTATCCACTACATATGCTAGAATAGTTCTATAGGAATATATAATTAGATTACAATAGCTTTTATCCCTAAAAATCTTTGTTTGTCCTCATGAAACTTTGTAAGCTGTGAGTTTTGCCATCTATAGTATTGAGAGGTTTCAGAAGTTGTAACAAAAACAGAAGTACACTTATTCTCTGTAGTCTTAGTTGATGCTTATATTGGTGTGTAGTGAGTACTCTGATTACTGGCACAAAAGATAATTGTATATACATTTTAACCATGTGAAACGGTCTTATGCTTATGCAAGGAACATGTACTTTCGAGGGTGTTTCATTGAGAAGATGCTGGTTTGATTTACAATTATAAATGTTGGGGGTAACAAGACACTTTATGTGTATACACTTTAGATTGTGTATTGCTTCTGGATGTGGTAAACATCATTGAATATAATTTTTAAAACACTCTATCCAAGTCCAAAGTTCATGAATGAAAATTTATATAACCGTGTTTTATATCCTCTCATGTTCCATGTAATAATACATCCCTAATTTGACATTCCTCTTTGGGAAAAGATTCTCTTTTTATCATGATTTTGTTACTGGAAATCTGATTAATCTGAGGCTGTGGCTTTTAGGATCTTTCTCAGCCAAAGTCTGAAGCTACTCCACCAGATGGTCTTCTGGCAGTTCCTCTTCTTAAACACCAGGTTTGTAACTGTCCTCTAAAGATCTCTTCTATGTGACCTGATTCTAAGTTAACTTTTATTGAACATGCACTAAGGACATAGTATTAAATGAGACATCATAAGAAGATGTGAAATTTGATATGCCACAAGTAGTTTTTGGATTATTAAAGTTATTCCACAAGGTTTATGTCACGTCTTGTTTAGGCATAAACGTGCCACTAGGACAGCAGAGATGTTTGTATTGATGGGCTGAAGTAATTATATTTGGCCAAGTGTCCAGAATGTGCACCATAAAATTGGTCAGGTAGGTAGATGGTGGTTGTACCAGATTAATGTGTCTCGATAGAAATATGCTTATAATTGTTCGTCGAATCCAAAACAAATGTTCAAGTAGTTTATATGCTACATGGGTATTTTAAAGTAATTTTTTTAAACTAGCGTTGCACTTATTTCATTGTCTGACCCGTAAATAGTTTAATTTGGTACTCACATCCAGCACTTGGTTATCACATGTTCTATTACTATATATCTGTTTTACTTTATTTTGAGACCTTGGTTGAACTGAAATGAGTTGAAGTTCTGGGCAGAGAATAGCTTTATCATGGATGGTCCAAAAGGAGACGAGCAGCTTAAACTGCTCTGGAGGCATTTTGGCTGATGACCAGGTTGTTTTTGGATTTCTTTTTTGTTACTTGCATTTTCTAGTTTTACTTTGTGACGCATTGGAAAATATCATTCCTTATTAAAAATCTCTACGACAGGGATTGGGTAAGACGATATCAACAATTGCACTTATACTCAAGGAAAGATCTCCATCTTCAAAAGCTTGCTCTACCAACAACAAACAAATGGAGACATTAAATTTAGATGATGAGGATGGTGTTACAGAGCTTAATAGGACAATTCAAGGTGCTGACTCTTATCAAGTCATAGCTAATAGAAGTTTGACTTTGGATAGGAACCCATCTGTACAATCAAAGGGTAGGACAGCTGCTGGAACATTGATTGTTTGTCCTACAAGTGTTCTTCGACAATGGTCTGAAGAATTGCATAACAAGGTAACCAGTGCAGCTAATCTATCTGTATTAACATACCATGGAGGCAACAGAACAAAGGATCCTTTAGAGCTGGCAAAGTATGATGTTGTCCTTACAACATATGCAATTGTTAGTATGGAGGTGCCTAAGCAGCCACTTGATGAAGATGACGATGAGATGGGAAGGGAAAGTCATATTTCACCTATGGGGCATCCATTAACCAAGAAAAGGAGATACCCCCCTAGCTCTGAGAAAAGATGTTCGAAGAGTAAGAAGGGTGATGGTGAATTGATTGAACCTGTTTCTCGTCCTCTTGCTCAGGTTAGGTGGTTTAGGGTTGTATTGGATGAGGCCCAGAGCATTAAGAATCACAGGACACAAGTTGCTAGGGCTTGTTGGGGCCTTCGAGCCAAACGTAGATGGTGCTTATCGGGAACCCCTATCCAAAATGCGATTGATGATCTCTATAGCTACTTCAGATTCCTCAAATATGACCCCTATGCTGCATATAAGTCTTTCTGTTCTACAATAAAGGTCCCAATTCAGAAGCATCCAGCTAAGGGGTTCAAAAAGCTACAAGCTATCTTAAAGACAGTAATGCTACGTCGCACCAAAGGTGAGACCAAAATATGCGAGTGCATATGCCTCTTTTAGTAATCACTATGCAAGTAACTTAATATTTGTCCTACACAGTTTCCTAATTTATTGCTCCATTCCAGAAAACGAGTTGCATTTGGGTTTGTTTGTACTAGGGTTTGTTTTCGTATTTTCAGTTTAGTTTCATCTTGGTGCTAGTTTCTTATAAGAATTATTAGTTTTGAACATGTTTCATACCAGTTCAGTAGCTTTTATTTCTTCTGCATAGTGCAACTAGAACAGTATCAACATACCACATGCAGCAGGGACTAAAATTATCTTGGTTCCAGGCACAATTCTTGATGGACAACCAATCATTAATCTTCCACCAAAAACCATTGAGCTAAAAAAAGTGGATTTCACGATGGAAGAGCGGGATTTCTACTGTAGACTCGAGGCTAATTCACGTGCTCAGTTTGCAGTAAGTTGTTGCCTGCGGTAGTTTCTGTTACAATACAACTAATATATTACTCACATTTACACCTTAAAATTATTTTCTTGCTTTATGTGTGTAGAGGCTTGATCTCATAATTTTGGTTTTCCTTTGTAAGTTTTATATTATCCCTCTTTTCAGTTGACAGAAAGATTGTTTTTCCTGACAGGAATATGCAGCAGCTGGAACAGTGAAACAAAATTATGTTAATATTTTGTTGATGCTTCTGCGCCTTCGGCAAGCTTGTGATCACCCTCTTCTTGTGAGTGGATGTGGTTCTAGTTCTGTTTGGACTTCTTCTATTGAGATGGCAAAGAAACTTCCTCCAGAAAAACAAGTTTCCCTTCTGAATTGTTTGGAAGCTTCTTTAGCAATCTGCAGCATATGCAATGTACACAGTTCCTTACCATTCGCCTTAATTCATTGTTGCTGGTGCTGTGTTGGTTTTTGCATTATTTATAAATTTATTGACATAGTGTTCTTATACGCATGTTATTATCTTTACTTTTTTTAATTTATTTTATTATTTTACCCAATTTTTTTCTATTTCATAAATAAACACAACTTTAACTATTAGACTTTGTGAAGTCAAGCTTCATGCAAATTAGATGTCAATATCATTAGGCAGGTGTATCATACGTACTGATCCTCGGTCTTCTGGTATGTTGATTGATGCTGGCTTAGTAGGACTTTTGTTGGTGCTTTTCTATGACTAAGCTTTCTGATTTCTTGGCCTGAGAAAGTCTTGAGCATCTGAGAAATTTTGTTATCCCCTAGTGAAAAATATTGGTATTTATAGTTGAAATTCAGTGCTCTTGGTTTCAGAATGCTAAGTAAAACTTCAATAAATTACCAGGAAGGTGCAATATTGGTGACTATTGGACTGATTATCGCAGTAATGTACAAGGGGAATGAGAAGTGTGATAACTGCTCGATATGATATTTGACATGCTGAACCTGAATTTTTTCAAAGAATAAAATTTGAATTTAGTTGATTGTCTTTTTGGGGGTTGAATTAACAAGTAGACTGCATAATGACGCGCCTTGTGTTCTACAGCAGTTCATGCAGTCAGGGATTATCCTAAACCAGTTATCTGTTTGTAATGTGCTTTACCTTTTAAATAGTAACTTTTGTTTTGTATTTTCTCATTGAGAGCATGTTTATCGAAGGTAGTCCTTAATTTTTTCTCCAATGAAATGTTTAAGAAGTTATTTGATGTCATTTGAACTAGATGAAGGGGCATGCCTTGTCCAAGGGATATTGCATAAAGGGGCATGTCAAAATTAGTTTGATATCTAATGGAGGCATAAAGGATTGATCTTATCTGTTGACGTGTGTCATGCTTTTAGACTAAATGATGTATTCAGTTGAGTATTCTTGCGTATATAAATTTTTTTTGTGAGTTATTAAGGTATATATTGTTCTTTCATCCTAAAATCTTTGTTCAATGAACAAAATCTAATGCATTCACATAAGTACAAGCGTTGCTTATATTGGTTTACGTTGATATTTATGTAGGATCCACCTGAAGATGCCGTCGTTACAAGCTGTGGGCATGTTTTTTGCAATCAATGCATATGTGAACACTTGACAGGTGATGACAACCAATGCCCAACCACAAGTTGCAAAGTTCGCCTCAGTATATCCTCAGTTTTTTCTAGAGAGACACTCAGAAATTCTCTATCTGAAAGCCAGGATCTTGCTGATTGTTCTGGTATTGCACCAGCTGATACACTTCAGCCTTGTTCATCTGGCTCATTTGATTCCTCCAAAATTAAGGCTGCTATTGAGGTTCTGCAATCTCTGTCTAGACCTCACAACTTTTCGCAAAGAACAAGTTCGGTGATAGATATTGATCAAGGTGCCAATGACACAGAAAATCTGTCTGATCCTCTTGTACATGGGTTGCAAATATATATTCATAATGATCCAACTTTGCACTTGGATAGTGATTCAAATACTTCAATTCCAGCAGTGAGAGAGAAAGCGATTGTTTTTTCTCAGTGGACGAGGATGCTGGATTTGCTTGAAGCTTGTCTTAAAGATTCTTCCATCAACTACAGGAGACTTGATGGAACAATGTCTGTTATCGCCCGAGATAAAGCTGTCAAGGATTTCAACACTCAACCAGAGGTTAGGAGTAATGCGATGTGAACAGTGGAGTTAGTTTGTTTTTGGTTTTTGATTTTCTTCGTTATCATCGTTAGCATTTTCAAAAATTGAATTATTTATGGGTTTAGTTTGGTGTAAAGTTGATCTTGATATTGAATTATTCATATGCAATCAGAAGCTGGTTATGAAGATCATCCCCCACCCACCCCACCCCACCCCAAAGCTATGATGGCTTGGAAATGGTGATCAGTCCTCATTGATAGATAATCAAAGTTGTAATTCTACCTACTAAGATAGAAAAAATACAGAGAGTACTGGAGATATGTGATGGTTGGAAGGAGAATGAGCTGACGTAGGGACAGTAGTCTGAGGCTGATTTTGTTTATTTATTTATTTTCCTTCATTTCCCTTCAAGGACTTCCCATCTTATTTTTCTCTTCTCTTGTGATACTCCTTTAGTTTGAAAAAAAATGCATTTCTGTTGACTGTAAGACAATTAACTTTTCCTATTTTTGCGAACAAGGCGAGAGGCATGTTGGACTTACTAGGATAGTACTCATACACTGGTAGACCTTTACCCGACCCCTATGACATTTTTCAGGCTCTAATATCAATTTCTCATGGATATGAGATATTATATAGCTCTCATTACTCCTTTTTTCGCAGAATATTACTCCCTCTATGCTAAAAAAGGTGTCTGAAGTACACTGAAACACATTAATTGAGGAGAAGAATGAAAATGACACAAAACAGTAGAGGAAAGAGTCTAAGAAATCAAATGGATGCAATTCCTGTATTTTTAGACATCTTTCTATGACGCTTTTTGGAATGTACTTAAGACAATGAGTCAACGATGGAGTATATATTTCTTAAATTAAGATAAGCTTTTGGTGTGCAAAACTGCTAACACGTTATATTCCTGAAGGAGGGCTGGTATCTGGACATATTTCTTCTAATATGCATCTGTGTGTATATGCTGTTGATTCAGTTCTGAAATTGCTGCCTTCGACTTTGTTTTAGGTATCTGTTATAATTATGTCTTTGAAAGCTGCAAGTCTTGGATTGAACATGGTTGCAGCTTGTCATGTCCTTCTGTTGGACCTTTGGTGGAATCCTACCACTGAGGATCAGGCGATTGACCGAGCCCATAGGATTGGGCAAACTCGTCCAGTTTCAGTATTGCGGTTAACTGTGAAAGATACCGTGGAGGACCGAATTTTAGCTCTCCAGGTATTTTTTGTGTTCCTATGATTTTGTTATACATGTTTCACCTTCTTAGTGTGTAGTTTAAAATATTGACATTTGATTAGAAACCAAAACACTCTGATTCACTAATGAAGTATTCACTTCTTTCATCTCAGACTAGACATATAATGGTGGTATAATTGAAAGCCCTTATGCAGCAATATCGATACTCATTCAAATAAAAGGGAGATACATATTCAACTACCTACTACGTCTAATCCTAATAAATTCCATTAATTACTACTATTGTTTTGTGCTTATTTATCACATTCTAGAATCACTGCCATCAGCTCGTCTTTTTGGTTCTAAATTTCTGACAACTATTTGCCACCACATTTCCCAGGTCTAGAACTCATATTTAAGACCTGTCTGTAATCTACACCTATTCTTGAATATTAGCGGTAAAAGTTAACTTCCCTTCCATATTTTTTAATTATATGTTCCTGAATTTCTGATAATGTTTTTTCTTTAAAATAATTTTTTTGAAGACTGAAATAATATTGTTTTGCTTGCCCAATAGTTTATTAGTTTTAAAGATTGAAGGATAAACATTTACAACCGAGTCCAGTGATCAACCATTCTGAAAATCCAGTAATAAAGTTACATGAGACTTACTCTAATATGTCTCGGTTATTGTAGATATCACTCAATCTTTACCTGCAAATCACATGCATATAAATGCTACATTCAATGAAATGGTCAAGAGTTATATGAGGATGGAGCTTGGGAATACTCTAATTTGATTGGTTTATATCAGAATCCACCTGATATTTGGGGATCACATTTGGTACGCTTTTGACAAGTTCTAGTAAACAACTTAATCCAACGAGTCCTCCCAGAATTGCGTTATTGGAGCTGAGCCAGGAATGGCCATTAGTGGAAATGTTAGGGAGGCCCTTTTTAATACATTACGAAAAGATGTTCATAGGGGCCAGAAAGACTCTAGAAACCACCTATGCGCGAGGCGCGTTGGTAACACTTTGCTAAGGAGTGAAGCTTCGTGTGTGTTTTTCTTCAAACCCCCAATCAGCCTCCTTAGTTGATTTCCATTCCTTTAGCTACTCTAATGTTTCAGTTCACTAAATTTGAAAAGTCCAAAGATCGCAGACTAGTGATGGAGCTTGTACACGTTTCTCTGTGCCTATGTCCTTTCATCTCATTCTCAGTGCAGGGGCATCCATCCAATGCATTCTTTTCGATCTTGTAGCCTATGCTTCACTGAACACCAACCAATCTCGACAAAGTGAAAAGTGGAACTGATTCAATCGATCAAGTCGGATAGCATTTATTTATGCTACAATCTGACCTTTTGTTAAAAGCTGCTGCTTTTATGAAATTGACTTGGCTAGTTCCTGTTTGCAAAGTGGTTTGCATTAGGATACTAATCACATTTCTAAAGAAAATGGTGCTCTGGTTTCATTGTGGAATTAGTATGTATTGAATGGATATTTTGAACATCTCAGAATTTTAATTTCCTTTGATCTTTATTCAGAAGTCAATTTACATTCTGGTGCTAAGTCCCAATTGACCTGTTTCATTTGCATTTATATTCGGTCTCTTTGAGTTTCTAGATATTGACATGAGAATTATTTTCTTGGTTGCAGGAGAAAAAGAGAAAGATGGTTGCCTCTGCATTTGGAGAGGATGAGACTGGTAGCCGTCAGACTCGCCTTACAGTGGAGGACTTGGAGTATCTATTTATGTATAACTAGGTGTTATTATAGAAAATTTTGTCCTGATCTAATGCATAATCGTGCATTCATTTCCCTTCTGGATTCTTTACAGCTGTGTTAGCAATGGCGGCATCATTATCGTCATCACTAACAGTGGCGGCATCGTTATTGTCATCACTACGTTATAGCCTTTGTTGAGGATATGTTCTTCCGATATATAAAGAATCAGAGCCTTTGTTTTGTGGTTCTGAAAAGGTTTGTTAGCCGTGATCTTTTCTAACATCTTGACATCTAGTGATTTCTCCTTGTATAGGATTTAGGCTGTTCATAGATTAAACTCGTTGAAGATAGGCAATCTATAGATTCTTTTTTCTGCCATGTAAATGATAGGATTATTTTTTCCAAACTGATGGAGAATATATTGATGTCATAATATAGATTCATTGATAAAAATTTATACAGCATTACTTTTCCTATTCCGTCTTGCTATTTTTACTACATTTATTGAATAACTGTGGATGATTATCATTCAGGCGTATTTTTTCGAGATATTCGTTTTTGTGCACAGAATAATGGTTTAAAAAAATTCTAATCTCACGGAAAGATAAAGTATTAAAAGAACATAAATATTTATAAATTTTCATATTTTATGGTGACATGTAGAATGATTTTTATAATTATGTAAAATTATAAAAAGTTTCTCAACAAAAAACATGTTACAAAAAAATTTTAATCTAAAAGATATATTCAAATAACATGATTATAAATATTATGCAAACATCAGGAAACTAATGAAAAATTGTATATTCTAATGTTATTTACTTTAGTTTTTAACATCAGGAAGCTAATGAAAAATTGTATATTCTAATGCTATTTAATATAAATATATACATTGCATGTGATAATAAAATTCAAAAGTAATATTTTAATTTAGAAAATTTCAAAAGTTTTAATAAAGTTTAATGTTTCTAAGTACAATTACACGGTAAATGAAAATTAGTTTTTTACCAATATTACTTGAATCTAGAAAAACTAAATACTTTTAATGAAAGTTAATTTGCCTAAAATTATTCAATCGACGATGATGATTATGATCCTGAACAAGTTGATAGCATTGTTTTCCATCGTCAAATGAAACATTTTAATTAATAGTTATCTTAAGCAACTACTCGCTACAATACAAGTAAAATATTTTTAAAATTATGTATGCTCTACAAAAGGTTAACTATAGATGCATATTTTTAAAAGAAATTTGATTTATACAATATATATATATATATATATATATTAATAAAATTTAGTAATTATTACTTTATATTTTTATTAGATCCTTAAGAATTTATTATTTATTTATTGTTACATGCATTTAGTGAGATTGTTACTTTTAACCCATTGGCCTAAGTCAGGATCGAAAAAAATTATTATATAATCGATATTATTATTTTATTGAGATTTTACTGTCTTTAGTTTTTTTAAAATAAAAACAAAAGAGAAAAAAAAATTTCACACTAATTTTCGTGTGTATGTATTTCATTTTCTCACATATATATAAAATATTATCACGAAAAAACAACAAGATGGTCCCATGGTCTAGTGGTCAGGACATTGGACTCTGAATCCAGTAACCCGAGTTCAAATCTCGGTGGGACCTTTGTTCCAATTTTTTTGCCAATCTCTAACTCTCTCTCTCTTTTTTATTTTTTTCCTTCCGATGATGTAGTTTTATTACTCTCTGTTCTCTTTGTCCCAATTGACTTCAAAATTCTCAAAAGTGCTTATCATCTCACCTTTGAATTATGCCCGTGCTTCAATCGTCGTCACTAATAACATCAATATTTTCAAATTTTTTTGTAGCACTATAAGATGAAAGTGACATCAGACAATCTGCTAATAGTCACGTAACCAGTAATATGAAAGGCCAATGCCCATATGATCGAATCCTCTAGGGTATCAATAAAATTATAAAAAGGTCTTTCAGTTTTGACTTTTGCGTATGGATATGGTATATTTTTGAAGGTGGCTGTTGAGGGGTTGCTAAGGATTTTTGGATATTTGAGGAAGTTCAAGTTTTGGAGTTCGCTGTCGGCGTTGGATCACGGGGATCACTTTTTTGTTAGTGGGTCTGGTGGGTGTTTTGTTTTTGAATAATCTCGAGCTTTTTAACTCCGGATTGAGTTTGTTTAGTGACTCAGTGAGTGGGTAGATGAAAAAACTTTAATTTGATCTATCAAATGCTTTTTGCCTACAAAGATTGTTTGAAAAGAGTTCGTGAAGCTGCACTTGGAAAATCTTTGAGGTACTTATTTTTATCTTTCTTAAAGATGTATGAAATGTTTTACACTTCAATTTTATATTCATGTTGTTTTGATATTTATTGCCACTTAGAAAGTGAATGGGATCAATCAAACCCTTTATAGAATTCTGACGTAAAACACACACCCAACTCAACTCCACAATAATCATTTTTATAGACTTCTTGGCGTTTCCACTAGCACTAAATTATTGTATGATAAAAATGCTACATTGCAACAACAAAGCAGTTTCTGCATGTAAGTTTATCATACACAGTAATAATTATCTTCCTAGTATATTTCAATACCCCTTTAATTGTTCTTTCACTTCCATATGATCCTTATCCATACCCTTTTACCAGACAAGTGCCAAAGGACAATCTTTTGCTATTTGAAACTTCTTAAGATTTGTAATGAACTATGACCTTACATGTTCTCCGCTTTAGAATGCTATTCTAAAATTTTACTAAGGGATACAATAGTAATACGGAATATTGTTTTTACTCAATTTAATTGATTGTAGGCTAGGCATTAATTTGTAATAAACTTCCTCCCCCTCAATAAGTCACAAAGGAGGCGCATACTTTGTCGAAGAAACCAAGAATAGGCTTTTGAAAAGAAGAGCACAATGTTGGAGTCCAAAACCTGACTATGGAAATATGAAAAAATAAACTTGGTTGTAGAGAGGAGTTGAGAGAGAGAGAATGGAGTGAACTATGCTGATAAAACTTGTTCTAGAAAACATATAGTGGAATATGAAACCAACCTTCCGTAGTTCAATTACATTGGTCCTAGTAGGTTATGGTCTCTTATGAAGAGTCCAGTTGAAATGAAATTCAGTTTGATGAGTCACTTGTGTTTTGAAATTCTTCAAACAGGATGTGAACTTAGTACTCCCTATTTGCAGTTGCAAATGTATTAGCATTATCCATATGCCAAAAGTTGTGTTGGATTGGTCAAATGGTTTAAAGTGATCCTTGTTTGCTTTAATTAGTGCAATTATAGAAAATTGGTAAAACCTCAGAGCTACTGCTATTTGAGAGGGTAGGCATTCATACTTGGGTCACAGGGGAAAATTAATTTATGAACCTAAAAAGGTCTTCCCTTGAGGTCTCTGGGGAATACTTGAATTTAAGTAAAGTGCTGAGGGCTTGCTAGATGGTACAGAAAAGTACTTTTGATGACATTTTATTCCCCCAGACATCCTGACTGTGAGATAGAAATGAGAGTAGTAGTAGTCATATTTTCTTATAATAATAAATACTGGTATTATTAAGCATTTCATGTCCTTTTGTTGCTAAAAATTAGAAATATATCTCTAATATGGATGAATTAAAAAGAAACTTATGTCTCTAATTTTTGGAGAGGAAAGAGTAGATTAGAAAGACCTTGCCTACATGAGGCATGCTTATTTCATGTGTGTGTGTCTCTGTGTGTGTGTTTTCAAACTTATAATTTATGAGTTGAGTCTAGGCTCTGTTGACATTTGATATACACCACATTCAGATTATTCTGAAGGACAGAATCCCATGGTAGAGCTAATATACTTAAATGTATTTTAGGTCATCAGGATGGTGATAACTATCATAACCTAAGCCTAATCCAATATTTTCCCATTCAAAAAAAAAGGAAGTTTCAAAATCTAGTGCACCTTATCTCAACTTTAAGTCTTTTATTTGCACAGCAAGATAAAGATTGGAACAAATGGAATTAAGCCCTTGGATTGTCATATCTGAAACATGATCCACGCGAGCTGCACTTTATCAAAATATATGTTTCAAAAGTTTTTCCAGACTTTAGAATTACTATTCAACTACTCGATTAGAAGCACTAGTGTCACCCATTCATTGTAAGCACCTAAATCTGCGCAAGAGCAATATGGAGTAAAGATATATTAATGACTTTCCCACTTTGCACTACTTATATATTTAATGGGGTTTCTACTTTATCTACATTAACCAATACTACTTGATTTTAGCAAGAGTGGCTGAGCCCCATCTTCATCGGGAATAATCGGTAATCTGAAGCGTTTCTCTGTTCCCAACAAAGCAAATGCATAAGTCACCCTTCCTAAGGGCCTTTTTATTTTTGTACTTTAAAAACCATTTTGCCCACTTTGAAGTTTGAGCATCATGAAATTGTTTGAAATAAGGAAACAATGTTCAATAAAAAGTCACTAAGATGAATTATTTAGTTCTATGGGGACCCAAGAAAATAAAATCATTACTTGAGAGGTGGAATATATAATAATTGGACTCTAGGTACAAAATGTTGGGGTTATGCTGGTCAGAAGTAAAGTATTATGATATTGAATGTGATAAGCTATACATGAGGTGGTATGAATTGCACATGATCTTACATATGACTTCCTAGACCCTTTGTTAAATTGTTGATGGAACCAATAATTATTTTCATTTTTTATTCTTTTCGTTCCAGACACTGCTTCTTAATTTTTGTTGATATGCTTTATATGATGCATGCATGCTAAATTATTCAGTCAATTAGTGTTTGAGATAAGCTTCTTCATCCATTTCCAGTTACATGTTACAATAATTTTCCTTTAAAGGTGATTTAGAACTAATTGTGATATTCATGCGTGCACAAGTGTGTATATGAATGTATCTATGCATCATTTCAACACTTGGTTGATGAGCATGACAGAATTCTTTAATCATTTTACTTTAATGTATTGCATTTGATAAGAATCCTTGACGTTGCCTGTTGTGTGAACATTTTCTGGCTGCCACATATACGATGTGATCCATAAGAGGAGTGGATAAACGCCTCTCAGTCTGTTTGACCTATTTGTTGAGTTAGGTTTGAACTTTTGGGTCAGCTCATGACCTTTACAGAATTAGAATTCATAAAATACTTGAGTACTTTTTGGTTAGGTAAGAATACATTCACGATTAAATGTAGTATAGGAGCCAGTTTGTTCCATTCTCCTGCTTTAATGGGCTGTTAGAGAAAGAATACATGGGGAGAAAAATTGGGATTCCTGTTGTTTTAAGACCAAGTATATACAGGATATATCCCCATTTCACTAGGACTTGGTATTACTGAGCCACTCAGCTCATTCATCACTGAGTACTTGCATATAACAGTTGGGTTATGAAAAGTATTAACAGCTATGTTCTGTTTCCCTTGCAAGAGAAAATCTTCCAAGAATGGTTAACATTACTTACATTAAAGAGATATTCACAAAATTCACAAGCATTGGTTAGTCAGAGATTTTTTTAATGACTATATTATGTTTGCTACTTAGTGATGGATTTGAAATTTCTAAGTGCTGCATTTATTCAACCCCTGAAATCTGATAAGGATACAATTTTAAAGGAATGTCTATTATTTCGATGTCACTTTGTTGTTGCTGACATTGTGCTTTAAGAAAAATAATATAAATAGAATAAAATGGGTTAGTTATGTCCATCCTGCATCTATTCCAGAGACAGTCACTTCTCATATTTGAGGACATTGATATATATATATATATATATATATATATATATATATATATATATTGATTACTAGTTATGCGAATCTCGTTCCTGATTCTTCATATCAGACATCAATACAAGTTATATGTTTCACATGTAAAATTTACATGCTGTGATGCATCACATGGGCACACACATATAATAACTAAAGCTGATAATCTAATCTAGAATTACTTTTGCCTTGCACTCTGTTTATGTCACAAAAACAGTGGTTGTTAATAAGAAATAGATGGTAATTCATTGGGCAGCACCAAGTCGGTGATCTATGCTTCGTGTAGGTCTAGTCGGAAAAAAGTCCATCTGTTGGTGGCATAAAAGAATCGGGATTTATGTTAGTGTAACAGTTTTGCATACGAAAGCAAGATAAGGAACATTTTACTGCATATGAGGTGGATTGAATGATATCATCTACTTAATATTTAACCTGAATGCAAAATTTGTACTTGGCTTCTATATACTTATGAACCATTGCTTCAGTGTTCACTGTATGGCATGAGAAATGAAACTAGGAATATAAGTGTCAAATCGAAAACTTGATTAGTTAACTGTTCTATACACTGTTTTGATTTTTAACCATATTACTTACTAGCAGAATCATGGAGTTAATTGGTTGGAAAAGAATTTGAACATAGCTAGCTAGAGATGATTATGCCACGCTGCATATGTATCAGGATAGACTAACTCAATTCTCACCCACTTTTTCCGCTTAATTCTCGCCCTGACGAGGTTTGATCCCTGACCTCAAGGTCATACGATAGTGCTCTAAACAGTTGAGCTAACCACAACCTCAGAAAACTTAGAGACTTGATATGATGTAACCAAGACTATGGAAGTTGTTGCTGATATTGTGGAACCACAAAATATAGTAAGATAGTAATCAATAATCAAGAGAGGATTTCCATCTCATTTTTCAACTAATAAATGTTGGAATCCAAGTCATACTTCAACAATAAACTTTGTTGCTTATTGCCATTTCTTTTCATCACCTTGATTTAAGATTATAGGTCTCAAACCACAACCTAGGTTTGCCACAAAATTCTTCATTCTTCTCATTGATGATGAGTTTTTATTAAATAGCATTGCTTTTATGCAAATCAAAGACTCTACAGAGAGAATACACATCATTGTTTCATTTCATTATGCATTCTAGATGAATAATGACAAGGTTCTTGTCAATGTGCTAAAAGAATGTCTAAAAGTTACATGATTTAGGGCTTTTTTGCTGTGTTGGTTAATGTTCAAGACTTTGTCACGGTAACCTTGATGTGTATACAATACAGTTTAGCATTAGTGTTGTATCTTTTTGCTGCATAATAAAATGTTATTTTGCGATCCTCCGTAGTCAGTTGATGGTTACATTCACAAAACATATAATTCTTTCTGTTGTAAAATGATATTATTAAACATGAAATTGTAGAATTTTAATGTTATTATAATGTACTTGTTAATTTTAAGTTAAACTATGGCATGATATGATTCATTAGTTCTTCTTCAAAGATTGATGAAGTAAAATCATTTCATTTGCTAAGAGCTTAAAAGAAAAAAGAAAAAAGAGAAAAAAAATCCTATTTATATTCCAAAAGAGTGCTCCCGGGTGTGCAGTAACCTTGTTACTACAAAATTACTTTTATAACATGTTTGGGTGGTAGGTACTACCCTATTTTTATTCATAAATATGTTTCATCATTAACTAAATATCTACCAGTCTGGCGATGCTGTTTTCAACTTGATGAGCAGCACAACATGTTCTAAAGCCTGCCCTGCTCTCTAGTTTCTCCATCACCACCTTCAAATTTATCTCTAAAAGACATGGAAGTGATCGAGTTTATAGTCTTACCTAGTAGAATAATTAAATATTCATATCTTAGTCTGGTGATGCTTCTTCTTTCTACTTGATGAGCAGCACAACTGGTTACCTTTCTTTCTAGTTTTTCCACCAGAACCATCAAATTTATTTGTAAATCACATGAAACTGATTGAATAAATAGTGCTACCTGTTAAAATAATTAATTCAAATCTTAGTAGTTGTTTGGTTATGCCTTTTTCTGCTTGATATGCAGCGCAACAGATCCTAACTGCCTATCTTTCTGGAGAAGTTTCTCCATCACCACCAGCAAAAGTTACTTTTGAATTACGTGGAAGTAATTTAAAAGGCGTTACCTGTTATAACTTGCATCACTAAGATTGTGCTAACCATTTCAAAGTGGAATGGGAAAATGAGTCACACCGATAGTTACTCATGAGAAATAATAATAATAAAAACTACACTATCTTATGGAAATGGTGATACCTAAATTAAATTTGCTTATTCATTAATATATTTCAAAGAATAGCATCCCATAGTACATTCTACTGTTGTCTTACCATCTGGCTGTCCTGAGTTTGGCCTCCCATTTGGTCTTATTAATTTCACCCAATTTTATTTTTTCCATAGAGCAATTTACGTTTGAGGTGGGTTCTGCTAGGTTAGTGGACTACAATGAAATTCACTCAACTCATCACCTTTGCTAAAGCAAGTATGAGAAAAGGGATCAAATAATGTGGGGACTGAGGGAGTTTATACTGATATCTGGGACTCAAGATAATGTAAACCATGTATCCTAAGAAATAACACTGAAAGTACAAACTGTACATTTTCTTCTGTAAATTTGGTGACAATGCGCCTTACACTTCTCACTGATAAAATATTAAAAAAATGGAAAATTATCACCTATTTAAGTAGACAAATCTGAAGACCTTATCAGCTTCTGATTCTGAAAGACTGTATCATACTCAAGTAAGTCAACACAAATTACATACCAAACTATTTTAGCAATATTATTCACATGACTCTGATCCAACAACCCATAATAGAAAATGGAGGCTCCACAAACCTTGCCATGCAAATAAAGGCTAGAACTTTTTAAAATTTCATGTCAGATGCCATACAGTTTCCACCTCAATTTCCAAGCCAGTTTTTGCCACCTATAGCGCGAATTTAAAAAAAAAAAAAAAAAAACTCTAATAAAGTACTAGTCTCAAGTATATAAATACATGTGTAGGTGTTTGTGTCTTTCAATATTTATTATTGTGAAAGCTGTCTATGAGTTGGTCGCCTTATGGATTTTGTAACAAATTTGATGGTTTTCCTTTCTATAGCTTATCTTTTTATATTGTCTGTGTCACCTGTTTCAGGTGTCAGGCATAGTCAGGTTTCCACTGTCAAGATATTGGATTCCTTTAGTGGTGACGATCTTGTTACTAATTTGCCAGGCCAACCTAATATAGACTTCCGGCACTATGCTGGGTACATTACTGTGAATGAAAACAATGGAAGGGCACTCTTCTACTGGTTCTATGAAGCTTTGACTCTCCCTGATGACAAGCCCTTGGTACTTTGGCTTAATGGAGGTAAGAGAATGATATCCACTTATATTTGAAATTTATTCTTAGGATACATGAAATACACTGCACATGTTCAATGGGATACTTTATTGTCTTGAGAAAGCCATCTAAATTGTTGTTTTGTGTTGGTTCTTGCACTTATCATGCACGGTGACTTATAAGATTATGTCTAGATCTTTCTCAATTGAACATGTCAATGTTGCGGAGTTTGATTACATTTTTGGTAGGATACTGTAGTACCTTTCAGCAGCTTTTGTGGTCATTAGGATTGAACAATTCTTTAGGCCATGCCCATCTATCTAATGCATATGTATCTATGCAAAAATATGAAGTTATCAAGAAGAGACTATGGTGGGATATTCCTCCGAGAGCTTTTCATACTTCTCTTAAATGGTTCCACATGTCAAACAAACAAAGCTTTTATAGGTCCACTATCTATTGATTATGCTTCGATAATTTCATGTCTTATCATTTGATGGACGTCAACTTTAGCCCCATTTTCCATTTACCTGATTTTTTATACTTGAATTAATTACTCCATTTGTGGATTGATTTTTTGTTCTCCCACAAGGTGACAATAGGCTACATGTTTCAGGTCCTGGATGCTCTTCTGTGGGATATGGAGCAACACAAGAGATTGGACCTTTCATCGTGGACGCACATGCTAATGGCCTTAAATTTAATCCTTACTCATGGAATAGAGGTAAAATTATCACCGTTTTTGTGATGGGCAGACATATACTAATGATTACATCAGTCAACTATACCAAAAGTTACAAGAAAGTTCTTTCTCATAACTGACTACCGATTCTTTAACTGTTTTTCAGTATATATACTCAAGAGTGAGAATAATATATGTTTTTCTTTGTGATATGGACTGATGGTGCAGAGGCCAACATGTTATTCCTGGAATCTCCCGTGGGTGTCGGCTTTTCATACTCGAATACAACTAGTGATTATCAAAAACTTGGGGATGACTTTACTGGTGCGTGGTATGCACGACTATATATCTGTGTTAATAACGTCATAATGTCATACTATATCCTTTTCTCTGATATGCCCCCTCTCCCGGCCTTTATTTATACATATATGTATCAGCCTTATCATTTTCGTATTATTTTGGTTTAGGTTTGATTCTTATGCTTGTGTATGGTATACACAATTATTTTGGACATTAAATGATTTCTGAATCTGATTATGTTTCATCTCTTTCTGCTTTGTGGACTATCATGTCAGCAAATGATGCTTATGCTTTTCTTCAAATGTGGTTCCTGAAATTCCCATCTTATAGAACACGGACTTTTTACATCGCTGGCGAGAGCTATGCAGGTTGTTCACCCTTCATGAAAAACCTTATAAATCAATATCCTTGTGTATTTATATTTACATGCGTACGCTCTACAGGAAAATATGTTCCAGAACTGGCGGGCCTTATCCAGAACAAAAACAAAGATTCTTCTGTACACATTAATCTGAGGGGAATGTTGGTATGGTTTCCTTGTTCTAGAGTTCGAGATACATTTCTGAAACAACTTTACTAAAGATAATTCTTTTTTTTTTCCTCCTTGAAATATTACCTGGTATAAATGTAATACCAATACCATGATAGTGCTTAATTTACTTAGAATATAAGGTTGTGTTTGATTGTCTCTTAATAGCTCTTTAACAGTTTGACCTTTTAATCGGTAAGAAGTGCATGTTGTTTGATAAAAAAAGTTATGTTCTCTGAATGTCTCTTAACGCCTCTTGATTGGTTAACAGTTTGACATTTTAATCGGTAAGAGATGCATGTTTGATAAAAAAAAGTTATGATCTCTGAATGTCTCTTAACTCCTCTTGATTGGTAAGAGAAGAAACTAATGCTGATTGATCAAGAGGTATCTCTTAATGAGAATTTTAATAAGGATATTATCATTAAATTTGTAGCAATATTATTTAACAAATTTTATTACATAAACTATCTTGAAAATTAATTTTACTTTGATAGTGAACCTCTTAATTTTAGTTTTAGTGTTATTCAGATGGTCAAAATAATTTTGTCAAAATAATTCAAATTCAGATAATCTATACTATACAGACATCCTAATCATTCAGACTTAAACATTCATTTTTATCAAACGCATCCTAAGTAATAAATAATGCATAAGTTTATATTACTTTATAATTTGAAAGTGGAAATGTTTCTCTAGCTTTAAACAAACTAAAAAGGAAAATTTGCGTACGAGATGTAATTTAAAGCCTTATCTCTTTGTTGAGTACAGCTGGGTAATCCCGAAACTTGTGATGCCGAAGACTGGAAAGGTCTCCTGGATTATGCTTGGAGTCATGCAGTAGTATCAGATGAAACTCATAAAACTATCAGAGAATCGTGTGATTTCTACAGCAACGACACATGGAGCAACAAAGATTGCAGTCAAGCCGTGGATGAAGTACTAAGACAGTATCAGGAGATAGATATCTACAGTCTCTATACCTCAGTCTGTACCGTCAATACAGCAGGTTCACAAGACAAATCAGCACAAGTCGTGTTCAAGGGCTCATCTAAGATGGTGAGGTCAACTTATATACTTCCATATTTCTTTTGGCTATTATTCCAATTCATTAAAATCACAATATCACTACTTTAAGGACTACTTCTAGTGGGGGTTCAAGTGGTCCAGAATTGCACAGAAGAAAAAAGTTAAAAGCTTGAATACCATTTGATCCTGCATAATGGGTGTACCACTTCTATATAATATTATAAGAGAATCACCAGTGATATACTCCTTATTGGATCATTTTTGACTTAGGTAATGAACCTATAAAGCTGTAGGTATTATTTTAACAATCAAGGGAGAGAAAATATATATGCTATTTAATTTAATAATCAAGGTGCTTGTATTTTGATATTGTGTATCAGATGCCACGCCTCATGGGTGGGTATGATCCGTGCCTCGATGACTATGCAAAAACATACTACAACAGGCCTGATGTTCAGAAAGCACTCCATGTTAGTGATGGTCGAGTCCTCAAGAACTGGAGCATCTGCAAGTAAGATCTTAAGTCGTTTTCTTTTTCAAACATGTTCACAAGCGTAGTGCCATACAAGTTTTACTCTATTTGCTTTGTCATACTCGTATCGATAATTTCCACAAAAGAAAATAAAAATAAAAATGTGTCTCACAAATGCTCGCTCACTGATCTGGGCGCAGTATGGATGTCTTTCATGGCTGGTTAGATTCAAAGGAATCTGTTCTTCCTATATACAAGGAGCTTATAGCTGCAGGACTTAGGATATGGGTCTACAGGTATAATATTCCAGATCATGTTAGTTTTAATTTATTTTAGTGAGATTTTATTTAATATCTAGTTTTTTTGGTGGCTCAGTGGTGACACCGATGGAAGAGTTCCAGTATTATCGACAAGATACAGCTTAAATTCTCTAGGCCTGCCAATCACTAAGGCATGGAGGCCGTGGTACCACCAGAAGCAGGTAATTTTAAAATACTTCGGTATATCTCTATAATAACACCGAATTCATATTCTTTAGAAGTTCAAATATTTGAAATTTTAGTACCCAGTTATCAGGCGTCATTTGACCCCTCCCCTCGTAACAGTGGGAATTTTTCCAGCAAATGATACGCTAAAGAGTGATTATATTCTCAAGATTATTGAAGACAATGATAATAAGCTGGAAGATGGTCTATCTTTTAATAAATTACCTTCAATGAGGACCCAACTTTGTTACCTCCCTTATGAAGGGGGTGAGTTGATCAAATTGTCTGTGAATTTGAAAGTACCCAGTTTCAGTTATAAGAATCTCTGAATTTTAAACTAAAATAAACGGGCCTAGAATGCAATATATTAATAACCATGCTCTTTCCGTCTCCCAATAAAAAAAAAGGAAAAATTGGTCTCGTCTTAGTAACTAAAGTGGGCATCTGCTATGCATGTTGCAGGTAGGTGGCTGGGTTCAAGAATATGAAGGGCTTACGTTCGCAACATTTAGAGGAGCTGGCCATGCTGTGCCTCTGTTCAAACCAAGCGAGTCACTTGCATTCTTCTCGGCTTTCCTCAACGGAGAATCTCCACCTTTCCGGCGATAGCCAACTCTGCAAACTTATCGTCGTCGATCTTCTGCAAACCATTTTGCTCCCATAAGTACTAGTATTTGGCTTCATGCGTGACATGTAGCCTACAGCAACCCCATCATGAGCGTGTTGGCTTTCTTTGTCCTAAGCTAAATACTCTATTAATACCTTCTCCTTGCTTCTTTTGCCTCACTTGTTTGGTGGTGATGAAGAATATACAAGGAAGAGAATAAACCTGTATGCTGATGGAAGCCCATTTGAATCACAAACTAATAGTGCCATTTGGTGGATTTAACATCTGGCAAAAGTTGATAAGCAAAAAGTTGCATCTCTGTGGCATTTACTGAAAATTAATAGAAAAATGACCGCGGATATACAAGATCAATTTGTAAGGCAAAAGGAAATTCATCGGTTTAAAATAATACGTAGTAGTACGCATTAAGATAATCTATTACATAGACCGAAAATTTTCATATCTATTATCATCTTAAAGTTGTTAATGCACGGTTAGACGTTACAACTGGGCTGGGCACGTTAAAATGTAAATGTACGAGAGAGAACAGATAAAATTAATTGCAAAAGAGAGAATCTTGAATATTATTAAAATATTTGTTTTTAGAAATTAAAAATGACAGATAATATATAAAATAAATCATTCAACAACTGGAAGGAATACATCAACCGAATTTACTTGAAAATCTGCTGTTTACTCGGGAAATATAAACTGATTCTGGGCTCGTCAGCAACGGCAATAGTAGAAAATTTTTCATGATCGAAATTGTTGATTGAAACTCTGAGTAAAGCAGGGAACTTGCTTCAACACTCGTTCTCTAATTTTTTTTTTGTTGTTACTTTATGATCGTCAAGTAATTGTTCATAATTCTCATATTTCTAACTCTAATTCTGATTCTGATTCTTACCAGCCTGCATAGATTTATTTTCTCCGATTGGTCTGCTAGTTACAAAATTGATTTTCAAATTTTCATGTAAGAATTTTGGGAATTTCTTTAGTTACAAAAGTTGCAAAGATTAATCAGCTAAAATATGATGCAATAGAAATAATAATAATAACAAAAAAATAAAGAAATTGGATAATTAAACTTACATGCAACAATTTTGTAAGAATTAATAAACCACATAGATATGGAGCCAATGACGGCATACTAACACAAGTTGTAGAACTTTAAAAAAAAAAAAGAGGTGTTGAGAGTAGATCCGAACAGTTTGTTTCAATCTGTATGGAATAATTTTAAGTTTCTTTACATCAGCATTGTTCATAATGTATTTCAGCACCTCCAACCCTTTTGTTTCTCTATTCCATGGACAAGTCTCTGGAAAGTTGCAATTCAGCCCCCCTTGCATTCAGCATCTTCGTAATCCTAAGAAAGTTAAAAGCAGATGCAGAATCCAAATTATTATGGGGTACATATACATAACGAGCACTATGCTTTTCGGTCAACCAAATGGCTTTCACGGTCCACCCCAGTTGAAAACAGACCAATAGTTCATATTTAAAACAGATCAAAGGCTTTTGCTAGCTACTGCTTCAAGCAGAAGATATAATGTAAACTCATATGAGTACAATATGCATTATAAGCTAGAAAGAGATTTTCTAGAATGGTTGCCCAAAAGTACTCATGAAAGCTGTCTGTGGCCCCCGTTTGTTTCAGGGTATAATTAAGAATCTAGAATCTCTAAATTTGAGCTAAAATAAACGCCGCCTAACTCTCCACCCATCCTGATATGTACAGTTTGAATAACTTACCACAAAATTTAAGATAAGCATCTCCAAGTTTGGTGCCCTTTAAAGGAAATGCAGCAAAAGGTTCCACAGAGAAGCATCAATGGTAAGTTCCAATGCCGGCAAATCATACAGCAGGGGTAGGTTATCATCATAAGCAAAGTTTATATCCTTCACGAATTATAGGAAAACCCCCCCATTAATTGTATAAAGATAAATTAGATTCTACCCACCAAGGGGCTCCCTCATATGGAAATTTACCGACCTTCATAGCTCCCAAGGAAATTGAAAGAGAACTGGCAGGGGAAAGACCCTGGATCATCTTCATTGCACGATTTGCATTTGCAAAGTCTTCGGCAACATCCACATGCTTGAACATTAGATGATATATTTTTTATTGTGTACGATCGCAAGACGTTATCTTTGATGGAGATATGTTCCAGCAACGGGGCATCAATCAGAATATCCAAATCATGTGCACCCTCTTCTTCATCAGAACAAAAACAGGACTCTGAGTTTTAGTACTAACCTTTTCAAGAGTGGCAAAACAATATTAAGCTCGTTACAATCAAACCCATATCCAATGAAACACACAGAAAGCTCTTCAAGTAACTGAAGGCAGCAAAAGTACTTCGATAGTAATTCATCATCCCACGGGCTATATATGTAATGTAGCTTAATGTCGAGCACTTTTAGATTACTAAAGCATATTGACTACTTTGTTGCAAAATCAATGGACTCATCCTCTCCGTCGACGTCTGAATCACATTGAAGTTCCAACCGCTTCTACGGTTGGGAGAAAAGAAAGAATGCGAGAAAGAATTTCATCCGGTAAACTGCTAATCCTACTACCATGCTCAAATATTTCGTCTATAATTTCCCACAAACAAATTCTTCGGAATCTGCAAATAAATAAAATTATTAGTGATATGAATTGTTCAAAGTTTCAAAAGCTATTATCTGTTTCCAAAAAGAGTTCACAGAAAAGCAAAAAAATCATACCAATTTCATAGAGAATAGAAATTAATAACCGGAGAAATCATAAAAATTAACAGATTCAATAGGAACGCAACTATATGCTTAAATGTACATCGACCAGTTAACACAGTGTCAGCTTCTAAGGTGTATATCATATACTGTAGCATAATTAACAAAACTGAGGGGCCCATTAAACTCTACTAACCTATTTCTTTCAGTTTATTCCATGTGCAGAGAAAGGAGATTACACGGTGCGTTGACGACCTACCGATGGTATGCAGAGGGCTTCGGCCAGATAAAGTGAACAAAAACCGGGATTTGCGATTTGAAAGGTTAGGGTTCCGATTGACGATCGGGTTCAATTCGCGATTGGTGTTTCATATGAAATTTGGCTGATCGTGTAGCTTAAAAAAGATAAAATAATAAAGAAGTGATGTTGGGGAATTATTTGTTTAGTTATGACCAGAACTGTTCTTGTTTTTTATGATTTATAATTTTATTTGAATTTTAATATACATATTTATCTGCATATCAGTTAAAAATATTTGTGTGGTTTACTTTGTATTAAATGTTGCTCATTTTCGGTACTAGTGTATTTAGTAATTTATCAATTAAAAATTTAATTATTCATTTAATGTGTATTATTAAAATATTTAATTCGTTTAAAATTAGAGTCATATTTTACTTTTACAATTTAAATTAGAGATACATTTCATGTGAGCGAAACTTTATAATTCAAATTATTTTGTGAAATTTATGGTTTTTACATAAAAACTTTTATATAACATGAAAAATATGTAGTTTACTTTTACATAAATACTTTTGTATAATTTTAGAACAGAATGTGTATGTTTAGCAATATTTTATTACTTTATTATAAATTTCTTTTTGGTCTATGGAAAATGTTATTTTAAAATTAGTAATTAAGGAAGTTATATTGATATTTGAAAGTTATTGATTTTATTATAAAAAAGCTTTCTTTTAACTTTTATAAACAAAAATAAATAAAAATAAAAGCCCGAGCGACTTTGCTGGAAACATATTTTCAAATGTAAAATTTATTTAGATTAACTTAATTTTAATCAACGAAATAACGTTTGCATAAAATGATAATGATTTCAAGTTTCATTCCAGCGGAAGAAAAAATTTCAAGTTTATTGTCATCAAAACTATCGTTTGTGCGTGTGTGTGTGTGTGTGTTAACATATCTACCACCACATTAAACTAACTAAATCAAGTTGTTTGACTCGACGATATCCAAACATGGCTCCACGAATCTCGCCAGAATTGATAGTATGCTTCTTCATATCCTTAGCATTCACATATTTCTTCACCACCTCCATCCCTTTTGATTCTCAACTTCTTTGAGATGTAACAGCCAACATGTCTCTGGCCTGTTGCAATTCAATCCCCCTTCCACAGCAGTATCTTCATAATCCTATTCAAATAAACGCACAGAGACAGAGAGGGAATGTGAAAATATACGAGGACAAGTACAGAGGATAAAATTTATTGTTTTAATATCTTTTAGTTGTGATTTTTTAGTGTATTAAATATCTATGCTAATCTATATTTATCTATTTCTTAAACATATACAACTTATTTTTATAGTTTTAATTGTATTTTTTGTTTTTTGGTGTATTTTAAAAATATTTTTGAAAACTTAAAATGTTTCGCTTCTGTTAATTCTATTTGTATTCCAAATTTAATTTGAAATATAAACTGTTCAAAATCAAAACCAGATAGTATTTGAATTTAAACTAATTTAGATTATTCAATTTTAGCAATAATAAGAAAAAAAAATCAAGTTTACTGAATCAACAAGCTAAACAAGACCTGTCAATTAATATCTAGTGGTAATAAATAATAAACTCAAGCCCTATTTTTTAAGAAAAATAAATAAATTTGCACCTAATATTCGAGGTTATTCTCGCAAATTCAATTCGCATTTTAATCAGATTATATTACGCTTTTTTGCTTATCATATTAAAATTCTATAAACATTAAAGCTCAGTGATAAATAATTTTACTGTTGAATTCGACTTCATTCAAACATGATTAGTTTCAATTATTTCACATTTAGATTAGAAACGGAAATACTAAAACATAACCGATGTGCGTAATTATAGAGAGAAAATGGCCGAGGAAGTAATACACATATTGTAATTTGTGTATAAATCGATTTGATTACTCCGTATAATCCTATGTGGACTATTGAAACCTAAGAATTTATTAACTTTTTTTTAGCATGTACAGTAATTTTTTGTGTAATCTTTTCTACTTAGTTTACATTTAAATTTTAAAGTCTCTATTCCGGGGCATGCCTTTATTTATTTTATTCCTCAATTTGTAATAAAATTTTCAAAATTTGTAATTTAAGATAATATGTGACTGTTAAATTTTCAAGTTAGTAAAGGTTATAAATACTACGCCATTCACAATATTAACGTTTGCATTAAAAAAATAACTAATAAAGTAATAGGAGTATCAAATTTGAAGATCTTCAATTTCAAAAAGAAAATTTGAAGATTTTCTTGTATGGAAATTTCAAGCTTCATAGAGCATTATGGGCATCAATTTCTTTTTAGTTATTTAATTATCATTTTTAAGTTGAAATCAAACTATTATTATCCACTTGTTCTTTTGCTACTCTTTTTAACTTAAGAAATGACTTGAAGTCAAGTTTAAGATATGCGGAGTAATTTTTAATTTATTTTTAAAAGAAGGCAAAAAAAAAAATAAAAAAAAATCATAACTCTCAAGTCAAGAAGTTTAAGAAGTTGATTCAAACAAGGCCTTATAAATTTTTTTGACCATGTTATGTTTGTGCTTTCATGCGAACGGAGAATAGACCTTCTACACTATATTCACTTCGAATGAGCAAATACTTTTCTCATTCATTAAACTTTCCAAGAAACTCAAAGTGCAGATTACCAAAAAGTTTGTGTGCTCAAGAAAAGGTCTTTACATCTCGAATGTAATGCGCCAGACACATTTATTTATAGAAAATGACGGTGACAAAAGAGAAAAAGAAAACGAAAGAATAACTGAAAACAATCAAGAGTAATGTATACATTTTGTTATGGTAAAAGAATCATGTTAGTCATCGTCAAATCAAATATTGCATGTCGTATTGGGTCAGTCTTGGTGGAGATGCTCTTCTTCGCTTACTTCACGCAAGTTCTTTATCACGGCATCAGATGCACTTGTTAGAAACTCCGACCAATCCCTGCATTCACCATATTAATCCAAACACAAATTAATTAACAACGAAAATTGTTTTTAATTATATCGTTTTAAAACCAAATTTATTTTTAATATGCAGGAATATATATGGTTGATGACATGAAAATAAAGTTCTTCAAATAACAATAAAAAATGCATGGGGCTCTTTTTACATAATGACGGGAGCTAGAGTAATAATGCTGCATGACCTAGCTTGTTTGCAGCCTACCAGTCTAGCAGGGTTTTACTTGAAGTAGTTGAAGATTTAGATTGTATTTAGTTTGATGGTAGATCGGATTAATATGTAAAAATAGAAATGGAAGATCGAGAAGCATGAAAAAATGATAATTGTCTTCAAATTTTTGTTGTAATGAAATAGGCAAACATCATGAAGGAAAGAGGATAAAAGCTAAATATAATTTTGTGAGAATTAATGAATAAAGTAAAAAATTAGTTTTACACATATATTATTTAATAAATAGTATAAATATCATTTCATTCCCCTAAAACACATCACTGGGTTGTGCTTGGTATAATTGAATAAAATAACCTGAAAATTGAATAGATGGATATATACATATATATATATATATATATATATATATATATATATATATATAGATATGAAGAAAAACTGAGGTAGAAGACCATGATAAGAAAATTATATAGGGAGTATATGAAAAAAGAAATGATGGATGGATTACGTATAAAACTTAGGTTGTGAAAACATAAATAAATTTGGTGCAAAATGTTAGGATTAGAATTAATTATTCACAATATTACGAGAAAAAATAAATTTTACACATAAATAACCTAATAATGTAAAGTTTATTCTATTATGATGTCAGTTCAGTTCCATTAAACTAAATCCAACGCGGGCTAGAGTCACAGAGATTGAGCATGCAACTTACCCATTAGATGTATTGAAGGTTAAGCCAACAGTATACTTAACCTCCTCAAGAGCCCAACTAAACCTTTGAAGATCTTTACTAGAGCAGCTTCCATTATACTTAACACGAAGCTCTGATGGCTTCACATCAACAAAAATTGGTATCACCCTTTTCTTCGACTCCATTATCATGCACAATTCATGCAAACAAAAATATGAATCACAATACCTCGGAGATAACACCGATATCCCAATCTTACAATTCCGAATTGCCATATTTATTTTCTCAAATAATTTATCTCCAGGCTTCATATTTTTGCTGTCCAAAAATGGTCGAAAATTTAGCCTAGCCAAGTGATCATATAGTAAGCCTGCCACATTTTTCTTTGTATCAATTCCCCGGTGACTAATGAAGACATCACACTGAGATCGAGGTTCCATCGGCCGGATTTTGTTCCCCGGCGGGAGAATTTTGCGGCAGAGGCTTCTTGCCGATGATGATGATCTTTGCATGTCGATATGTGGTTAATTTTTATGTGATGTATTTAAAGAAAATGTACGTATAATGTTAAGTTGCTTCGGTAGATATTAATTATAGGTTTGAGCTAGCAGAGGATGAACATATTTATAGCTAGGTTTGAGCAAAGTGGGAACTATGGATTTGAAATTCGAGAAATGAATTCAATTTTTCTACGAATTTTACTGGTACGATCGGACCCTTGAAAGTACTTGGTATTTGTTTTGACAAGGCATAACAAAAAGAGTAAAATGGTTTGATTGTTTTGACTCTCTCGGGGTTATTATGTAGCTTTTAGTCCTTCAAACACGGGCCCTTAAAAAACCACTGCGCTTTTCTTTTTAATTGTTAGTTTGTCTTTATATGCATTAATTTGTCTCATTCTCTCTCACCATATCTCTCCCTCTCTACAAAATATTACATGCAATTTATACACGTATAAGAGGGGGTGGATTATAATTTTTTATCACTTTCACATCCTCTCTAAAAAATATTACATGCAATTGGTTACCATGTACGCCATCCTTAAGTTTTACTAATAAATTAAAAAAATAAAAGCTGAATCAATCATAAACAAGAACGAAATATAAAATGAAATACCAAATAAGAAGAACGACTTAAACTATATCATTGCTTCACTCTTCTAATCCTGTCATTAACTTGATATAAATTTGTATCATATTATGCAATTACTAAATTGGATATTTACTCCGTCATTTTATCATATTACAAAGTGTTTCTTAGCTAATTTTAATATCTCTTTAGTGGGTTACAGTAAAAAAATTGTTAGAAAAATCCAACTTTATAAGTCGTAAATAGTACTAACAGAAAATAAAATTCTTCGAATTTAAAGCCATGTTAATTTGTCAAAAGAAAATTATTGTTGTAAATATGCTAAACTTATATAATAATTTATGATAACATTGTAAAAGTTTATAAATATACGCATACTCCTTTAATTTTTATCAAAAGCATTTCTCCTCTGATCAAATTGATTAATGTTGCACTTATGTTTTGGTTATTTATATATGTATGTTATTTTATAAGATAAAATTTGGAAAATAAAAATATCTTTGAAAACTTAATATAAATATAAAATCTAAATTAAATTAAATATATAGTATTTACTAATATGAACCGAGATAGTATACAGAAAATATTACTACAGCCGTAGTAAAAAATTTCTGTAGCACATACATATAAATTACTGTTTATGGCCCATGTCATCGGCCATAAACGGGGTAAAAACAAAACACTATAATCCATGTATATAAAAGGTAATCCATATTCACTATTTTCGCAACAACATTCTTCGAATATTTCGTTACATAAGAAATTGAAGTTCTAGGATTAAATTGTGAATCATCTCCATAATATGTCTTTAATACTCCGTAATTAGAGTATTGATTGTGTAGTAACATTGCACAAATTTAGAAAGAAAGAAAATTAAACTGAGATACTGTGAGCAGTAACTTTTTACAATTAAATTGACTCATTTCTTATGCAAATTCCGTATTGACCAACTTAAGCATAACGAATGAGATAAAAGAAAAATTACAAAATATCCAAAACATACTAGTACTAGTTATGAATTGTAACAAAAAAAAAAAGGAAAAAAAATCTTATGAATGCACAAATTTCAAAGTGGTTTTCTAAAATAAAAATTGATAATCTAATATTTTAGAACGAATGTATCATTTACTCCTTTGACCGACAACTATATATGAAAAGCCTATTTATGATTGAAGTTGTTGCTTGCTTTTTGTTTGTCGCCTCTTGTACTTGGTGTAAAATCTGTTCGTAGAATTATATTTGTACCGTTCTAAAATTTGAGTTGCATTTTTTTTAATATAATATAATTTTAAAATTTTAATTGTTATATGGATTTATAAAAATATTAAAATATAAGAGTTTGTATTTAAAAGTGCTTTTCGTATACTTTATAATATTTTACCTCAAAAATTTTAAAAATAAACAAAATCACTCAAATTTTGAATTATTAGATTTTGTAAACTTATTTTTTATGGGTAGATTTTTTATGAATCCACTCCATTTAGTTGATGGATTATATATAAGGTATCAATTTATATATCTATTCACTCTTTTTTATTTGTGATGTATACCTAATTTTTAGAAATAATGTAGTACAATTAATAAACATTTTAAACCTTCGACTGAACGAGACAATCTGACCTTTTCAATCGTTTGTCTTTCGACTTTGGTTGAAAAGATATTGTGCTTACTTTTCAATCCTCCAACGCGGGCACAGAGATATCCATTTTGTCCACAAAGACTTGCACGACTTACGGGGTATTTCACTATTTATGTATGTGATGGTGGTTTGATATATATATCAAGGTTTAAATTTTCATTTAATTAAATAATTGTTGAATTTGAAATATATGGATATGCAAAAACTTTTATTTTATTTTTTTTATTACATAAAATTTAGGTCCTTAATATAGAGTCGAGGAAACAAAAATCTCAATGAACTAACTTCCGTTACTAAATTTTTGTGTAGGTTCATTTTCTAAAGAAAAGTAGTTTGTTATTGCCTTTTTTCGTAGCGATTAATAGAATTAGTTTCTAAAAGTTGGGCGGATGCTGCATTTGTTTGTGGTCCTCTAAATTCGAGAAACTTGTTAATTATTCTTTTTCATGAATCATTTGTTTTTAAACATAAATTAAGGATTGCATTTCGACAAAGGATGAAAGAAAATGAAGTAACATATATAATCAAGCTAAAGTAATTAAACGAGAAAAGTTTTGGTACTTTAATTCGGTATCGACTAATCTCGACGGTCAGTATTTTCGACGGTGCTCAAATCTTATCAAATTTTGTAAAAGATTAAAACAAGAAATTCCTAAACTTAGGATCGAAAGTTCTACGTAAAGAAGAATACTCCAATGACTCGGCTCCATAGATTAAGAAATGGCCGCATCAAAATATAGCTGAGACAAATCCAACTCTTCGGATTCAGTGTTTGAACTCATGACTCTATTGTTCGTTTTAAGAGAAATAATTTTCATGTACGTTCAACCGCATTACATAAAATTTTGACTTGGTTAAATATATTTTTTTTTATTATAATCTCTCTCTAAAATTTGGCATTACAATATTCTTATCTTATCATTAATTAGATAAATATTTATAAGAAAATTATTTTTAAAAAAATCATTTAAACATATAATTCTTGATCTGATATGCGATATTAATATCTATCAAACACTCAAATGTATTTTTTTTGTGAAATGGAAGGAATAGTATATTTTAGCTGCAAAAATTTGTATGTAACAGTTTGTTTCAATTTAAAATTATAAGATTCTAAATTTTTATAGTACAAAAATTTTAAATTTTAATAATGTAATATAAATTACAAGAATCTAAAATTTCATAATTTTAAACTAACATAAACACGGTTTATATATAGTTTGAAATTTTTTCCAGAAATGCAAGACATTTTATACGGAGTAGTACATCAAAACTAAATTCATGAGGTAAATACGCTGCTAAAGCAGATTAATTTTTTGCGCTTTCCTTACATGTGAATTTGGACTTGTTTTTCACAGATCACGTGATTCAATCAACGACTCTTAATCAGCATTTGTGACCGGCGCATTTAAATCTTCTTCGATCTCCATTAATTATTACACTTTTCTCCAATTTCTTTTAATTGCATGTACCATGATATCCACGATATTAGATGGTTTGTTTTAATTTGTACAAAGATTTATTCATCAGGCTATTCCCGCTCCCGGTTCGGGCTCTGATATAATTTAAACAGTTTGGAATTGATTCAGACTCGATTAGGAAAATAATTGGTTCGATTTGACTTCGATACGAAATTAAACTAAATTTGATATCTTATTTAAAGTTCAATAAATTGAACAAGTAGAATATGAACATAAAGTTACTCGCTCGAATATATTCGTAAATAGTTCGATTACTCTTTTTATACTAAAATATTATAATATATACCAAAATTTTAAGATCAACTTTATCCTATTAATTTATTTAAGCATAATATATAATGAATAATTTATTTTAGTAGTGATGTTTGTAAATAAAATAATTATTATATATATAAAATGTGTTATAAAGTCTAAAAACTTATATAAATATAATTTATATTTTATAAAATTTAACAAACATAAATACTCGCGAATAGTTCGTGAGTAACTCGAATTCTATTAGAGTAAAATTTGAGTATCAAAATAATATTCAATCTAATACTCAAATTTAAATTCCAATATCAAAAATTTACTTAAATTAAAATCTGAATATAATAATATTCACTCGTATTTGATTCGTTTACATCTCTATCGCGGGAGCGCAGATGACTTCTCGTCTTTTATTTTTTTTCCTGTCGCCAAAATTTGACTTTATTTGTCTCTATCTCTAGATTTGACTTTTATTCAATTCTAGCTTTTTGATTAGATCGGTCTTTGTCTAGTCTATTTCATGCCGCTTAAGCACATGCATGCGGAAAATTGTCGGCATACATACAGCTGGTCGGGCGACAGCGAGTTGGAAATTTAATTTTCTTGGATGTTACTCGATCGTGCGTACGTACAATAGCTAGGATTGCTTCTTTTCCAAGTATGATAATTTCTAATTTTGTTGCATATATACAATATATGACATACTATTAATATGCCTTTTTAATTACTGAAGAAACAAGTAAAAAAAAAATGATTTAATGCAATGCATAATAAATATGCGAAATTTGAACAAGTCTTAATTTACAACTTATGAACCGACTAACAAGCTAGCTAGTGGCCTGGAATGCACGACTCTTCTTCGATATATCCACTTTAATTATATTAATAATTTCCTATAGTTTCCGAGAAATATTAATATTGCAAACAAAGGGACTTAATTTAATCAAAGGTTGAATCAAGTCTTTGAGAATAAACTCCTTAAGAGTCACAATATGTGTTTAATATTTTTAATGAATCTCAAATTTAAATATGATTCATATGAATATTTCGTACTCATATCTCATATCTTCGGGTTTCTTAACACCCCCCCCCCCCCCCCCCTCCCCACCATCACCCAAATCCCCACCCCACCCATACCCCAAGAAAAAAAAAAAGAATAACTGTTGTTTACATAACTTGCAACACATATACCCAATTATATTGATAATAATAAAAAAAATTAAAAAAGCTTTGATAGTGTAGAGAAACTTCCATTAATAAGACTTGACTATGTGACCATATGTATGTGTGATATATTATTCCTTCATGTTCATAAAGTCTAACAAATTTAATTGGGTGCAACTGATTCTCCAATATAATACTATACTCCTTCCATTCTAAAAGAAAAGTAATATTTAAGAATAAAATTTGTTCCAAAAAAATAATAATATTTGCATAATTTTTTTATTATAATATCTTATTTTTCACATTTTGTCATTATAATCTTCTTATATGATCTTTAATTAGACATTCATAACAAATTTAATGAAAGAAACTTATTGTTTTTATATATAAATCTTAATCAAATATGCAAAATCAAAAGTCGTCAAAAGTTTAAATGTTATTTTTTTTGTGAAAATGAGAGAGTATTACTTTCTCGGCTTTATTTAATTTATTTTCTTTGTTCTAAATACTTTAACTAGACTTTTGCTCCATATCAGGTCACAATTTCAAACATTTAATGAAGTTATATAGTTTGAATAATGATTTTGCAAGATATGTAGAATATGTAATAGTCGGTCGAGTACTCGAAGCCAGTCAAGTGATTCATTCGGAAGGGAAGTACGGAACTTCACAAGATCATTATACGTTATGTTATTAATGAGAAACTTTTAAAAATTTTATTACTTTTATTTGGGGTAATAATTATTATATTTCTATTTCTTTTAGGATAACAATTATATTTCTATTAAATGCTCAAATATGTCCACTTTGCGAGATTATGATATCTTTCATATCAAATCAGACATGTAGCCTACACGTTGAAATATCAAACAAACAAACATAAAAATAATGGTATTTAATTCAAATTTAGTTTTCCAAAACGGTTAGTACTTGGAAAGAGGAAGGCTAGGAGGGGTTAATTTGATTATGAAAAAGCACCAACGAACTTTTTGTTCTGGCCGAAAGGATTGGAGGAAGAGATTTGGAAGAGAACGGAATTAAGATTTAATTATTGAACACCGAAAGAGAATAACTGATGGCACTGCAGCATCAAAGAGGGTTCTTGCAGCGATAGATTTCATGCATGACGTGGATAATCAATCGTGTCAATTTCTTGTTTTGTTTTGGCGTAAATCGTAAAGATGGTAGATTATGATATTGTATATTATACTATGAAAATTTAAAATCATAATAATTTAAACCCAGCCAAACAGAACCATTGTATATTCACAGCTGGATGAAGATATAATAAATAAATTAATCACTTCAATTCCTTGTAATTAATGCATACTTGTTGATGAACGATACACTATTATTCACCTACAAAAATGATGCCACACATAGTAGTTACGACCATTAACACTAGAGTGGTTCTTTCTATCTGCTATGTTCCACGCGATGATCAAAAATTACTAGTGTAAATATATATACCTTTTACCGCAGGACTGGCGATAACAGATCAAGATGCTTTCAGAACTTGGGAAACAAGAAGAGTGCTATGATGCATCCCACCATAACTACGCAGAACAGGAAAGCCAGCGGTTGTAGCGATAACACAAAGCCCGCGTAAGCTGCAACTGGGCATAACTAATGCCACCCAGAGAGGCATTAGGAGTAATAAGAATAGAGTACCTAGATTTGTCATGACATCAGAGTCTGCTTCTATACCAATCGGAATACCACCTATGGTTAATAATTTCACGGTTGAGCTACCACAAGCAGATTTGTCTCGGTTGCTCGACGCGTGGAGAAGGCCCCAACACCACCATTTCACCCATTCCCAGTCTGCATTTTCATCTAGTCGTCAAAAACCACGGTTGCAACTTCTGCATCTTCATTGTAAATACAAAGTTTTATGGCTTTTCTCACCAGCATGATACATTAATAACCCCTTTTCTAAGAACACAATACAAAATGAGTAAAATCATCAATAGTTTGAGGATGTACCCTGCATTAGCATCTGATCCACCAGTAATTGCAGCTTCCTTCATCTCTATATTTTCCTTTTTCACATAATCTTCAATATCACTAATCCTATATCTCAAAAATGAGGCCAACCCACTTTTTGCAGCAGCAGAACCGAACTTAACACAGCAATTGCACACCTTGTGAACCAGGGCTTGCGCTGATTTAAAGAATCTTGATTTGGGGTTGATTTTAGTCTTCAAAATCGGATTTTGGATTGACCCTTTATTGCGCATAAACCCAACATTATTTGGAATCACACCGTTTCTTGAATTACAGCACTCACCATTGTAGAGAAGATGCATTTGGGAATTGTTAGAGTAGTGATGAGAAGTGCAAGTGACATAATTAAATCACTACAAAATCCACACAGAAAAATTAAACCAAATTTCGGAGAATTTAAAATAATATAAGTCGAATGTGAATAATTTGCTAAGGAAAATCATGGAAGCTTTCAAATTAATTAAGAGAAAGCAAACGTTACTTACCCTAGTGGCCTAGCACATGAATTCTCCGGCCTTCAGCGAACTGCAAACGAAAGCATAGGTTTTCGCCAATACTCCCCCGACGATTGGGAGAGCTTTTCTTTTTTTCCCCAACTTTTTATTGAAATTTTAAAATATCAGATGATTGTCCAGGTAAATTAGTATTCAATTTTTTGTTCTTTCTAATTATTAAGAGTATTCGATAGTCTTTTATATTTTAAATACTAGTTTATACAGATTAGTAGACTTTTAAGCTGAATTTGTTATAAGATATCTTTATTTTCGTTTACGATAACACTCTTATTAATATTTTTTGTTAAATAATACTCTCATTAATTTATTTGTTTTTATATAGGAAATTATTGCTTCATACACTCGAAACAATTACCTATTACCTAGCAGTTTTATTTTCAAGTAACTTGTAATGTTTAAAATTAAGGCTTATATGCAGTCATGATAAGTTTTAAAATGTATTTCCACTTTAGAATTCTATATAGATTTTAAGAAATACAAAATATAATTTCTTTCTAATTGAAAGAGAGCTCGTAATATAAGAAGTGTTGCATTGATTTAGACTATAGACTTTATTTTTATTTGGTGACGGACTATTTTCATCCATGAAAAACACTCTTTGAATGTTTGAGTCTACAACAACATACAGTAACATTTTTAGAATAAGTTCTTATTCAAATATTACATTAATTCATCGAGTAAATTACAAGGTTTATGTTATATTGTTAATGATTTCAAACAAAATAATACGGAATAAAATTTAAGAGTAATATGCTAGTATGTAATGTCTAGTTAACCCAATAACGAAAATTTCATAAGGAAATCGGAGCAAATTACCATGATGAGACTAAACATCTTCTTTATAAGAAGATTCGATTCGGGTTTTTTTATTGATTTTGATGATTAGATTTCTCTATCAATGAAAAAGGGGTGCTTCGGATCGGGAGTAACAACCAGTGAAATGCATTATTGCGACACAAAGAAAATTACAAACTTAGATGCTGAGAAATCTTCCAAAACAAAAACAACAATGCCAATACACATGCCAACAGTCCTATAGCAACCCAGTATGCCATTACTTCCATTGCTGCCATAAATCCAGCAAACGCTACAAATGGGAGCACAAAAATTGGCAACAATATTGCTCCTAGTAGTGACATTAGGATTGACTCTAGTTCAGATTCTACCATTGATCCAACCATATCTTCAATACTTGATATGATCATCCTTGATATTACTGCTGAGATTGGAGGAGCAAACTGGAAATAAAGGTTCTTCCCCGCTTCCAAAAGCAACCAACACAACCATTTCACCCCTGACCAACCACCATTTTCGCCTACTCCGCCGCCGCCGTTTCCGTTGTTATTGCCTCCGCGGCCACCGCCGCCACCACCATTGTTCCATTGACCGTCACCACAGCCGCTTTCAGTTTGACAATTTAGTAACAAAATACTCAACAAAATAAAGAACATGATGCCAATTATCATACATAACAAATTTATGTTGCAGATAAACACACATTGAAAGAAATCGAAATAAGAATACGAAGATATTACATGAAAAAAGAATAGCTTTCTTAATAGCACTGGAAAAAAGAACAGGTAGAATTCTTAAATAATTATCAACTTAAGCCTTCTAAAAGCCTCGAAAGAATATTTAGTAACACCTCATTGCATACTTTTAAGGAGTCAATTTTCTTTCTCCAATTAAATCTGGGGACAATTTTTATACTTCTGAGACAAAACAATCAGGACATGATTAATCAAATTAAACATCCATCCCCAACAAACATATAGAAAGCATAAAGCTTAATTTAATTAACATCGAAATCTGAGAATTTCATTACCCATTATTGATAACGGATCCATCAATCTCCTTCGCCCCCAAATCTTCCCTTTTTCCATAATCTCCAAAGTCCCTGAAATTGAAGTTGTTACTCGAAGATGTGGAAAACCAAGCACAGCATTTGCAGACATTGTAATGTATAGCTCGAGAAGATTTCAAGATTTTAAATTTTGGGTTGACTTCAATCTGCAAAGTTAATGAATGAGTAGAATCTTTCGTGTAAAAGAACTCCGGCTTCACCCCTGTTCTTGGATAATTTTTATCTCCATTGAACAGAGGATGTATGAAGGCTGGATTGAGAAGAAGTGAAATTGACATATTAATTGATGGAACTTTATTCGTTTTACTTCAAGATTTCTTGATGGGGTTATCAGTTGTGAACTCTTTTGCTTCTGAACACAAAAACAATTCTAAATGTGGATCGACTTGGGCACTTTTTTCTTGGTCTTCCTAGTCAATGGATAAAATATATTTTTGCCCTCCTGCTTTTTTGGTTTGAATAAACTCTCACTTATGTGTTATTGGTCAAGTTGTCAAGGATAATAAATAATGTTGAATCATCACAGGCATAGCGAATATTTCTTACTAATTATTTTTCATTATTGGGATGTTTTCTTTTTAATCTACTATGAGATATGTTAATATTGTAAGTATGGGTGACATTCGTCCAGAAACAACTACGTATATTAAATTTCCAATGTGAGAGCATAAAATTTATCTAATGTGTAGTGATACATATTTGTACATAATTTCACAAAATGATACTATGTTTTTGTCCCAAGTGTTATAATAATATTTAACGATATTCGTTATTTATATGAATCGTTCCATGTCTATTTCATGAATTGTCCTAACCCGAAAAATGTATTAAATTGTTGGGTTCCTTCTCGGCCGGTACTCCATAATAAGAAATATTTTTGTACAGTACAGCTATATTTTAACTATTTTCATTAAGTTTATGTTACCATATTATTTTGTGCAATATTACTATCTATTTAACAAAATTACAAACGTTGATAGTAACATAAAGTATTGCATAGTAACATGGTAACATAAATTACACGAAAAAAATTCAAACATACTCAAACTGTATGTTAATAATTTTTAAATAAGGACACCAATCAATAATTTTCTATAAATTATTGGATCATCAAAGTGATCCAAATTTTTCTTGTTGGCTCTTCATAGATAAATACTTCCTCCGTTCTATAAAACAAAAGGTTACATTTTAAAATATGATTTGTTTTAAAAAAGAGTTATATTTATATAAATTTTTTATTCTAATATTATATTTTTCAAACTTTGTTATTACAATTTTTATATTAATATTAATTAAACATTTATACTAATTAAATTTTATGAAAAAAAAAATTACCATGTAAACATGTAATTTTCAATCAAATATTTAATATTAAATCCGTTAAAAACTCAAATTGTAACTTTTTTTCAAATGATGAAGTATAAATTTGCCACTGATTTTTTAAATTAATTGTATTTTTGTCCCCAACTGGAATGCACAAAAAGAACGAACGCAATAATCCATCTGTATTAACAAAAGAAAAGCACAAAAAGTATCAACCCTATTAGCAAAGCAGTTCAACTATAAAAACCATGTAACAATCGTAGGGTTCAAATCAGTAAACTATTAACAGGTGAATTGGTTCACTGGTTCTGCAGTTGTGCGAAATTAAATATTTCATTTGTTTTAAAATTAAAAATATGTTTTAAATTTTTGAGTTAAATAATAGTAATATATTAAATTTTACAATTTAATATGATTAATAAAATGTTTAAAATATAATGTTATGATAAAAAGTATTTGTTATAAATTATAATTATAATAACTGCATCAACAAATAAATTAATACATAATATTATTTTTAAAATTTAATATATTGACACGTGACTTAAAAAATTAAAAACTTATGTAATTTTACAAGCGAGAATAGATGGTTTCAGAAAATGCTATATGAGTTTAATTTTTTAATCCTATGATGGTCTTTGATAAGCATACTCCGCGTTGTGTACTCCAAAAAGGTCCTAATATATTAATTACTGTATTAGTCAGCATTTAGCTGCTACAAATTAATTTTATAACAATAATTTTAGGGGTAGGTACATAACTTTTCCATCATGTGCACCACCCACGACCGAACACATTCCTCCTTTCATTTTTAGTTTGAGATTTGAGTTTTCACCTTTTGAGTCTTTGACGACCAAACCAAAATAATGCGGATTAATGTAACCCAAAAAAACATAATTGTAAGGCTGATTAATGGTTGTTACCGTTTAGATATGTCGATCATGTATGGACTCGCTAAGATATACATTCACAATTGCATGCGTTAATACAAAATCATGTATACATATTAACATATATAAGATCAAAGATTTAAAACGTGTAGCTTTGTAACCAAAAACCAACAAACAAACAAAAAAAACGTGTACCATTGAATATTATTAGCAGAAGCTAGCAACCAAGCAAGTACTCCTTATTTGGCATGATAATTCTAAATGAACTGTCAGAAGAAAGGTTTCTTTAATTAATTATAAAGCCTTATTGTGACATACATATTTCATAATAAAATCTCTCAAAAGTTATTCGAACGCACCAAATTGAACAACCACCGAGTATCAAACCAACAGAAAATTAAGGAGAGAGAGAAATGAAACGTACATGGAGTATCAATACTTCCTACCACTCAATTAAGCTGCAATCTATGAAAATTGAACAAAAGCATCGATTTAACTTGATGAGAATTGAAGAAATTAAGTAGTGATTGATTCATAAACCTCCAAGTACTTGCTTCAACGATCGAGCTCAATCTTAATGCCTTTAATGTTAACAACCCCATTACTCCCAGGCTTTGGGACCAAAGTCACCAACACATTATCATCATCTTCAGCTCCCAAATCTTCCAACAACTCAGTTATAGCTATCCTCGACCTTGTCTTTATCTTCTTCCCATGCTTATGTTTATGTGGAACATTCACAAAACTCCCTGCAAATTCTGTCTTATCTGGTCCACTCTCCCCCTCATCTTCATCATTTATAAACACATCAAATTTCACAAATGCATCTCTCTCCACTTCTATCCCTTCCACCACCAAAACTTCCTCTTCCTCTTCTTTCTCTTTCTTACTCCTATTTTTCTTTGGCCTATGTACCAAAACCTTCACCACTTTGTCAAGTTTAGCCGGAAAAACATCCTTAGCCATCATAAATTCAGCCGCATTCGCCACCCCTTTCTTCTTAAACTTGCTCAGAAGCTTCTTTAGCCGCGGCGTCGGTTTGTTGTTAAGCCATGCAACGTCCACATTTTGGTAAACATATCCGAGTTTCTTGCTGTCCAAGCAATCTCCCACCTTCACTCTAACCAGCTGAGCATTTTCGTCGTAAAACACAAACGATGCATCTAGCCAATCTTTGTCGCTGAAGTCCCTCCGGTTACCTCCTAGGGTTTTCCATATACTCCACATTCTATCACAATTAGAATGGTGAGCGTAAAACAAAGGATCTCGACCGGCCGAGTAGAAGTTGCCCATGTTTTCCAAATTAGGCTGAGTTCGGTCTCCGGCCCATATATGGACCGGACCGTGAGGCGTGCCCTCGAAGTTACCACCACCCGGGTCGGACTCTTCTCCGGCCCGGTAAGGGCTTCCGAGGAACAGCGTTGAGGTTTTGGAACCCGCCACCATTTGTCTATACATGATTGTGAGGTTTTGAGACAGTTGTTGCTCTTTTGTTATGTTTTCATCAGCTCCACCGTAATCAAGATCAATCATTGACGTTTGGTGCTTGGCGTCACGGAACGGATCGAAAAGCGCAGAGTTCCGGTCGGTGTACATCGCCGGCATTCCCATTCCGCCGGCGGAATCCCAGTTCCAGAACGGAATAGCAAATGTGGGGTCATCTATTAATTTTCCCATGATTCTTTCGAAAAAGTATAGATACCATCTATGGAATGGAAAGAAGAGCCAAGAGTTGTGAACTTGGATATCTAATTCCGGAAACCCTACTTGTTCATAAGCTCCGTCGCAATAAGCACAATGAATATTAGCTTGTTGCGTGAAACTACGTGGATCACTGGCCGGAAGCGCTTTCATGAGCTCGATGGCTTTTTTAAACTTGGCTTGGTATGCCTTGTCGGCTAAGTGAGCCGCTGGCCGGATGCGTGTGGCGGTTGGCGGTGGCGGGAGCTTGTAATCCACCACCGTGCCGGAGAAAGGAGGACAGCAGTTGGTGGGTTTTGCTCCGGCAGGCAAGTCGGCGGCGCCGCATTTTGAAAGGTCGGGAGCTTTGAGTGGAGCCGCGAAGGCAGCCGGGTTGGAGCCGAGGCTTGTGGCGCCATAGAGTCCGCCTAAGCCGATGAGTAAGTCTCTTCTATCAAATATGTTAAGGTTTTCTTCATCATTGTTTGTGGCTTTGCATGAAAATTTTAAGCTGGGGTTGGACTTTCTAAATTTGGAAAGTTGAGATGTTTGAGGAAAGAAATGGAAGGAAGTCGAGTAGGCGGCGTCGGCCGCCGTGGACTTGGTGGTAGTGGTGGTCGGAAGAGGAAACGAGGCCATTGGGTTGTTAAGCTCTTGGTATCAACAACAACGAGGGTAGAGGGGTATGGTTATATAATATTATGGACGTTGCCAAAGACTTCTGTTATGAGGAGGAACTTTCAAAAGTTTGACAATTTTAAAAACAGCAAAGATAAAATAAACATCTTGAATCTGGTAATATGATTACTTTATTGTATATTTCTTTTAAGATTTATTGGAATTTGGTAAGTGGTATAACAAAGTCACATGCACCGGCACAAATTAATGTTAATATAATAATTACCACAATTCTTTATTATTCATTAATTTAATATTATAAATTAGCCAGGGTAGATAATCTTGAATGCCAATATACAGCTCATGTGGCACACTGGAACCTAATTGTATATTGTAGTGAACTCATCTATTAGTGGGCGGCTAACTAATCTTTATTGCTTTTGTTACAGGATAATGCTAAAATACTTGTAAACAATTCCAAAGAGAACAATTATAAAATTTGATTTTCATCAACTTGACGTGGAATCTGTGCACCCTTTACAACACGAAGCTCACATGATAAATTATGAAAAACAAACTCAGTTATTTTAATTAATTAATTTACTCCTTTCTGACCGAATTGTTTTAGAGCCTTTTTTGTAGCCCATAAAGAGAAAAGTACGTTATTTTCAACAAAGGTATTTACGACGTTGCGTTTATTTATCCATTTAGCAATTAGTGGGAAAAAATTAAATTAAAACTAGTGAATAAGATATGTTATATTTTTTAAATAGAATTGTGTTTTTATTTTAAAATGCTAAGATCTATTTATTTTAAAATGATTATAAAAACTTTGTAAATGAGTTAGAAAAAATTACATTATTGTATTATTTTGACATACTCTTTCAATCTTTACAATTAGATTATATCAAAACATAACACAAGTAGATAAAACTATAAAAATGAGATATTACTCATTTCCCTTTTACCCTATTAATACATATTATTATATTAATGACCATATATATCCATTTGAGGCTGCTGAAGTGTAGCAAGCTAAAGCATAAGTTAGGTTCAGTCAACAATACAATACACGCATTAGGTGTAATCTTTAGGGACAGCTATTGTGGTTAAAAGATAAGGATCGTAGTATTGTAGTAATTACAAGTTACAAGTCAATATTTGACAATTTTAATAATGTGGTTAAAAGTAAGGATTAATGTAGTAATTTGTGTGTATATATATATGCTTGATGAGTCTGATGTATTAATTTAACTCACTTCTTTGATTTTTAGGTGTTTGTTTTAGACTAATTACAATTAAGATTTATATCTGCAAATGGAACATACCTATTTCTGTCATAGACTCAGCAATGACATTATTGTTACAAATAATTAAGCTACAAGAGGTCTTCAATTATCTAACTTCCTTCTCCTAAAAAGAATTTCTAGGTATTTAAAATATTAGGTACGTACATTTAATAATAATGGTTTATTGAACATGTCATTATATATCTGATATATGATGGTTTCTTAATTTGTTATGTATCTGTGTGTATATGCATGTATGTATGTATGTATATATATATATATATATATATATATATATATATATATATATATATCAACGAAAAATGAAATTGTTTCAGTCACCAGTATTTAAGAAAAAAGAAAATGAATTCATCGGATGTTGTTATGATTTTCTTTCGTTTTTTCTTTAATCAGTTGGGGGCCCAATAATTTTTGCAATTCAAATGTTGAATTGACATTCATTATTACCAAAAAGTATATATGTGGCCATTCATATCTGACCGTTGGTGTGCGTGTTTCTTAAATAAATAAAGGCAGTCTGGAAAGGTTTTCAGCGAAATTTCGCATTTAATAACGTGTTTGTGCAAGAAAATTTGGGTTGAGTTGGATTATCGGTATAGACTTCGTATCGATCTCTAAAAATCAGATAAATGAATAATTAATCGGTACTAGTGAGTATATCTAAAATGATACTCCCTCGGTTTTTAAATGTGAGACGTTTTAGTATCATTTTCACATATTAAGGATATCAGTTAAAAAATAAATTATACCAAAAATACCTTTATGCTAAAGACTTTCTAGTGTTATTACCCATATAAAAGTAAGAATTATTCTCGTCATAAATGCATATGTTTTACGTATTTCAAGATATCTTTATTTAAAGTACTCTAACTTTATAACAAGAAAAAAAGTACTGTAATTTTTTAAACATAATTCCCACCAAAATGAATTTTTAATTTTGCGTATCAAATCGCGGTTCAACCTTTTTACAAATGATTGTTCAAATTCAGTTTAAATTTTGTTTTCCATCTCTTTTTATTCTATTTAATGCTATAGTTCTCTTCATGAATCATCAAAATAGAACAAGCATAGAAAAATTTATTCAAGATCCATGGAGTTTGATTTAAACATTCCAGCAAGTTTTGAAGATATGGCATTATACTGAATATAAATGAGCGTATTACCCAATAAAGCATTACTAGCTTGTGGAAGTTTTAAGTCCCAAATCAAGAAAACCTGGTGGGCCTAATGCCATACACTCCTTTACGATTAATTGCGTAATTTGTATGTCCAAACTATCTTTTATTCCTTTGGGCTGAAGACCCCGTGCTTCCATGCATGAACTACAGGCCTGCTGAAGATCTCTCGCAAAACAAGTTCATTGTAAGTTGTGACGTTGTGTTATACGTAGGTAGTATCTTACGTCTCCTCACAAAAATTCATAGCATTATATATAAATATATATATATATATATATATGTCGATGAAAACTTAGTCGTAGGAGAATAATATGTTTCAATAAAACGATCAACTTGTTAATTAAATAATTGTCAATGAAGTCAATTTTTTTCTTTCAACCGACAATATTCTCAAATCTCCATAAAATCTCCGTATTGCTCAAAGGAGGACGAGGGTGGGTTTCTTTTGGTCTTGACTCTTTTCAGACGTTCAGCCCAAAAATATAGCTGAAAAAAATAAAATTTGCGAATATTTGTAATTTTAAAACTCTATGCATTTGTCACAATGGATGTATGGCTAGAGTTGCACAACATTTTACATTTGATATTTTTCTGGGCTATTGCGCCTATAGTATACAAATAAGTAACGATCTCAAGTCGGTCATAGTTTTTGAAAAAAAATTCCTTAAAAGTTATTCATAAGTTTTATACTTTATTTCCAATTTTTCTCCTTTTAAAATTATATATTTACCCTTCCACCGTATTCTCCTTTAATCTTTATTTTAATTATCTTATCGTTTTAATTTTATGATAATTATACTTTCTCTCTCTTCTTATTATTTTCTTCTAATTTATTTCAAAGTATTTACTATATAATTTTCACGATCAATTTCTCCCCCCTCATTTTTTATCAAATGTTTCTCTTTTCATGTCTTCATATATTTTTACATCTATTTTTTCTTCTTATTCTTCTTCTTTTTCACATTCCCACCATCCATATCAATACCATCTCCCAAGTTATCTACTACCACCGCCACGAATTTTAATCAACCATCACTATCATGAATCTGTTTAGTCGCATGTCGCTTTAATCTTACTTCATATATACATTTTACAATATGTTTATTTGGTTTATTTATTATAGTACAATAATTTTATTGATGTCATTTTGTTGGGTATATTTATTAACATAGGTATGATGAAATTAAATACAGTGAGTTTATTGGATACAATTTATTTTCTTACCCGTGAGTTTATTTTAAAACACTAATTTTATGTTTACAGTATATTTATGTTAATAGTGAGTTTAATATTATAAATATTACAGTAAGATTACTGTCAATTTAATGTTGAATGTATATTGTGTTAGTTTAATGTTTTTTAACATTGTGGTTAATTCTATATAAATCGTGAGTTTATTACCCATAAATATAAACAATGAATTTACTGTATATAATTGATGAAAAAAATTGTTTTGCAGTAATTTTATAAATACAATATGTTAGATGCCTTGTTATATGGTAAATATATTTAAAAAATTCAGTAAATTTATTATTTTTTAGAAAATTTCTTATTTTAATAATAAGTTTAATTTCATACAAACTGTGAGTTTATTATTGCAATTTTACAGTATGATTATTGCAAAACACTAAATTTATATTTACAGTATATTTAATATTGGAAATTTATAGTAATATTAATGTAAATTTAATGTTGAACGTATGTTACGTTAGTTAAATATTTACTTATAATAGTGAGGATAATGACAATGTTTATAATTTACTCAGTAAGATTGTTGTTATTATAATTTTTGTTGTTATAAATCGGACATGCTACATGTATATTATTGATATTATTTTTGTATTAATGCTTAAGGTTAATAATGATTAAGTTCATTTGATTTTATAGATATATTTAATGTTTATTTTAAAAATTTTGAAGTTCAAATTTGTGTTGTTATCAAAATATTTAAATTTGAATTAAAAATCAAAAACTAATAAAGATTGGTAATTTGGGAATAATAATATTAAAGTTGATCTCAAGGGAAGAATAAAAATTAGGTATGATTAGAAAAGAATTTTTTTTTTCTAAAAAGTAATCAGTCAAGAAGTCTCTCTACGAATAATTACAGGCCAATCATCGTTTAGGAACAAAATCTCGCTCAAGTCACTCATATTTTTTAAGCTTCTTTTTCAGTTATTTTTCTTTTTAAAATATTTACTAGATTACACTTTATCTTTCCAATATTTCAATCTTCCTTGCTTAATTATCATAATCTTTCTCCTTTAATTATTTTATTCATTCACCAATTTAATTATCTTGATTTCAAAATCAATCTCCATTAAAATAATTTTTTCATCAATTATTCTTTTCTCTACATCAAAATTAAAAATCTCAACTTCATCATATTTTTATCAATTCTTATAATATATGTGTGTTATGGCTTTAGCTCATTTACATGGAGCTCCGAGAACAAACCCAAGTTACTATTTGAGTCACAAAACTTAAGCTTCATTCAAGTGTAACCACCCGTTATTCCGTTGAGCATTAGGCCCATACTACAATAAGCATGTAGCCATGGGTTTATTAATTACTAACAGTTTCATACTTTCTCGTGAATAATTTTGTCAAAAGTTTTTTTTTATCACATGAAACAGTCTCTAGAGCTGAGGCTAGTCAATAACACGGATTGTAGTTGTTAATGAATATGTTCATAAATATCATCATATATCATGTTTATTGATTATTTAAACTTAAAATAAGATATACAATTTGATTTTATTTTGTATTATTATATGACGGTATGTTACAACTTTTACATGTAACTTATTGAATGTTAGTTAATATAAGTAAATTCATTATATTGTATGTAGTGTAATTTATATATATCATAAAACCAATTATATTTTTGAAATTTTACAGGTCATGCAGTGATATTACATTGTCTTACCTGAAAACGGAAATATATGTAATTTATTGCATTTTTCATTTACAAGGTGTTCACTTTCGAAAGCATAGAATAGTTATGTTATACAGAAGTATAAATTTGTTTTTATTATTTTAATTGCTAATTTTATCCTTTCCAAAGAGCAGTTGGAAAAAAAAAAACATAAAATATTGACTTGTAAAATTATCCGCGAGGGACTTTTAACCTATGATAAAAAAAGAAATAATGTGCTTACATATTACAATATTCCTGTTTGATTTAGTTTAAATTTTAGTAATAAGTTGAAACAAACAATTAACATATTATACAACTAACATATACAATAATATTTTATATAGATAGTGAGCGTAGGCCAACTTTCAATATAATTATGGTTTGGGATGTTGAAGTGTATGCGAAGTTCAAATAATTATTAGGTAATTCATGTTTAAAAAAAAAACGTCCAATTGTATGATGGCAAGTTCAGAGATATAATAGTCAGAATCAAAATTAGCCGACCGCTACTACTTATTATATCAATAATTCAATATTAACAAGATTGAAGTCAAAATATATAATTACGTCATCTTCAATGGTCAGGGCATTGTGCTGAGCATTGTTTCAGTTTTAAATCTCGACTCATTTTTTCACTTTTTAGTATAATCGAGTTAGGTTTACTAAATTTTAATTTTTAATTTAAAAATTATTTTATAAATTTGCATTGAAACTGAGCTCTCCATATAAACGAAGGATACATGTACACAGTAAAATTCACATGCATTCTTATAAATGTAACACAAATAATGCGTATTATTACAAATGTCGATGAATTATGTCGTTTTATTTGAACAAATTTAATGTTCTAATTTGAGAAAATACAATTTTAGTGAAAAATAATAAAATTTATTATTGTTCATGAATAAGTGCAAATTTTGATGTATAAGTAGATTTATTCAAAAAAAAATGAATCAAATTTTATTTGTAATAAAATAAATTGTGTTGGATATGCATTTGGAATTTTAGATTCATATTCTCTCTGTTCGATTGGGCAATTGGGCCCGAGCTGTTAGGCCCTCGACTTTACAATCAGCACAACAATAAATTTTCTCACGCGCCGAATAGCTTTGGGCTTTATAAACACGCACTTATGGCCCACTTGACTAAGAATCTGACTAGTTATATTGGGATGCAATTCAACGCTCCGATTGTGAGAGTGGGATTTACAGCTCAAACCATCGCCGTTGCGTACAGCACAAAATTGCTTCACTCTCTCTCCCCACTGTTTCTCCGATTCTCCTCTTTGAATTCAATTTTAAGCTACATGAGTTTTGGACAATAAACTTATAAAGAAAACAACATATTATCCAAGTTATTATTGTGCTAATATAGAAAATATACTTCCTTTTAAAACCACCCCCACCATTAAAAAGAAAAAAAGGAGAGAGAAGAAACACGCGTCCTCTATTTACTGTATATGAATTTGCATGTATCGTGATTAATTATATACGACTTTTTATTATACTAAATTTTACTATTAAAATTTATATTATTTAATATTTAAGTCGAAATAAATATGATCAATTACATTAAAGTCAAACAAAATTTGAACATCGAGAATTTATAAATATTTTTTAATAAAATTTTGGAAGAAAAATATTTTTGTGAAATGAGTAAGATAATATATATACACACACATATAACAGTTACAGCTTCATATAAATATGTGAAAATAATAGAACATCATTTTACAAAAAAAATATTTGGTTTAAAATGAATGAATTGTGATCTAAAATATTATTATTAAACTCGTATCATCCACACTCTAATATGATAATAATTTGTTCATTCTAAAATTAAAAATATTAGCCACAATACTCGTGCAAAGCAAGAGTTTGTTTCAAAAAATGAAGAAAATATTTGTCAAAATTTTAATTATACTTTTATAATTGTAATTGATAATCAAAATAAAATTATAATATAAAATATCTAACAATCATACATTATTTTAATTTTTTTTTAATTAAATGAACTATAATGTTTATAATTAGCTTGATTTTGTTATTTATTAAAATTTAATATTGATTAACACATTAAATCGTACAAAAACTTAATTAAATTTTAATAAAACAATGTTGCAAGTTGAATATATTATTGGATTAAAAAAAGGAGTAAAATTAATATACTTCTCCAACTTAACTAAAAATTTGTGGTTATTTGAAGAAACCTACAAATATTCTCTCTCTCTCTCTCTCTTTTTTTTTTTTTTGGCATGGGTTCTCTCTCTCTCTCTCTTTTTTTTTTTTGGCATGGTGTTCGTTAAAAATTTGAGAAACATTGCTAATAAATACTAACAATTGTACGATATGTTACAAATTTTATTTTTTACATATAAAATGATTATCATTTTGTAAAATTCAAAACAACAACACAAACACACTATAATTTATACTAACAAAAATATTAACTGATATGTTATGTTATGGTTTTTTTAATGTTTGACTGAGAAGTATATGTACAAATAATATGTTTTTTTAAATGAAATTAAACAATGTATCTTGTATTTCCGTTTAAAGCAACATACACATGATATTTAGACGTTATTGCGTGATGATATCATCACTTGGAGGACTACTCCCCGTTTTGTTTAATTGTTCTTTACTTATTTTCTTCGACTTTTAACCCCGGTGTAATAAAAAAAATAAAATTATATACAAAATGTTTGATATTTTAAAACTACAAATAACATTGAAAAAGGCAACACGTTTATTTTTTTATGTAAATCATCAACGCGACAATCAAGGGATTTTACAAAATCATTAAAAATTACAATTTCCGGAAATTAGAAAATAGAAGTCTAGATTGAGCAAAATTTGCTTTTATTTTTGAGGATTTACTTTCTTTTATCCAATGGTTCGCAAAATTATTTTCATCGATACAACTATTATGGAATACATAGTAGTTACTTTATTTTCTTAGGAGGAACTAGCTAAAATTTCTATATTTTCTTGTACATAAATGTCCCTTACATTTTAAATTTTATTTTCTTTAATTATTTTTGTAATAAAATCCCCCCGTTTTTATTCCGAATTACTTTGTCAGCGTAATAATAACGTGTCTTCCATTTTAAAATTTATTACTGTGCCTTACTCTCTCTCTCAATTTGAAACAACGGAAGGACTGAAAAAGAAAAAGAAAAAACGAAGAGAGATAAATTGTACGAACCTGCTTACCCTTTTTTCTCATTCTCTCTACTCGCCGGCACTCGGCTGAGAAAATTCACACACACAAAAACAAACAAACAAACGCACTCATCGTTGATCCTCCTCATATCAATTCTTTAAGAAATTAAAGAGATTGAAACATATACGTATATAATTTGCAAATGTCGACGGAGGATGAGAAGTTGTTGAAGGAAGCGAAGAAACTGCCATGGGAGGATCGGTTGTTACACAAAAACTGGAAGGTCAGGAACGACGCGAACATCGACCTCGCCGCCGTTTGCGACTCCATCACCGATCCCAAGGATCCTCGTCTCCGTGAATTCGGTCTGTTGTTAGGGCTTTTCTCTTCAGATCTGATTCCTTGCTTTTCTGTTGATTTATATCTACTGATTTTAATATAATGTGTATGCTTATTTTGGTTTTGATTGGATTAGGTCCGATTTTTAGAAAGACTGTTGCGGATTCTAATGCGCCGGTGCAAGAGAAGGCGCTGGATGCGTTAATTGCGTACTTGAAAGCAGCAGACGCTGATGCCGGAAGGTAAAGTGTATAGTTTTAGTTTTTGGTTGGTGTAATCAACTGCGTTGAGTATTGTGTGATGGAATGATATGAATGTAGGTATGCCAAAGAAGTATGTGATGCTATTGTGGCAAAATGCTTGACGGGTCGGCCAAAGACTGTGGAGAAGGCACAAGCAATATTTATGCTTTGGGTAGAGTTGGAGGCCGTTGATGTCTTCCTGGTAAGCTTCAACTTAGGAAGTTTTTTATTTTTCCGGGGAGCATAGTTCAAGGGTTCGTTAAATTTAGTCTTAGGTAGAATGCTTCACTTGTTCCTAATCATGTATAGGACCTTGCGTTTCGATTTTCTTGTTAGCATATCTGTAATCATGCTGGCTAGTGCTATCAAAATTTTCTAATGCCCAATTGTGAAACTACTTCTGCTGTTACGTTCAGATGTTTCTTAAAGCTCTGTTCTTTTATGAGGACTTTTAGACTTTTGAATTTCAAGATATGTTTGTTCTGTGCACTAAATTTCTACATTTAAAATCATGTTCAAATATTAGCTTTCTCGTCTTTTATGCCACAATGCCACAACGTCTTGAGTGCAAGCTAGATGAATTAATATTAGCTTTCTTGTCTTTTATGATTCTCTTTTCATGATGCTAGACCTGACCTTTCAGTATTGCATTATGCACTTGAATTGGGACCTAGCCAAAGATGAGATCCATCAAATGAGCATACAATCATCCGAGGCGTACTTAACTGCATCAGCTTTTTTGTCTGTGAAATTCTTCTCTAATGTTGTTACTTTGTAAGGAAACAAAGAAGCATCTTGCGCAAGAAACACAGAAGTGTGTAGACCATATCCTCCAATCTCCATGACTTATTTTTTCCTCTAAATTATTGCGAGCTTGACCAGAAAAACTTTGTGTGAACCATTTGTGGACCATATATTTCGGTGGGTATTTTTATGTAATTGTATTACTAAAAGTCAATTATTTTGTAGAATGAGGTTTAGATATTTAAGAAAATAGAAATGATGAGGGTTCTGAAATGCTGGATTTTAAAATTTTGTGGTTTGTCAATTCAACTGTTCTTTTGATTTCTAACAACAGTAGACCAATCTAAAGTTGTATTTCTGAAAGTCATACACAAAATATGGTACTGACTTTTGAAATGAAATATTATCCTAATTTAGCAGACACACCATGTCGCTAGCTGCACACCCAAAGTTTGTGCTGTCAAGTCTCAAGTTTCAATACTTAAATTTTAGCATATGTGAATATTTCTTTATATGCACAAAACCCAAAAATTTAGCATATAAGTGTTGGCAAATGTCAATCATATTTTTGTATTTGATTCCCAGAAGTTCAGGAGTATAAGCATGTGAAAGTCATTCGAAGCTAATAAGCAGTAGCAAAGAAAACATGTGCTTTCCTGTGTCTGTGTTGGAAAGTGAGTGGGGTACACCTAGAATGAGTATTCCTGCGTGCTTGAGCCGAGGTTGCGATTGTGAGACATAGAGTTCTGTAAACAAACATAAAATTGACACTAAAGTATTGCTGATTCGTACATACCTTAGTGCATTAGATGTGTTTCTCCTCTTTTATTCTCCAATTTATCAGTTTTATATGGAAAGCATTAGAGTATTGTTGGGCACTTGTCTTCTTCAAATAGGCTTTGAAATTGATGGACAAAATTGTACCTTCTTTTGAAACTTGAAACCCAAATCGAAGAGGCTTTGTAAAGAAAAACTATCTGTGTAATGAAGACTAGCATGTCAGAGCCTCATAACTTTGGTGTCAGTTGGGCTGCAGCTAATTGAAGTCACGTTAGGCTAGTTTAGGTGTTATAGGGCCTCCTTGTGTTTCTTAAATGTCTGTCAGAACACTGTTGACTTGTTGAGTGTGATGAAGGTCTTGAGTTATTTCCTTATGCATGACATAACTTCTTCAGTAACATGGAATATTTTGTATTTCAGTGTTGGCACTTATATATATAGTGGTCTAATTTCCTTATGGGAAAAGGAGGAAGAGTAAAGAATGCTTTCCTAGTTTTACTTTAATATAAAAGCATTTGGAGACCATCTTAACATTAAAATTTAGTTTAGTACCTTGACATTAGCTTGGCGTGGAGTATTCTATAATAAATCTCGTGTCCAACTTTTCGGAATAGATTTATCAGTGAGGAAGTACTACAGAATTTTGGAATCATCATATTGGTAATCAAACAATCTAAAAAATCTTTTTATTTTTATTTTTATCAAAGTTCACTAGAGTACATAATATAAGGAATTTTAGCAAATACAATTGAAAATCGCCTCAACTACTCTTAAAGTGTGACTTGAATCTCTACTTAAGAATCAAGAAGTATGTAAAGATACAGGAGCTGGATGTAAAGATGCCAGTTATTTCCCAGATCCGCAGTCTCATAGATGGGCATGTAAACAAGCGATGAGAACTGAAGGGAAGTGTTTAATCCAGAAAGCCACTTGGAAGAGAAGTCTTCTGTTTCTAATCATTTATTTTGTGGACCCGAATTGGAAGTTGAATCATTCCCTGTAGATAAACCTGTCAAGCAGGGTTTTCCTAGTGACGAGGGAATGAAAGCTTGAAGTATCCTAGGAGGAAGGGACATCTCTAAGAAACATCCTTGCATATTCAATTAGATCCTATCACCAATCATGTATCGGGTCAAAGGTGAAATGCACTGTACTCTTGGAATTGATTACAATGTGGAAAGATTCCTGTTTTAATCAATTCACTGAAGATCATACTTGATTCTATTCCCTATATGAAAAAAGGCAGGCTTCCGAAGAAACTGCAATGCCATTAGAGACAAAATTTGACAATTGACATCATGTTTCATAATGGCTACACCCTTGCTGCTTACAACATTGTATTAGTTTTAACTTATTAGTGCGTTTAATGGCCCATAATATTAGCACCTGGTTCTTTTATCAGCAGTTAATTATCTCATGGCGTTTATATTTATTTTAGTGATAATCGTTCGTAGAAATTGGTCAAAGCCTTTGACATTGTAAAATGTGGAGTTGCGAGATATAACGCTTTCCGTGTTTTCAAATATCTGGACCAGATTGTCAAATGTTATTGGTTTTTGGAAAAAGTGAGTATATAATCTTTTGGACACCCTTTTGTATGTTCTGTTAACTTTATACATTGACTAGCTATGGGATCTCCAATATTTCTGCACCTACATAATTATAGTTCAATATGCAAAGTTCAAACCCTTTGAAGTTATTCAATGTCTAAAATCCATAAAATTTTCTGCTTCTTTGCAAGTATGGTTCCGTGAACTTTGTTTATCGCTTTGCATCTTCTGTGAATGTTTATGGTTTATAAGCTTTAGATTTTGCCTCTTCACTCAGCGTTCTAGAGATTTATTTTTTACCAACTATATCGGTTTCAGTTATCATGCATCTTTACATTCTTTTTGGTTATAATCCATTCTATTCTTTTTTCCTTTTTATTCGGTAGGATGCTATGGAAAAAGCAATTAAAGCCAAAGTTGCCAAAGCAGTTGTACCTGCCATAGATGTCATGTTTCAAGCCTTAAGGTTTGCAATTAAGTTCACTATATGTAGTCATTCAATATTTTCACTTTTGAGTTGCTGACTTTGAGGTTCATGTATGTTTGCTTCCATTAATCAGTGAATTTGGGGCAAAGGTTGTGCCCCCAAAAAGAATTTTGAAGATGCTTCCTGAACTCTTTGATCACCAAGATCAGAATGTTCGTGCATCATCCAAAGGAGTTACTCTTGAACTTTGTCGTTGGATTGGGAAAGATCCTGTGAAATCAATTTTGTTTGAAAAAATGCGTGATACAATGGTATGCTATCACTTATGGCCCGCTATTCTTGCTTGTAACGTTATTTATACTGGAATATAATCCATTATTCGCCTTTTCGTTATATCAAGAAAAAAGAGTTGGAGGCTGAACTTGCAAATGTCAGTGGGACAGCTAGGCCCTCTCGCAAGATAAGGTGATTGTTTAATTTGTAAAAGTTTCTATTTATATAACCAAAGATTCTATTTGACATCTAAGCAGGACTGATTGTATTTCTTTTGGTAGTATGTATATTGTTTCCTAGCATTCAGTCTTTTTCTTCTTATTGATCATTTGCCTGGCTTTTCTGAAGTTTGAAAGCTTCAAATTTGAAAAACTTCAAATGGTTTATGCATGCCTGTCCAGAAACTGCAGACATGCTGAATCTGTGAATCAAAATAAAACCAGGGTATTATTTTTGTACAGACGTATCATCTCCTCTCATAGTTGCTAATTATATATAAGTTTGGTACTGTGAGCGAATTTTATTTTCTTTCATTTTTTTTGGGGTGGGGTGGGGGTATACATTTTGGATGGCTCATACTGGAATTTAAAAGCTTCACTGTCGTGAGCTTTTCCTTTTTTGTCATTTTTAAAAGAAAAAAGCACTTATCTTCCGATTGTGCTTTTTTTCCCCTTCTCATTTTTTTTAAGAAGAGTGAAGAGAAGGGAGTGAGGAGTAGTTAGTTATTTTCACTCGTTATATACTTTCTAGCAGTCCTTGTCATATGTATGCCAGATATTCAGCAAAGTTATTTGCACTAGATTTTAGTTTGTGACGGTGTCATCTTTAGTTACAGTTTTGTTTCACATACTTTTCTTTCGTGCTTGTTGCTGTCTCCACTATGTAACTATTGAATGTTTACTGAGAAAATGAATAATTTCTTCGTTTATAACCTTGAATTCAATCTTGTATGTCATGCTCCAAGTCCCTACTGTGGTTTGATAACATTAATTTGTTAAATTTGGGTTTCAAAGTGTAGCATTAAGCTGCCTTCTCGTAACAACTCATTTGTCGATATATCAAGAAGAAATGTGTTCATAGCATATTTACTTATCTAATAGTACCTGTACCAACGATATATGTGGATGTAATTGATTTTTTAACAAGATACTAAGATTACTGTTTATATGTATTCTCACTGCAGAAAATTCTGGCTTGTTTTGATGATCTTAAAATTTAAGTCGTTTTCCAGAAGTACTGGGATTCTCTTGTACTAAGGTTGAACTTTTGTTTTATGTTTTCACTAGATCGGAGCAAGACAAGGAGCCAGAACCTGAAGCTGTGTCAGAGGTTGCTGGCTCTGGGCCATCAGAAGAAGCAGCTACTAATGGTATATGATCTTCTTTCTGATGCCATGAAGTACTTGTGCTCACTTGTTCTTTGATACTATCTATGTTAATGAGTGAAATATGTAACATTAACATGTTTTTGCCATTTTCATTCCTTGTTACTGATTATATGGTTATATCTCAGTTCCTCAGGAAATAGATGAGTATGAACTCGTTGATCCTGTTGATATATTGACACCTTTGGAGAAGTCTGGCTTTTGGGCTGGAGTGGTTAGTGCTCTTGTAATTTTTTTATAATGGCGAAGTTGAACACTTTCTGATTTTGTGGGCACACACATATCATTGGCAATGCTTTTATTGGTGTTTACATTCTTTGTATTCTTACTTGTATTTCTATCAGAAAGCTGCCAAGTGGTCGGAACGAAAAGAGGCTGTTGCAGAGCTGTCAAAGCTTGCTTCAACAAAAAGGATAGCTCCCGGTGATTTTACAGAAATTTGCAGAACACTTAAGAAGGTATGCTGTTTTTTCTGAGTTGAATGAAGCGGAACATGTACTTTTTATTAGATGTGGTACAGGATCTACCAGCATTTTGGCTGAATTGATCATGGTTTCTTTGGACGTTATACATTTTCCATGTGTCTCACAAGATGGTGTATTTATGGAACAAGATGTGTAATTTTCTTCATTTGTTGCCTTTTTCGTCGTCGGTCTAATGTTTCTTATTAGCTTATACGTGTTGTTTTTTCAATGTTAAGTCTTACATTTTAACCTAAGGATCAGAATGTATGCTATCCGCTTCTACCCAACGCTTTCTGCATGTCTGAAGTCATTTCCTTAACCTGAACATCTGATATTTAAATTTGTGCTTTTCTGCATCTGTTCTCTACGCATTTAATGTTATCCAACAATGTAGTTTACTTACCAAAATGTTTTTGCTTTGCAGCTTATTACAGATGTAAACATTGCTGTTGCAGTTGAAGCCATCCAAGCAATTGGCAACCTTGCTAGGGGCCTAAGAACTCACTTTTCTTCGAACTCGCGGTTCCTGCTACCAATTTTACTTGTATGTGTAGATTTCAGAAGATATCTTCTCAAACTATTTGCAGATTCGGAACATTGTCTGATAAACTACTTATTGTTTGGCATGTTTATTTCTAGGTTTTTTTTCTGGTTGATTATCCAATTACTTCTCTTTTTCTTACGTCTTTTAATTGGCCTTTGGGATTTCACCATCATTCTGTTGTCATTGTATACTTCTAAATCTTTATTCTGCTGCTTATGCTGATTCACCTCTTTATAGCTGTTTGCCTTCGCTGATGGACTCAAGGGACAACAGTTTCCATGTCTTCTGCCTGATGAATGAACAAAAACTAGGATGGCGAATTAACTTGGAGAAATTAATTTTAGTATGGGTCCGTGCAAAAGAAAATGTCTTTTAGCTGTCAGAATTGGTGATGATGGATGTCATATGCTGTAGCTTTAAATCTGCATTAGAGCAGCATTTTCCTATAGTTCCTAGCACTGTTGCATCTTGGATCAGATCTTGGAACAACATTATTTTGGAGGGGGTGCTCCAACCTCTGGCTTCTTTTGTATTTTTATTTTTCTCATGAAATTAATGAATCTGCTTTAATTTAATCAAACACATCTAATTTAGTAATGTAACTTTTCAATTGATCAAACTCTGGTCATAAGATGATGGAAACGTGAAGGAAATATGTGTGATTACACTACTCTGGTCATAAGTAGATAATGGGAACTCCTTTTCGTAGATGGATTGTATTTGAACACGCTACAAGGGGACGACCATATGTGAAGTACAGATGTTTCTTCGCGTTCAATTTACTGAGTAATTTTTAGGATGAATTTTATTGTTAAGTATGTTTTTTCAGTTGTGTTCTGCCTAAGATCTTTGTGTTTTCTCATTTTGAGTCTTACCGAGGTTTCTGTCTCAAGACATGTAACACTGTGGAGCTTAGTCTTCCTTTATTGATCAGGATAAGATTGTACATCAATCACCTTAATTTCTCTAGCTTTTTTGAATTTGTGTTTATGTAGCTATATTAGTCAAAATTTGAATTTGGTGTTGGAGTAAATTTTATTTATCAAATCTTTTCTTTAATAGGAAAAATTGAAAGAGAAAAAACCTACTTTGACAGAGTCTCTTACTCAAACTCTCCAAGCCATATACAAGTCTGGATGTTTGAGCCTTGCTGACATTATTGAAGGTAATTTATTCTAATGTTTGTTATAAAAAATTTATGCTTATTGACATAATGTTGCCATCTTATTAGCTCAATATTTCTGAATTTCTTTCTATGGTTTGTTTTGGGTGTTCATTTCATTTTTGTAGCCTTTAAAGAAGTTGGGTGTGCTACCTCTTTTGTAGTGGTCAATGATCCTGGGATGTTTGGAATATTTTGAATGATTGAGTCCTTATTTGTTTTATCATTTGATTGATGGATGAGTCTTTTTGTTTAGCTTCTGTTTTTATTTTTTGTGCTTAATTCTTTGCCCTGGTGTTCTAATAGCGGAGATTGCATCATTCGTAGAAAAACATAAAAAACTTACTTCAATTCGATAGAAACCTTAATGTTACAGGAGACTGACTTCATCTAAACTACTCAATGTACTCGTATGAACTTCATGTAAGTTTAGCCTTGAATCTTGATATTTGTCTACCAAAAAGGATACCCCCTTCATCTAAACTAGTTATATCAACATAGCTTGTTTTTCACTTCTCACTTGTGCGTTACAATATGGAGTCCAGAAATACTGTTTTATGGCTATCTTTCTGTGCATTTTTGATAGTTGCCAAAGTGTCCAGGTTGTGAGGTACTGAGAAGCAATGTATTGCCTTGTTGGCACCTAGTAACGCCTCTGGACTCTTGACAACTAATGTTGCTTCTCCTTAAGGCCTTGACATCTATGGTGTTTCTTTTTATTTATTTGGTTTTGTTTTGTGGTCCTGAGTTTTAGTAGGAGTTGGCTGCCACCTGTTTAATTAAAGTTCTTTCCATTTGTGTTCGGCTTTGAACTATTCCAGTGATTATCGTGACTAGAATAAAATTATGCTGAATTGCAGATATCAAAACTGCGGTTAAAAATAAAGTTCCACTTGTACGTTCATTGACTTTAAACTGGGTAACATTTTGTATTGAGTCAAGCAACAAGACTGTCGTGCTCAAACTGCACAAGGAATATGTTCCAATATGTATGGAGGTAAGTACATTTGGTGCTGCATCTCTGCAAATTATTTTACTTGTACATTTTGTAGCAGTATCTTCAGCACCATTGCTAGAAAACTTATTATAGGCAGCTCAGATTTGGGTATACCATTCCGCAAAAACAATATTCAGTATCAGAAGCTTTCTGAGGAGTTTCTCTTTCAGACAGTTATTGTATTGGGCGAGCTTAACTAAAATATAGATTCTCCTATGGCCTTTCTTTAGTTTTTTGGATGGACTTTTAGTCATCTTCAAAATATTTCAACAATAAAATCTTATCCATAAGCCTTGGGCAAACAAATATGTTATTTTTGTAAATTTTTTCAAGTTTACCATAGTACATTTAGCAATACGAATTTTTTGAAAAGTTCTCTTTACCTCTTCCATTCTCAAGTGTTAAATATACTAATAATACCCTACTTGGAAGTACAAAATTAATTGCGTCTGTTCCATTATCCATAATAAGTTTTGGGGTCATGTAGTGCCTCAATGATGGGACCCCTGAAGTAAGGGATGCTGCATTTTCAGTTTTGGCAGCAGTTGCTAAGGTATTCTTGTATTCTCAATTCCTGAAAATGCTCTCTCTCTCTCTCTATCACACACACACACACACACACACTTGCTCACTCACTCACTTAATTGTTCACTCTCTCAATTAGTTGGTTGGTATGAGGCCTTTGGAAAATTCGTTGGAAAAGCTTGATGATGTTCGTAAAAAGAAACTCTCTGAAATGATTGGGAGTTCTGGAGGTGGTCCATCAAGTGGTGCAGGCTCAGGTTGAGTACACATATGTGATATGATGCTAAATTGTGGTACTTTCACTTAGTTTCTATATTCCTATTAACATACATCTATAATAAAATTCAGTTGCGGCAAAATCTTCTGGTGGAAGCTTGCCCAGCACAGAGGTGAGTTCTTTTCTGTTCGTTTCTGTTTCATACTTGTAAGTCATAAGAAATTGACCATCCCTGTCAAATGCATTGTATTTAATTGGCATATTCAGGTATATCAATAGTGAATAACAAATCATAAGGGTTGACGTGTTTGGTAGCTCATCTTCTAAAAATTTTCCACATATCAGGATAAAAAAACCTTCAATTTAGCAATGAATGGTTAATAGGCAGAGAAATAATTTCATATTTGACGAAAATTATATTTTAGCAATTAGGCGCACCCATGGTGAATACACCAGCCCTGGTTGATAAAACATATAGTCACAAACTCTTTGTTGAATTATGCTGTTTATTATTTATTTTTCAGTTTTGTAATTGTAGTTCCCTAGTTGATATAGTAAATTAGACCGCCATGTGTATTAAAGGAGCAGCATATACTATTTTATTAAATGATAGTGTAGATTGAACACTATGTATGGCCATCTGAAACTAGTTAACAGTTAACTTTTGAATGGGGAGAGATTTATTAGTAGTGAAAGATTCTGAATAGCATGATGTCTGGTTTGGATCGTTGATACCAAATGGGTAATTTAACTTTTGACAGTTGAATAGTAATGTAGAGTGCCACATGTTCATGCATGTAGTGAAAGAGCAGGATTTACCGTTCTCAGCGGTGAATATAAACAATTGATAATTTAGATTAGTCTCCATGGGTAGCCATCTGAAACTTTGTTAACCCTTAAACAGGGAGAACTTTATTAGTAGGAAAAGATGCTGAATAGCATGATGTCTGATTTGGACAGTTCATACCTACTTCGTAATCTAACCTTTGACAGCTTAATTTCCTTATGGTCCTTGCTGTAAAATACCCTTTGTATTTCTTGTGGTTTTCATTCATTAAAATTTTTATTTCTTTTCTTGAATGTTACAATGTGCTTTATTTTGAAAAGGTTCGTCATTTTATTCAGCTCATGTTCAGAAGCTGTTCTCATTTGCCTTCAACTGTAAGCTGACTTTATTAATTGGTTGCAGACTTCTGATGGATCATTTGTTCGGAGGTCTGCCGCTAGCATGCTTAGTGGGAAGAAACCTGTTCAAGCAGCCGTGTGTTCACTGTTACTATTCCCTTGCATGTTTATGTACATAGAAAATGTGTTACAGTGTCATGATCCTCCCACATCTGAAGGAGTAAGTTATTTTTCTGCAGCCTGCTGCTAAGAAAGGAGCTGCAAAATCCAGTATCAATAAGAAAGGAGATGGATTGGGACCATCAAAGTCTTCAAAGCCTGTCGAACCTGAAGATGTTGAGGTAATGGTCTTTCTAGCTTCTGATATGAGTTTTTTCATTGTTTAGTTTTCTAATGTGTGCATACATGTGTGTGTGCGCGTTCAGGCCTGCGCACGTGTGCATTTGTGTATGCATGTATTATATTATTGAGCCTCTCTGTTAATTACTGCTTGCAGCCAGCTGATATGAGTCTTGAAGAAATTGAAAGCCGAGTAGGTTCCCTTATACAAGCAGATACAATTTCGCAATTAAAGAGTGCAGTGTGGAAAGAACGGCTTGAAGGTTATTTCTTAGTTGTGAAACATCTTCAATTTATTTTCTTTTTAGTTTTGATTTTTATCTACGAATTGAGTCTCGTAACTTGTGAGTTTGATGGAAATGAAAAGGAAAGATAGAAACATGCTAAAATTATTGTTGTTGATAGAAATTTCTACTATATGCCTATATGTACACTAAGCAATTGAAGATATTGTCTCTCGAGGGAAAATTTTGGAAGACATTTTGTAGGAAATTCCAGGGCATGCTATACTCTAATAAAGCAGTAAATAAAGAGTTTTTTAGTTTTTTTCATTCTTTTCTGGTGTATGTGCGCACACACGTGTGTGTGGCGTGTGGATCTTTCTGAGCCAAACTCAAGAGGAATTAGCTGACAGTGTAACATATCACGTGGATTCGGTGTCATGTAATTTTACAAATGTCGAAAAGTAAATAACAAAAACCTTGTTGAATTATCACTTTTTTGGGGAGTGATATTCCCAAAAGTTTTATTTTTTCACAAGGGACCCCACATATTTGTAATAATTAATGCAAAAGGCACAAGTAATCAATGCACAAAAGCGGGTCCTGTGATAAGGTTTCTACCTAATATTAGCTTTTTGTGTGGCCCCTTTCTTTGTAGCAATTATGTCCTTTAAGGAACAAGTTGAGGCTATGCAGGATGTTGACAACTCGGTTGAGATTTTGATTCGACTACTTTGTGCTGTTCCTGGCTGGAATGAGAAAAATGTTCAGGTATTTTTCTTGTGGAATTATTTTTGATAGTTATGTTAATACAATAACAAATTCTTTCATCTCGGAAGTGCAGGTCCAGCAACAGGTTATTGAGGTCATTACGCATATTGCTTCTGTGGCTTCTAAGTTTCCTAAAAAATGTGTGGTGCTTTGCATTCTAGGTCAGCTTCTTGGATTATTTGTCACCCCTTCTTTGAAGTTGTCAAGAAATTGTGGGATTTGTTAGACCATAATCACCACCCTTCATGCTTAGTGCTAATGGTGAATTCAAAGATAAATCAGAGTTTTTTATGGACTATTTTTATTGTTCTATTAGAGCTGGAAATTGAATTGGTTGAATCGATTTATTAAGTGACTTCACTATTTATCAGCACCTATTTATCTCTGGATTAATATGCATTGCTGACAGGTATTGGTGAAAGGGTTGCTGATATCAAGACACGTGCGCATGCCATGAGGTGCCTGACAACTTTTTGTGAATCTGTTGGCCCTGGTTTTGTTTTTGAGAGAGTAAGTATAATTGCTACTACAAGATGTGCGAAATGGTGCATGATGCCTCCAACTAAATTAGGATTGGCAATGCTTGTTCCATTTACCCATTTGGCGGCATTGTTCTACTTTTCCTTTTTTTATTTTTTAATCTTCTTTTATGTCATTAAGATGTGGCTCTTCTTTCTTCAGATGTACAAGATCATGAAAGAGCACAAAAATCCTAAGGTTCTTAGCGAGGGACTTCTGTGGATGGTTTCAGCCGTTGAAGACTTTGGTGTTTCACTTTTGAAATTAAAGGTGTCAATAATTCATTAATAATTACATATTCACTTTGTAGACAGCTTCTTTTTCCTGTAATCATACGTGCTTACCACATTGTTTGAGTTGACATTTTTTCTTTATACAGGATCTTATTGATTTCTGCAAAGATATTGGTCTGCAATCCAGTGCTGCTGCTACCAGAAATGCCACTATTAAATTAATTGGTGCTTTACATAAGTTTGTTGGTCCGGGTAAGTTATTTACCTCGTAGAAAATTTCTATTATTAAGAAACTACTGTAGAATCTACGGATCACTTCTTTTGCAGATATCAAAGGTTTTCTGTTGGATGTCAAGCCTGCTCTTCTTAGTGCACTTGACGCCGAGTATGAGAAGAATCCATTTGAGGTTTGGTCAAGTATTCAATATTTGTCCCAATATTATTCTTTTAATCAATCAAGTGTTAACTTCTAGTTCTATGATCATCAGGGATCATCTGCAGCCCCAAAGAAAACTGTTAAGGTGGCAGATTCTTCATCATCTGTTTCTGGTGGTGGGCTAGACAGCCTTCCTCGAGAAGATATTAGTGGAAAAATCACACCTACTCTACTTAAGGGCTTGGAAAGTTCTGATTGGAAGGTCTAGGTTTTATATAATGATCAAAAGTTAGTCCATCTCCAACATCCCATTTGCTAGATTTGTTGACCATGCATTACTTATGTTCTCCAGATACGTTTGGAATCCATTGAAGCTGTAAATAAAATCCTGGAAGAAGCCAATAAACGCATTCAACCAACTGGAACAGGTATTACGCGCTATAGTGATATGTTATATGTGATTCTTATAAATGTTAATATCAGCTTTCAAGTCTTTTTTTTTAATAAATTTAGCGGAGTTATTTGGGGCTCTTAGAGGCCGACTATACGACAGCAACAAAAATTTAATTATGGCTACTTTGTCTACAATTGGTGGCATTGCATCTGCAATGGGAGCAGCGGTTGAGAAGGCAAGCAAGGTGTAGACTCGTGGCTTAAGTGTGCCCTCTTTTTTCTGTCTCAGTTGTTCTTTCTTCTCTTTTTTGGTTGCCAATTACATCTGTGGATTATTTGTCATGCAGGGTATTTTGTCAGATATATTGAAATGTCTTGGTGACAACAAAAAGCACATGAGAGAGTGCACTTTGACCACTTTAGATTCTTGGCTTGCTGCTGTTCACCTTGATAAGATGGTTGGTTTCTACTCGTTTCATTTTTTTGCGAATCTGTAGTATGTTCTTACTTTTGACCGTTCAAGCTACATGTCTTATGTTGGGGACACAGAGAGTGTATACATTAATAGTTTTTTCACATCTTAATATACGAAGTTAAACTTGAAATGAAAGACGAAACATATGCTACATAAATGTATTTCTCAAAATTTGTTCGGTTTGATGATTTTAAGTGAACACATACAGTGATAGTATTTGAATGATACCATGCAAATTCTCTTTATATAGGTACCTTACTTTGCTTCTGCTTTAATGGATGCTAAAATTGGTGCGGAAGGGCGTAGGGATCTGTTTGATTGGTTGTCTAGACACCTTGCAGGTTTGTCTGACTTCGGTGATGCCATACACTTGTTAAAACCAGTTGCTACGGCTATGACGGTAATACTATTTCCATAACAAATTATGTGATTTTAGCAATGATTGTTCTTATAGGTAGAATTGATTCTAACGTGTTGATCTCTATATAGGATAAATCAGCAGATGTTCGTAAAGCTGCTGAAATATGTTTTGGCGAAATTCTGAAAGTCTGTGGACCTGAGATGGTATGTGTGCAGAATTTTATTTTTGTGCTTGATTTGGTTTTCTTGCCTTCGAATCTTAGGTTTATAGTGATTTCCCCCTTGCAGGTGACAAAAAATATGAGAGATATACAAGGACCTGCTTTAGCTATTGTTCTTGATCGACTGAAGCCATACGGGGCTTCTCGTGGTACATACCATTAATATAATTATTGTTTTGGTGGTCTATTTATTTTTGAAGCTATATCCTTGATGCTGAAGTACTTGATTAGCAGAAACATATGAATCGACAAGAACCATATCGACTTCTAAAACTGGCTCCAAAATTGGAAAAGCTAATGGTTATGGTTCTGTGGCAAAGCAAGGCAGTAGAGCTGTGTCTTCGGTATGTTGCATCGACTTAAATTGCTTACGTCTTGAATTATGTATAGGGACTGACTAGTTCTCTGTGTAAAGAGAGCTGTTTCAACGAAAGGCTCAAGGCCTGAGACTGTCATCTCAGTTGAAGAAATCAATATGCAGTCACAGGCACTTTTAAATATCAAGGATTCTAACAAGGTTTGTGTGGATGCAGTTTATTGTTTTAATATTGTTTGGATTCAGTAGGCTTATGCAGCCGTATTTGGATTATGTATGTGCAGGATGAGAGAGAGAGACTAGTTGTACGCAGATTCAAATTTGAAGAACCACGTTTAGAACAGATTCAAGACCTTGAGGTTTAACTTTGCTTTTTGTTCATGCATTCCTTTGATACTCAACTATAATATTAAGATTTGACAACTATCAAAGTATTTCTTTTTGAAACAGAGTGATCTTATGAAGTACTTCAGGGAGGATTTGTGCAGGAGGCTTCTAAGCACAGACTTTAAGAAGCACGTTGATGGGATTGAGATGCTGCAGAAGGTGTTTTGGCTGTGATTTTTGTTAGCATATTAATTTTCATTGAATATTGGATTTGCTAAGTTTCATTAGTCAGTACACATTTTCGGGTTATATTAAATTTCTTTTGTCTTCTGCAGGCACTTCCATCTATTAGTAAGGAAATTACAGAAGTTCTGGATATACTTTTGAGATGGTTTGTTTTACGATTCTGTGAATCAAATACGTCGTGCCTATTAAAGGTCATATGAATTCTTCATATTTTTGACTTAATCCAACTTTATTGGTAATTTGCAATTGTGACAAGATAAATTAAATTCGTTATACATGTAACTTTTACAATAGGTGCTCGAGTTTCTTCCTGAACTTTTTGCCACTTTGAGGAATGATGGCTACATCATTACAGAATCAGAAGCTGCACTATTTCTTCCGTGCTTATTTGAGAAGGTCATTGCTGCTTGATTTTGTTGTTTGGTTGATAGATTATCTCTCACAGGGAATGCAATAGCAAAATAAATTCCTATCTCGGTGTTTGTGAAACTACTATTTTGATTTAAATGGATTGTGTTTTCTACTTTTTATTTATTTATCTGATTTACTTATCTTGGGTTTGTCTGGTGAATAATTTTACTTGGTCCTAAATTTTGTTTGTGATGTTCTGTGGCTAATTTTTGCCGTCATTCTGGCACGAGTGTGTTGTATAACTCTGTACGTTGCAGCTCCTACTAATTTGAATCATGATAATGCTAAGATTTCTTTCTTTGACTTGATCATTTCTTGCCGTGCAGTCTGGGCACAATATCGAAAAAGTACGTGAAAAGATGCGTGAACTGACAAAACAAATAATTCATTCATATTCTGCGGCAAGGACCTTCCCCTATGTGTTGGAGGGCTTGCGTTCTAGGAATAACCGAACTCGGATAGAGTGTGTTGATCTTGTTGCATATTTACTCGATAACCATGGAACTGAGGTAGTCTCAGAACTTCTTTTTAACTCCTCTTTTATTTTTGGAGGATGCTTGAAAGGTGCACTTAATCTTTTAACAGATTAGCGGGCAACTCAAGTCCTTGCAAATTGTTGCAAGCTTAACAGCCGAACGAGATGGTGAGCTGCGGAAGGCTGCTCTCAATTCTCTTGCAACTGGTTATAAAATTCTTGGTGAGTTATGAGACTCCGGCACTGTGATGCACTGGTTATTGCTGTTTGATCTAGATGCTTTCTTGAAACTTCTATGTTCAAGCATACAAAGGCCAGATGAACATTTCCTACCCCCCCAACCCACACATATATAATAGCAGTCTGTTTCATGCTGAAAAATCAATATATATCCATTCCTGTATCATAAATGTTGTCTTTCCAGGTGATGACATATGGAAATATGTTGGCAAGTTGACAGATGCGCAGAGGAGCATGATAGATGATCGCTTTAAGTGGAAGGTCAGTATATATCAGGCATTATGTGTTTCATTTGTTTATCATATATTAACACCATAATATTTCAGGCTCGTGAGATGGACAAAAGGAAGGAGGGGAAGCCTGGGGAAGCTAGGGCTGCTCTGAGGCGTTCTGTTAGAGAAAATGGGTGTGTATTTCATCAAACATACTTTGACTTTTTGTCATTTTCTCCTCTCTTCTCTGCAATGTATGTGTGATGTAGGACGAATAGAGGAAGATAGAATCAAAGGAGATGAGACGGATAAATCAGGGACAGTTCACAAAAGCACAAAGCTTTAAATCAATATTAATTTGTAATTCAAGTGTTTTTTTAAAATAAGAGATTAGAACCATACTATTATATGAATAATACTCCACAACACTTAACCACCAAGTAAAATATTTGAAATATCTCCTGCAATTAATTACAAATCTTGAGAGTATCTCTAATGATCCTAAAATACATTTAGTAATAAATACCAAGATCTTGTACTAGAATATCCTAAATCCGAATAATAAATTAAATAATAACTACTAATTAATTACAATAATTTAGATCCAATTAATAATACAAAATAATTAAAAACTAGTAATATCATTTCTTGCTCTGAATCAGTGTGCGCACTAACTGCATAGGTGGGTATATGCAATCTGTAATGGCAGTGCAGGCAACTTGTGCATCCCTTTAATAAACTTTTCAATTTGAGTTACTCAAGAATTGGTCAGATGGCGGAGAGTAAAATTGTAATAATGATAGAGTTGGAAGTTAGTTATGATTTTATAGTAGTTTCTTTTCCCTTATTGTTTACCCTATGTTGTGATACGTATAAATCCCATTGCCACTTTCTTTCCTTTATAACTTGATTGTGAAGAATAGAAATTTTTTTCATATATCTTGGTTGACTTTTCAATTTTCTCATGATTCTTTCATATATACTTTGCATATAACTAGGAAAAGTAAAAAGTACTGATAAAATTTGAAATACATGCATACATATATGTGTGTGTGTGTGTATTTACTGTACGCAATTACACATATATGTAACAACTTACATACATATGTGTATTCGAGTTTGTGAATGTATATTATTCCTTCATGTTTTTGGCATTGGAGTTGCGGTTGATTATATACTTGTGAGTTGCTTAAATTCGTTTCCTTTTGTAGTAGCTGTGATTATGTATTTCATAGTATTAAGATCTAGCCTAGGTGTCCAGGTAGAGAGCTACTGAAATCATTGCCCGGATGATCCCCTTATTGCTTGGACTTTCAGACGCTGACTGCCTTGACAAATATGGTTGTCACAGTGTTGGCTATTGTTATTTATTATTGACAAGATATTTAAAGTAATCAACTCTTACTAATTAAATTGTTCTAACTTGAGAATTGTCTATCCTCCGATACTCCACATTAGTTTGACAGAACATTGTCCATCCTTCGCTGTTAATTTTCTTTAAAGCTCCCTTTCTTAGTACTGAATACACTCCTAGATTTCTTTATAAAACTGAAAACTGAACTGTTGATTCTTATGGTCTAAAGGATTGGTCATAAGAGAAATCCTAACCACAAGTTGATGAATAGGCTTTGCTAGCATTCGATGTTATAAATCATAGGAGGAAGACGTATTGCTCTTCCTGAAAGTTCACATCAACAATATGGTGTGCTCATAAATTAGCATAGTTCGTGCGCTTTCTGATACTGGAAATATGAACTGCATCATTCTATTTTGTCTAAGAATGACATTAAATACATTTTATATTCACTGAGTAATGTTATACCTAGACTTTCAGCTTACTATAGCTTCATTGGGTTGGACTTGTTGTTTTTAATATCCAGGTTGGAAACAGCAGAGCAAAGTGGTGAAACTTTGCGGTCCATATCTGGACCAATAGTTAGTAGGTAAAGAATTTTTTACCTTTTTATTTTTTCCCCTCTTAAAACAGTACTCTTGCATCATTTCCATTGTGTAACTTGAGGACTGTGTGCTTGTTTCAGGGAGAATTATGATCATCATGATTTTCACATGGAGAGAAGTGCAGTGCCCCAGAGACTTACTGGTGCTATTGGTCCCACCGACTGGAATGAAGCTCTGGATATAATTGTTTATGGTTCCCCGGAGCAGGTTTTCTTTAACTTTCTCAGTTTCTGTATTTTTAATTGATTGTTATTCTTATCCATAGCTAGTTCAAATATTTCCCTTAAAAGCTTTAGGTAATGCTGTCTAGCCAAACCGATTGAAACATTTATATTGTAACCACATGGTTTGTCTAATAAAGCAACATTGAATCCTGTCAAACTGAGCAGAGAGAAACTTCTTCATGTCTCTTTCATAAGATCTCCAAAAGATTATCTATTTGATATAGCATATCACCTTTATTTGAGTTACTTTATCTCTCTAAGGATTGATCATTGTATATCAGCTGTTGAATTTAATTTCATCTCTCTACTATTCAATAAAAGAAGAATAACTAGAACAGTTTATTGATGCAGTCTGTTGAAGGAATGAAAGTCGTGTGCCATGAGTTGGCGCTGGCAACAAGTGACCCCGAAGGCAGCGCAATGGATGATGTTGTGAAAGATGCAGATAGACTCGTTTCATGTTTAGCAAACAAGGTAACAACTGTTCCCCAGTTTGACTTTATCTTTGAGGAAAATTTTCTCAGTATCGTATTATGTTAAAACCTAAAGAAGCGTTATTCTTAAACATTTTATTATTGGCAGGTAGCCAAGACTTTTGATTTTAGTTTGATGGGAGCATCTTCAAGGTCTTGTAAATATGTCCTCAATACACTCATGCAGGCAAGTTGGTATTTAATGTTGATTGAAATTCAGCATGTCAAGAAGCAATTAAATTGTTATGAAAAAGATGTAAACTAAACTGATAGCCAATGTTTCATGAAGCAACTACATACATCTGGAATAAATCTGAACCAAATTTATGTCGTAACTAAATAATTTGTTAAATTTAATTCCCTCTTTTCCTTTGTTTTGCTAAACTAAATAACTTTGTTGAGGTATACTTTTCTTTCCAGGTTAGTGGTTCATTATGTAGTTTGTTTTTGTTGCAGACATTTCAAAACAAAAGGCTTGCCCATGCTGTTGAAGAGAGTACTCTGGACAATCTCATTACTGAGCTTTTGCTTTGGCTCTTAGATGAAAGGGTTCCAAGGATGGATGATGGCAGTCAACTTCTGAAAGCCTTGAATGTTTTGATGCTTAAGATCTTGGTAGAATTACCTTCTGATATCTGTACCCAGTACTCATCTTTCTGAGCATCACTCTGTTATTGACTACTGGTTATGAATACAGGATAATGCAGAACGAACATCATCATTTGTTGTACTGATCAATCTGTTGCGTCCTCTGGACCCCTCTAGGTGGCCGTCTCCAGCATCAAATGAATCTTTTTCCATAAGAAATCAGAAGTTTTCAGATTTGGTTGTTAAATGCCTGATTAAACTAACTAAGGTGATCTTTATTGCACATTTCCTTTTAATTATTGCAATCATCTTTTAGTCTAGAATGTTCCTTTATTTCTGTAGCATCTGTATGACTAAAGCGTCTTACAATAATTTGGTCATTTACTTAACCACGCGTGTGTCTATATATATAATAGAATACTTATATAAGCTAATCTTCTTCATTACCATGGAATTCTGTTAATCAGTATTAACTTGCTAGATATAGTCATATAAGACAACTTGTGATCACTTTCAGCAACGGGATTCTCAATTACGACTGTACATTTTAGCATGGGTGTATTGTTGCACTTTAATTATCTATCTATGAAAACCAGCTGAATTTCATCAGCAATGATCAGAGTTATGGTCTATCAAAAAACTTCCTTTACAGTTGGGTAGCTTGATGTGCTATATTACTTGGATGCAGGTTCTTCAGAGTACCATATATGATGTTGACCTTGATCGCATCCTTCAAAGCATCCATGTTTACCTGCAAGATCTAGGAATGGAAGAAATAAGGAGAAGGTACTTGGTAAATTGTTAGAATTTTAAGATTTTTTTGGTTATCTGGTAGTTGATTTGTGTTAAGAATGTTCTGCCACCTCAATGTTTGACCTGATGTTTTACCGGAATACTCCTGTATACACTGATCCAAATTAGAGATACATTTCAATTTGATCATAGTACATTTGCGAAATCTCAAGATTCACTGCGTTATGTATAGCAGTATGCATCAATATTTCAAAAATTTAAGGCTCATATGCACAAATTCTCGAATAGTTTTTTTCGCCAGTCAAAACTAAATAGATTCACATTAGATCTGTAACGTAGGATTTCAAAATCAAACTAGGTATGAAAGCCAAAAATATTTGTACTTTTGGAGCAGAGGGAGTACTTTAGATCCTAGACGCAACTCCATGAAGAATGTGTGTTTGTAAAGTCCTTGACATAAACATTCAAGTGGTCCCTGAACTTTATTGGTTCTGTCAGTTCTGGACAATTTTGTAACTGTTTGTGTTCTGCATTTGACTAATTTGCCAATTCCTTTTGCACATACACGCTAGCTATGAAGTGATTTAGCCACATAATTCCCTGTGATTTTCCAAAGATCTTGTGTAATTTGCCTACTTTTCATAAGATAGTCATGCTATAATAACCAAACTGGAATACAATTAAATATTATACTTCATCTGAGATGTCACAAATTTTGGTCAGTGGGTGTCATTTGTTGAAATTAAAACCTGTCATTTGTTGAAATTAAAACCGCTGGGTTGAAGCAATGTCTAGCCAAGTAAAATTACGCCAAATTTCATCCCATATCTATGTGTTCAACTCAGTCCTGACTTACTTTTTGCTTTTCCATTGATGTCCTCTATTGTCAAAAAATTTATAAGAGCTGGAGCGGATGATAAACCACTGCGCATGGTTAAAACTGTTCTACATGAGCTTGTAAAGCTTCGTGGGACTGCAATTAAAGGTCATCTTTCAATGGTACCCATTGACACAGAACCTCAACCAATTATTCTTGCCTATATTGATCTTAATCTTCAGGTATTATGATTTATGCAGAATGCATTCAGTCGTGGTAATTATTTTTCTCATCTTTTTAAAAATAAATTTTCTCATAATATTTTACATATCAGACATTGGCAGCTGCTAGAATGTTAACTCCATCAGGACCTGTTGGCCAAAGTAATTGGGGTGATTCAGCAGCGAACAATCCCTCACCAGCCACACATTCTGCAGATTCCCAATTGAAGGTATTTGTATTATTTTTCTTATTCATATTGTTTGAACTTATCACTCTTTGGCTGATCAAAAATATCTTTATGTGCCATGATCTAAAGCAAGAATTGGCTGCAATATTCAAGAAAATTGGGGACAAACAAACATGCACTATTGGCTTGTATGAATTATACAAAATCACCCAATTATATCCCAAGGTATACTCATATGCACCTCTACATAAAATGTTTGTTTTGCGACTGTTTTCTTGGCATGACTAATTATATACGTCGTTAAGATTGTTTATGAAATTAATTTATACCTATTTTTATACCCTTTTTTTTAAAATGTATATCTAGGTTGACATATTCTCTCAACTCCAAAATGCTAGTGAGGCATTCCGAACTTATATTAGAGATGGTTTAACCCAGGTATGGGTTTTCACTGTTTTGTTATAATTATGAAAATGTAGGGAAGTTGCCTATGATCAAATCCTGTTACCTTTATACAGATGGAGAAGAATGCAGCAGCTGGCAGGACACCTTCAAGTGTACCCCTGGCGACTCCTCCCCCTTCTGCCCTAAATCTGTCCTCCCCAAAATCTGCACCTCTATCACCTGTACATACAAATACATTAATTGATGCAAAATCTATGAACTCGAAATTAGAACCTACAAGCTTTAGTTTGCCACCCTCATTTGCAGAAGATGACAAGGCTGTCAGTGCCATGATGACCAGGGGTACAGTATCTGATCATTCAGAGTTCAGGCAGCACTTGGGTGAACAAAATGAAAGATTCCCGCCTGGAGGTCACTTTTGCTACCTCCTTTTCTTTTGCACTTGATTATTGTTCTTTCCACTCTTTACCCTGCTGTGGCTGAAAATCTTAAATTTAACTGTACTTTTCCCAACTGCAGTTACCACTGGAACGTTGAATGCGATAAGAGAAAGGATGAAGAACATTCAGTTAGCAGCAGCTGCTGGGAACCCGGATTCAGGAAACAGGCCACTAATGAACTTGAATGGCAATTTAAACCATGGGTTCACTCATTCTGTGGACCATCCTAGTTTAGAGAATCCTGCTCAGAGCGGTGTTCCGCCTATGGATGAGAAGGCGTTATCTGGACTGCAAGCCAGGATGGAAAGGCTCAAAAGTGGGTCAATTGAACCTATGTAGGAAGATTGAGCACAGTTCTATTCATTGAGCATTGCGGAACTTTGTGTTCCATAAGATGCTAGTCTTGTATATGAAGAGGAACACACCGATGTAATTATAGAGCCAGCTTAGTATAGGTAAGCACATTCTTGGAGCAGTGAATCCTGTGCACGCGAGATTGTATCCTACCTTAATTTTGGAGAAGAGATGTCATGAAGCAATATTTAGCGATGTTTGTTTTGTTGTTGTGTTAAAACATTGTATATCACAGTTTATCCTTTGATATTGGCCAGCTTGCCTGTATTTCAATATATTTCATGAGTTCTTATAATGTGTTTTTCAACGTATTCCGTTGACAATTTTTCAACATCGAGGGACTTCTAATGATCACATTCAAACTTTTTTTCCCTCATATTTGTTCAATTACTTGAGGGAACTATGAGTTTTAAATTAATGGGGCAAATGCCAAAGCTCCACACCAGTTAGTGTATTACTTTTGCCGTGAAAGAAACTTCAATCTGAATCCAAGACAGCAATATCATATGTACGTCTCTGCAAAGCCTCGTATCCACAACTTTTTTACATAGCAGTACTATTATACGAGCATTACCCCTATTCCCGAATGAGATAAGACTGAAGGCTTGCACTTGACTAGATGAGGAAACAGATACTGACGGTCATGACTCATGACTAGGAGGCGGCGCAAGAAGACAGACACTAATGTCAAATGTCAAAATTTGAGGTTGGAATATCACAACCAGCAGTACCAACACTGTACTCTATTACAGGATGTGTGTTAATTCTCTAGTTATACATAATGGAAAGACGTTTTTCATAAGATCATGTCTAGAATGCATCTGAGTTCCCCTGTTGTACAATACTATAGTGTCTACTAATTGCTATTCACATCAGGGTTTTCTCAAGATAATTAATGAAACGTGCATTATGAGCTTTAGAACATCCCATGGTTCTATTCCTTAAATTTTAGTTTCTATCCAATTAGTTTGCTAATAAAATCGTTAGAGCTTGGAGAGAGCTAGGATTATAAATAGAACCAAATGGTTCGGAGTCAAGGATTATAAATAGAACCAAATGGTTAGGAATCGATCCAAAACTCAATTAGAAGTTCGATAATTAATAAGTTCAATTCGAGTACAGTAATACTCGCTCGACTTAGTTTCTACTCACTCAACTTAGTTCATGAGTAGTTTAATATTTTATCACACTTTGTTGTATACTTATATACTAAAATATTATAATATATCTAAGATTTCGATGTCAATTTCTTAGTAATTCATTTAATTATTATATTATATTATAATTTACTTTGTAAGTGGTGATTATATATGAAATTATTTATTCATAAATTAGTAAATGAAAACTTGTATTGATATAATATAGTTTTTATGAAAATGATTGAGAGAATATTTCTAAATAGTTTACGCGTAATTTGGATTTGATCGGCATATGATTTGAGCATTAAAAAGTTATTGGATCAAGTACTCAAATTTAAATTTTTAAGTAATAAAAAATTAACTATAATCCACTCATATCTGACTCGTTTAGGATACTAGGGCCAATATGCACATGTTTTCTTACCACGACTTGAAGGACCGCTAACATTAATAATAGATAATTTAGCTACGGTTACAAGTACGCGACTTTTATGATTGTACCAGACTTTCAAAGGTAATTTGTATGGTGAGCCCCAAACACTTATGTACAACTAAATTTTGGGAACAATAGAAGGAGAGGGAATGATTCTATCTCACTAGTGGACATCAATTACTAGTAGACAATATCAAACTAATATTATCCAGTACATGAAATTGTACACACATATATACCCACAAGAATCTTCCATCACATCTTTTTGGCTCGCCCAACATTGAGGCCCCTCTTCTCACCTGTCAAAATCCATCCAATCTTATGCATATACATCTATGGTGATCCAAGATATAATTTGTAGGAGAATGATGACTTCCTTGTTTCATTTATTTTTTATGTTGATAGTGAAAAAAGGGTGTGGTTTTTTTTACTATCCTAGCTAGATAAATTAATTTGTTTATGTCAAGTTTCAAAACGAGCAAGCTGCATGTTAAATTCTGTTAGAGATTCAATTTGAGAGCCATTCCTAAGAATGTGCATGAGTGAGCGAGTGTATATCTGATTTGAATGATGCTATGGTGCATTTAGTTTGATAAAATGAAATGACATAAAAATGGAATAAATTTCATATTATTTATTATATCATTTATATAATATCCATTAGTTGTTTCATTCATTTTCACAATTATGTGTATTTTAAATTCATCATCCTGGACGGAATTTGTCTATTCCATCAAAATCAAAATTTTATATACAATTTATAATACTTTGTTTTCATGTCATTTCATTCCATCTAATTAAATGTAAGCTTATTAATGTCTCTTTGTTGTCCTCTTTTAACTGGAAAAAATTCAACTAAAATAAAATCATTACCAATTTAAATCATCAAAAAATAAATGAGGGCATGTATAAGTTGGGAGTGGTAGAGAACATGATATTCAATTTCAGAAATGAAGCTGAAACTAAAAAGGTGCAGCTCCTAATAATGGTATACATGCATTACTAACAGGTACAGGTTGAGAGAGACAGACAACTACTGCTTACTGGGATGTAGATCGATGTAATACAAAAGCACACATGTAGCCATGTTTTTATACATATATATGTATCACCATGACTAAGATTAGGCGCTGTTACATCTAGCAAATGGACACCAATGGGAAAAAAACAAAAAACAATGAAAAATCCATTATCAAACACAAATCTGATTAATTAAGCACCACTAATTAATTCACTCTTCACCTATAATATAATATAATATAATATACATTTGCTATATAATTTCCTACTATCATCTCAATCATCAATACCACTCCATCCCATAATATAAGTTGGGAATTGTTAATTCCATTACCTTGTTTGCTGCGGAAGTAATGAAGAATTACCTATAAAATTAGGGCTTGATCTCTAATTCCTCATTCCAAGGAATATTGAGATCTGATCCAATTGTTGTATCAAGTTCACTCCAATTCCAGTAGCTGTTCGGTAATTCCATCACACTCAAACTTGTGCTTGTGATCGGAGATTCTAATACTTCCCAGGATTGATGACAAACACCATCATTTGGCGGCAAAATGCTGGTGACGATTGATTCCTCCATTAACGTCTCTGGCTTCTCGATATTGTATTTGTAACCAATTAATGACTGAAACGAATTCCCGATGTTCGATGAAGGGTTTGTGTCGGAATTCGAGCTTAAGCTGGAGAACGAGAACTGCGAGGTTTGATTTTGAACATTAATTGGAGGCCAACTTGCGATGTTGAAGATTGAATTGTTATCGTAGGGTTGGTGGATGATTGTTTGGTAAAGTGAATCGGATAATTTTGATGAGAACTCTGCCAAATTTTGACTGGTACTGGCGGCGGCGGCGGCGGAGGTGGTAGTGCTGGCGTGGGAAGATTTGTGACGCTTGTTTTTGCGGCCACCGCCGACGGGGACGTTACGGAGAGTACCGCCCTTAGTCCAGTGGCGTTTGCAAGCTTTACAGAAATGGCGGGGCTGAGATTTGTTGTAGTTGTTGTAGTAACAGAATTTGGTGTTGGTTGAATTGCACCTCGGACAATTCAAGGGCTCCGCATGCTGGTGGTGGTTCTGCCGCGGGCGCGTTGATGGTGATTTGGGAAACTCCGGTGACTGTAATAAATCTGGTGTCCGGTGATCCACAGAAACTTGTTTAGTACTCAAGCCCATTGTTTAGTACTTCTTGTATATGTATATAAGTAGATTGAAGATTGCAAATGATGAAATGAAAATTGTGGGCTGAGTTGGACCTTGGATGATCAGTGAATGAAGATGAGGAGTGGGAAGTTAGAATATTAGAAAACAAATTAAGTGGCAGGGGGTGGTTCTTCGATCTGATGAAGATATATATATAAGTAGCTAGATAGTGATGGAGCTTAGGATCGATTTAAGGTGATGAAAACAGGTTAATTATGAGCATGTCTTCTTAATTAACTGCATATAAATATACTAGCTTATTTCTCTCTCTCTCTCAATTGTGTGTACGTGCGTGTGTGTGAGAGAGAGTTACATATTAAGTATATGTATAAATCAGTGAATTAGCTGATCTATTGATCTGTAAAGGTAAGAATTGCAATAATAAGAAAAAGACGAAGAAGATGATTTAGCTATGTACTAGTACTACTATATACGTGCTTGTAGAGGCTATTTCCTTAGGTGGTCTCTCCTCTCGTGTGTGTGTGTGTGTATGTGGGGTTCTGGTTGGCTAACTTGAATTGTGGTGGCCACTTGAGTAACCACCAATATATTTACCATTCTCGTATTATATAATTAATATATATTGAATTTTATCTAATAAAATACTTTGAGAAGTTACTTAGACATGAAGGAGAGGTGACAAGAACACACGTGGTTATATGGAGACCATTCATAGTGCCTTGTGTCTTTGCTGTAAAGGGGACGCATGTAATTTACAAACACTCTAGCTTATTAATAATGTCAATAATGTATCAACTAATTATACTAGCTACCCATATACTATTGTTTGTTAATCGTAAATTTTCATTACAACTGGCTCGCTGTAAAACATTTTATAATTTTCTTTTGCTACTCCTTTAATTATTGTGAAAGATCATAGTGTTAATATTGCTGCATTTCGATTCAATTCCTCATGAGGTCTACACGTATATGCTGTATAGAATTACGACTTTATTTGGACTCCAAGAAACAAGTTTTTCAAATTACATCAAGCCTAGATAGACTTTGTGTTTTCGCATGCATTTGTGGTTTGTGGTGGTCGTACCTTAATTTGTAGTTGACGAAAAATTATATAAATTTTTACGTCTACCAAAAATTATGACAATATCTCCATTAATCAAATTATGACAGACATAAATTCTTTCTTTTTGTTTCTCGTCTTCATGGACAACTAAAATTAAGCTAAATAAAACAATATCAAAGCTAAAAAGCAGACGGGGGGAAGAAAACAAAAGAGCGTTATACTTTTATACGTCCCAAGTACATAAATATATACATGGCTGATCGATGGCCCGAGGCCGTAGCTGATAGCTTTTCATTCTTAAGATATAATGGAATGAAGCAGGGCTATAAATTTCTTTAATCCTAAATTAATCTTCCTATATTTAACTCTCATAGATATATCATTTTGTAGGCTGTGTTAGATTAGGCACGTACCTCTCTTTTTCACACGAGTAATTAATTAAAATGAAAACTAATTGGGGTGGGTTTAATTTTTCCAAAGTAGGATGTCTTCTAAAAACTAATTAGCATGTAGTATATGCAAACGGCAGCCAAAAGCGAAATCTCTAGCTGTCGACTTGAGATCTCATTGGTATATATATAGAGTATATAATTTGTTCTTCAAATATGTTATGATTGCACTAATTTACTTCATTGCAAGCCGCTTATATACATACATACATACATACTAATTTGTTCTTCAAATATGTTATGATTGCACTAATTTACTTCATTGCAAGCCGCTTATATACATACATACATACATACATACATACATATATATATATATACATACATATATTTGTATCCTAATTGGCCGGCCTGTTGTCAAGCACACATACTAGATATAATAAGAAGTATGGATCATAGGTCTTAATTTTCTTGACAACCCATGCACAAGACTTAAATCATTGCTGCCCTTAATTTGGGTTGTCCTCATCCAATAACAACATATATCACCATCATATTTTCATGCCTCACATATATACATCATACAGTATAAACATACACACACAAAAAAAAAAAATATTTAGCTGAAGAAACAGTATATGTAGCTAGGTAGGTATAGTATAGTAGGAGGCGGCACCGTAGTCAGCAGAAATATGATGCTAGATTGAATTTGTTCGAATATATATACGGATCTAGGTAAAATAATAATTTCAATTATATAATAATTTTTTTTTGTCTCGATTTGGATTAATGGGTTAAAGTAACAATATCGCTAAGTGTATATAATAATAAAAATAAATAAATTCTTAAGGGCCCAATAAAAATATAAAATAATAATTACTGAATTTTATTAATATATATATATATATATATATATATATATATATTGTATAATCAAATCTTTCAATCCATTTACGATACACTTATAATAATCATTTCTTTTGAAATATCTAACTTTGAATATATTTTTCAAATATTTAGCTTTTATAGGTAAAATTAAATCTTTTCATTTGTTAAGTAACATGAACTTAGTTTTTAGGAAAATTAACTTTTATAAAAAATATTTAATTTTTCTAAATTCAAATAATTTAGGTAAAAAAACTAGTTTAACTTACTATCTACACGTACTTAGTTTTTAGAAAATATATATAAGAATTAACTATATTATTTATTATTATTATTATTATTACATATGTATGTATGGAATCAAAATTGGTCGGTCCGTTAGGTAAACTCACTTTATGAATAAAAGAATGTTTGTCGGGCAACCATTCCTTTCGTCCATACACAATATATACTACTACTACTACTATATAATTATATAAGTAAATTTAAGTCAATTAAGTAGTATTTAAATTCAAATAATCAAGGCTCCAGCTTGTCTAATTAAACTTATTAAATTTTTGTACTACTTCTATTTGAGTTAATCTAATATTAGTCAAGTTGGAAAAAGAAGGGAAGAAATCTTTGTTGATTATTATAAATATTATTATTATTATTAAACAATTAAACGCGTGCGAACAATATTCCGTGGGCCTTGGTTTTTATTCTCTCTATGCCTTATTATATTAATTTTAAGGAATTTTCCTACAACATTATTACACGTGTTGATGCATCATGGCGTGGTGAGCCATGATTCTGTCTAGATTTTTTATGCATGTGAACACCCAAGCATACAATATTATACACTACATATATTTTTTAGTTAAATGTTTTGAGATCTTATTATTACAATAAATCATATTCGTTGTTTATTTTTGTTTTCTATAAACCATGGGTTTTAGGAGTCTTATCATGGCGGTGTTTCTGCTATGAATTTGCCTATTTAAAGATTTCAAAGTTTTAATCACACAAACTTTAGCATCGTCTCCTTTCATATTTTCTTAAATTTTTCTTTACCGAACTTCATTCTAACGTTCATAATATTAAGATACATTATTAAGTTATTTATCTAAGTACATGTAACCGTCCTTATAAAATACGTAAATTTGACGTCAAATATATATAGTGGGGGCATCCAACGTACAAATTATCTGACTATTTTTCGTGGATTTGTGACCCCCAAAAAAAAAAAAAACTTTGTGATAGTACATTTAATGTGATCAATTTCTTACTTTATTTCTTCCCACAACATAGTGTTATCTTTAAAAACTCATTCTCCTAAATAAAGTTTGTTCATTCCATCACAATTTACAATTTCTTCACTCTCTCGTAATTTTATAATCCTTATCTTCTTTTTTATTTATCAATTCCATTTTCATTTCAAACAACCAAACGCAATATTAAGTGTTATTTGACACATTTTGAATAAATAAGCATAATAATTAGCATGAAAATCAAGTTGCATGTATTAAAATTGTTCTAATTAAGTATCAATCACATGCGATCTTGGTAAGCGAATTCGGAATTCCCAATCAAACAAAAGCAGTAGTAGTAGGTAGAAATTAGAAATCTGGTAAAAAGTGTCCGCCATGCTCTTGTAGAGAGATTGTTGAAGAAGAAAGGGATATTAACAAGTGTGACGTCCGAAGCTGCAGTGTGCGCGGTGAAAGCTGAAAGGGCAAAAACAAGTTGCTGCACAATGGATATAAAATACACTTTCCATTTTTTATTCCTCAGTTCAGTCAACTGGTTTCAATTGAACAAGTTCTACTATGTAATTTTAACATGTGAATATATCAATTGAAATCTAAGAATAATAAATTCGGTATTTAACTGAGGTACATTTAAATCTATTTGCATTTTCATCAATCGAAATTGTATAATTATATAGATATGTGTTCAGTTTCTAAACACATGGTGAGTAATAATGCTTATTCTAGCAAATTCAATTATGCGTCGTGACATGGCACCGAACCCTCATGGGTGTTACACAGATGAAGACTTGGACCAATCAACATCAAAGTTGAAATTCTAGAAGACTGGACTGATACAAGAATTAAAGACATGATGTCTGTTTCAATGTTAAATCTTTTTTAAAATAAAATAATTAAATTTTAAAAAACAAGAATTGAGAAAGAAAATCAAAACCTTAGTATTTAGTATTTACTCCATACACTTTACCTCAGAACAAAGTATGGTTATGAGAACTGTCTCTGTCCTCCATCTTTTCTTAGTGTTTAAGAAGCACAGATGACTAGATGTTGACGGCTGTGCCGTTTCACATGGCCCACCTAGTTAGGAATGAAGTACGAGTAGTATTTGTTTGTTTAGTCTGTAACCTTTTTCCACGGGATTATCACGTATCTCGTGATCAGTACTTCACCTAACTAATCCCTTACCATGTCGTGTCGTGTATATAAGCACAGCATCTCTGAATTGCAACTAACATTTACATCATTTCAATACAAGACTTCAATTTTCCATTGCCATTACATATACCTGGCAAATGGGTATAATTCAATAGTAATAGATAATGAACTATAAATATGTTCAATCATAGATGAGTCATTTTTAATTGAATAATAAGTGAGTTAAATATAATGAATATGAGTCAAAACCATCAATTCACTCGTGTACGACCCATTTGATTAAACACTAAAAGATTTTAATTACTTTTGGAAGTTAATTTTATACGAAATTGAGATCACCACATTTGATTACATGCACTGCACATCGAAAACCTCCTGTCCATTCTTCCCTCACCACCGACCGGACCCACCCTCGCAAATCAATCCCTTCCTTGCCCAGCAACAACTACGTACTAATTTTTTGAATTGAATTTAGGCAAAATTTACTGGTTATGTAAATCGTTTCTCCTATTTATCCAATAGCAATGATGGAACAGATAAGATTCAAATATCATAAAAGATGGTTGAATGACCCACAAATGATCCAGATAATTATCCAGTTGACCTAATATTCGTTTGACCCGTTTATTCACTTATTATCCACTAAAATAAATGAGTAACTCAACCCACTAAATCATAATTTAATGGGTTGAGTTGATGAGGTGCCCAACTCATCTGCCAAGTACATGTACCAACTTGTTATCCAGAGCATATCTCAACCCATTAGTGAAATTACCGTCACTAATGGCATTACACAATACACGTACCAGCATATCTCATTCCCTTCTAACCATTCCATTTTTCCCTAACCCTGTCCCGTTAGTGAAATTACTGTCACATATTATTCATTTTCGTAGCCACAGAAGAGAGAAAAAACGGAAACAAGGTTGCAAACCACTGAAGAGTGAGAAAAGAACAATAAAATGCAATGAAATATAACATATCCTCCCGATCTTCACCTAGGACGTCATTTTCCCCTTAAGGAAACACTATTCTAATAAAATAACACTGTTAGAATATTAAAAAATAGTAAAAAATAAAAGTTCAAAAGCAAAAACAAGAAACAAGAAACAAGAAACAAAACGCACAAAACAATTTGAATAAAAAAAATTTAGGAAGAGACGACTTTCCACAAAAGTGATGCAACAAGTAGACATTGTAGCTGCAAGTTCAGCTCTAGAGTAGGTAATTTTTGTAGCAACACCAAATTTTCTATAAAGTAATACAGAGTACTACAAGTTTACCAAGTAGAAAAAGATTCAGTACTGTGCACATCAAGAGTGCAGATAGAAGAGGCCATCATAACTCAAAACATGGTAAACCCTACGGGTAAAAATACCAGACACCACCTAAAATTTGAAGTCCTTTTTCTTCGACTTGCTATCTTTTTCCTGCATCTTCCGTTTCCTTTTCTTCTCATTCTGCAGCAAGATTACATATCATTAAAACTAAGCCATCACATCCAAAAAATAAAGATATTCCACCAAATAATTTTGCCAAGAGACCCACCTCAGCAACCATGTCACTGAAATCCTCACGCTGACTACGAAGCTTCTCTTCCTCCCGAGCTTCCTCATACCTGCAGAGCAACCAGCATGTAAAAATAACCTGCAAAATCATCTAGATTGAATTGCTTCAAGTGTGAACTTCACTTACTTGGCAGGCAAAACATTATCCATCACTTCTAATTCCTCTGGATTTAGAGACACATCAACTCTATCTGTTTTTTGACCTCTAAGCAAATCAACCTGAATGGCCAAAGTAGTGTTAGGTAAGGTCAGCGTTACCGGCAAAAACATCTGAACAGACCTAGCTCAATTTGAACTCATAGGATACAAAAATATTACACCCCCAATATGCATCACAAGAATAGTTAAAATTATGTAGTATAATGAAGAAATTGCTCCAGCAGAATCCACCATGAACTATATAGTTTAAAACCCAAAAAAACTAGACGAGTTCAAATTATGTAGCTCATCAAACCTGTCACTACCATATATTTATGTAGCTTTGAGACTAAAAATATTTTCTCTCCCACTATCAGAGGTCCAAAGCAGAAGGATAAGTAATATATATCATTTATTATTTATATATAAAGGTATATATCATTTATACACATTCAAGACTAAATTTTTTTTTCTCTGCCATTAGAAATCCAGAGCAGAAGGATAAGGTAATTATATATGGGAAAAAGGAAATAGGTTGCAGCCTATTTTTTTTAAAATTGGCTGAAGTAGATTTTTTAATATCTGCATTTGCTTTTTATAAAAGTACGGATAATTGGATGAGAACAACATTGAAAAATAAAGGAGCACAAATTTTCCAAGTTTTTATGATGTGCAACATAGTTTTTATAATCACGCAAGTTGAACAACTTTCCAAGAGTAAATTTATTATAATCTTGTGTAGTTATAAAATCTATTTTGCACATCATCAAAATTTTATGAAAATCTGTAAACCTTCATGTTTACAAATGCTCTATTCATCCATAAAGTTGGATTTCTTAGTAACATCGCAAGAACTAAAAAAAATATAGTGCAGCCCATTTTGAAAAAAATAGGCTGCAGCATATTTCTCATATTCCCTATATATATATATATATATATATATATATATATATATATATAAACACACACACACTACACACACATATATATGTTATAGATGTACACATATATACACCCATGCTTCTAGAAGGACAAAAATATGAAACTACATACCCTTTTCGCTGCTGGCTTCTCTTGCGCACCACCAGTTATCACATAACTGCAGGCAGGAAAGTGATAGATATGGTAATCCAGAGTTTCCCATAAAAACGTATCTAAAGGGGAAGAATTTCCCATACAGAAATATCTGAAGCAGATCCTCCCACATGGGATAAAAATTGATTCCTTGAATAATAATAAAAATATACATATGTATAAAATAGCTTACGTGTGACTAGTTCCAAGTAGGGTTCCTGGAGCTATCTTTTCTTCTTTTTCTTCAAGCACCTTCATAATGAAAGCAGATAAAACATGAGCTACATGGATGGCAGAAATAGAATTCTGATGATGTCAGAGGGGAGTATACTCACTTGGTAAAGAGGCTTCTCAGGCTCCTTCCTCTGCTGTTTGCGAAGGTCAATAACATCTGGAGTCTCAACACCAGTAGGCGTGCTGAAGAAAAAACAATAAAGAAACTCAGACAAAAATTCGAATTCCCAAGGACAAGGAAATGGCATGGTAAATTCTGATTATCAGAAAGCACATCAAATTCCTCAGGACAATGAAGTGGCATGATATATTATGATCATCAAAAACCATATGACCTGGTAGGTGCCAATTGCAATAATGATATGCACTGATGTAATAAAAATAGTAACAATCATATAACAGGGCACCATCAAAGGATAGTAAGACCTCAAAGGACAATGCCAAACTATACCTTGAAAGGCTGTCCACTGATTGAATGCCGTCTTCAAGCTCCTCCTCATCGGGTTCTTCCACTTCCTCTTCCTCCTCCTCTTCCTCTTCTTCCTCCAAATCTCCCCAATGCTTAGTTTTATCTTCTGGTTCCTCCTGATCAACAATTAGTCTAGTAAGTGAGTGTCTCCTACTAACAGTCTAACGAAGAACTTTTTCAGATCAAAGACAAACTCACTAAATTTGGAAGAAACCATTTAATCTCAAATGAAGGAGAGAAAAGTTGATAAAATACCTCATAATTTGGTTGTTCTGGTTGTTGACCAAACACATCTCCATACAAAGGACGACCCAGCTATTTTAAAGACAGAAAATTTGAAGAACAATTAGAGAGAAAGAATAAGGCTAATCACTCCATAAAAAGAGAACCAAACCAACCGTTCAGTGAGAAAGGGGGGGAAAGGAGGCAAATTTTACTTCATCAACAGGTGGTTTTCCCCAGCCTCCAGCGTGATAACCAAAAGAAGCTCCATGAGGAATAGGAGCATTTAATCCAGGGATTTTCAAGTGTGGATAAGAAGGTGGAGGACCATATCTCTGCATATAAAATTATGATAAAGACATTTTATCTGAAGATCATAAATCAAAGAATGAAATCAATTGCAAAATATTATCCTAGGTACCTGCATATTGATGAGCCATGGAGGGGGAGCACCTTCAGGCATACCAAGAGCCTCTTTTAGTTCCTGTGACAGCATTCCTGGTTTCATCTCTCTCAGTTTTACCTGATTAACACCAAATACAATAATTTGAGTGTTCGAGCTGCTGTAGAATTATATAAGCAGCTCAATCAATTTAGGAGAGCAGACAGCCACATTATAATCAGTTATATTAAACTACTTCTTTACCATTCCTTCTGATCTTCTTTTTCTTTTTCTCATTCTTACTTCTTGGTCTAGAATGTGCGTATAAGAGCATATCAGACTATGCTAACAATTGAATTATCATCCCTAGCATGTTTACAAGAATAAAAGGGGTAAAACAAAGAAAACAGTAATATCGTGGGAGCACTGCATAAAGCCTAATATGTTCAGTTCAAGTCCTTTTCCATAAAATTCACAAGCCAAAATATATCAGCAAAATTCATACCTCAAACTCTTTTCCTTCATGGTACAAGTCACCATGCGTTGTCAACTTCGGTTTAGTCTGATATTTAAAGAAGGCATCATGGAGAACCTACAAAAAAGAAACCACAGAATCAACCACCAAGAGAATTGAATAGTTGAAATGAACCAAGCGAGGACCTAAAATTAATAGGGAATTTCATCTTCCATCTATTTTTCAGGTCTTAATATAAAGCGGATATTAATGTAACCTGATAATCAATGTCCATTTTCCCCATTTTTGGCTGCATCCTCTCCCGTTGCTTCTGTTTAAGTTTCTTGTTGTCCTCCTTTTCAATGTAAGCCTGCATAGCAAAATCAACAAAATGTTAAAAGATAAGATTAAGCAAGACTGTTTATTACACATCTACCTACAACAAAGTAGGGAAGGCAAAGTAGGGAAAGGAGGAGCTTCAAATCAATATTGCCACTTCCTAATTTCTTTTTTCTTCAATTTGAAAAAAAACATGCACACAATCACTTATAAGTTTTACAAATTTTGCTATAAGAAATCAGTCACTTAGAGCTCGAGATTTTATTGTTTCCTTGCCATGCATGCATCAAAATTAATAGTTAAAGTGTATGAAGGGTGCAATAAGTTATAATGTGTTAGAGAGAAATCCCTCATCAGAAATAAAATAAGGTACGTTTTGCCAAAAACTATGTGATCTCTAGGTTCTGAAAATTTCCACAAAATAAGTTAATTGTTTAATAAATAACAGAAACAACTAGAAATTGGGTGGATAATAAGATGTACCAGTTTCTAAGGATGGCAATAAAAGAGATGTTACTTAATCAAGGGGTTGAATATATATAACCCTTTCACTTAAGTAACCAGGAGAGCATATGGTAAAATGTACCCATTAGATTCATTTAAGGCACTAGTGCTTGAGTTAATAGACATAATAATTAATTTTTACTGGGAGCATTTAATTCCTGACGTACCGGAATGTGATGGGCAATACAAAATAAAATAGCAAATAACCCAATTCTAATGGTAAACAGGTTTCACATCATGCTTACTTGTCTAATTTTTTCAATGCCTGTTGCAGCAATGAAATCAGGAAGTTGAAAAGGCTGCTTCTCAATACCACGCTTCCCCTGCACATAATTGATAACAGGATGAGGCCCAACAGTGAAAACAAGAATTTGCGGGAATGAACAATTCATTTATCTCAAACAGCAACATAGCATAATCAGTACAAGAATTTCATCATTATAGTATATATCCATCACAAGCCCTATGCAGAATGCAGAAAAACAGCAATGCAAGGGTTATCAATGAACATATGCTGGAACAATTCCCAAGTACTCGACGTGCAAAAAATAGGAACCCTATCCTAGAGATGTTCATTCATCAACCAACGGAATCACATGTTTAAATCCCAACCCACACTACTAAAACATATTGACAGAGAAACCATTCAAGGGTCCCTCATGTCAAACACACCTACATGCCCAGGCTCCAAAAGTTGTCACAGCCGCTCGCCTGCAAGAACCAGATATATACGTATAAGACAAACCTCATTGACACTATCTTCGATCAACCTATTCCCTAAACCCCTCAATTAATGCTCATCATATTTAATTTTCCAACTCTTTACTGGCAACAAGGAAAACGACCATAGAGAATGCAAACTTAATAAGGGCCACAGTTCATTTACAAGCTAAATTGACTCACCTGCAAAAATTTTCTTTTCTGACACCAATGCCTTGGCACTGGCACAGTGTTTCGGTACGACTTCAGGAAAACAAGCAGCTTGGGATCTGCTGAGGTTGCATCCCACACCTGAAAAACATACAACCCCAACTTAAGAACTGATAAAATTATCTTCCCAATGCTATAACAAAGCCAAAGATAATGGAAAGATTTCAGTATAAGCAACCAGTTCATAACATCATTACTGTAAAAACAAGTGATAGATAAATCTCTTTTAAAAAAATTTTTGAAAAAAACGACAGAGGAAATATATCATTGTAACAATTAATATGAGAAACGCACTGGTTATACACCTTTATGGTTAAAAAATAGATATCACATTAAATAAGATATCAAAGAATAACCATCAGCATGAATTACAACTATCAGCAGATAATTGATTCTTACACTGGTGTCATAAATTTTATGCAACATAAAACATTGGAACCATTTCAAGGATGTTTTTAAGATGAAAATGGACAAGTTTTTCTACTGTCTGCTCAGAAAACAATAGCTTGAAACATAATGAAGAATCATAGAACAGCCTAACTATTTTTTCCCCACAGGAAAGGGGGGGGGGGGGGGGGGGAGGGGGGGGGATTGTGTGTCAAAAAATAAAAAAAAGAGCAGACAGTAGAAAAACT
>CM025780.1:44712901-44755606 GCA_014636745.2 Centella asiatica | reverse complement strand
GGGGGGGGGGGGGGGGGGGGGGGGGGGGGGGGGGGGGGAGGGGGTTGGTATAGGTATCCAAAAGAATATAAAAGCAGAGATTTTGATCAAATTAACAAAACCAAAGGAAAGTTGAAAATATTATGCAGGCATTAAAAATATTATTAAAAAAATATACAATTGAATATGTCTGACAAAGATGACCCATAAATACTAAAGAAGTCATGTAACTATGAAGAAAAACCATCTACTGTTCATTATTACCTCTACTACATCGGGCCTTGAGCAGATTTGTTTAAGTTCTGCAATCTTCATTCGACGCTGAAGCTGAAAAAAGTATCATTCCATCAAGTTAGAAACAAAAATATGAAAAACTAAAAGGTTCGTCAAGTCATCATACAAACAGAGCTAGGGGCGAGACCAGGATTGTATTTCGAGGGGGGAGAAATCAAAAAATTAATATAATAAAATCAATAAAATAAGATTGACATATGAAAAATTTTCAAAATTCTAAGGGTGATAACAAAAATTTTGAAAAATCAGGAGGGGCAGCCGCCATCCCCCAGCCCTTCAAAGTTCCGCCACTGAACAGAGCACTCAAAATAATGTGAACAAAGTTTTACGCAAATTCTGAACCTTCTTCTTTTTGTTAGAAGTGCCTCCTTTCTCTTTTTGCGCGGCATCCTGCTCTTCCTCTTCGTCATCTGAATCAGCTTTATTCTTTGCTCCTGTATCAGTTGCAGTCTCATCCTTCTTATTGTTCTCCTGACCAAAGTTAAAAGGAGGATAAACAATATAGTATTTACTTATTAAACCAACAAACATAAGTTCTTGAAGAACTGCACTTTCCCAACTTGTCATAATATATCCTGCTTACCTCTGTCTCCGACACTTGGGTAAATTTGAACTTCTCGAAGATTTTCCTGAATTCCTCGTCCAATAATCCATCTGGTTCAACATTTTCTGGGATGTATTCCACTTCAACTTTCTCAAAAGCCTTTGAGAAAACACAAACTACAGAAGTTAAAATCTATGCTCTGAGTTATGTAGCAGTTGAGCTCTAAATAACAAAAGAGGAACGAGGATGGATAGTTTACACCATAAAATTAACTTGCATGTCTCAACAACAAAGCTGAGAAATAATGCGCACATATGCATTGAGTGGAGAAAATAATTTTTAAAAAAAATCCCAAAGCGCAAATAATTCTCAAACATTACATGTCATAATTTTTTTTATTGTAGATTGCTGAAGAAGATCAGACAAGTGAATGCTCCAATCCAATAAATACCTAAATATCACTTCAGGTCCTTCTTAACCTAGTAACAACTTGTAATGACATTAAACGCTCGACCTATTGGTCCATTAACAAAATGAACGGGAATTGGTTTACAAATATTTAATACTAATCACCTAATTTACCATGGATCTAAACCTAAAGACAAAAAAAAAACCAGAACGCTAACCGTGAACACAGTCACCTCTAGAGCAAAGTATAGAATGAAAACCCTAGCAAATACAGCGAACAATAGATAGTTTTAAAATTTCTAAAAAAAATACCAGCTGGGGATCGGAGTTTTCCTTGGCATTATCATCACCGTTGGCAACGGCTGTGTCGCTTTCATCTCCGGCTGAAGCATCAACCGCCTTGTTCTTCTTCTGCTTGCGCCGCCTCCGGCGCCTTTCACTCTCGCGCGATTTCTTCGCCGCCGCACTAGGGTTTTCAGGCACCGGACCGCCGTTTTGTAACTCCGGTGTCATGTTTGTTGAATTGCTTCTCGATTAGAGTTGAGATTTGAAATGATATGGGGTTTGGGAGAGGGGAAGAACGCAGAGGGGATTGGTAGTCGAAGGAAAGGACTGTAATCCATCTATTTTTATTTATACCATATTATATAAAAGGAAAACGGGAAAACAGTTATCGGCTGAGGTAAATGTTTTTATAAAATTCAACTATACCATTGAATATATCATTTAAATACATGAAAATGTATAATTTTTTATTGATTTTTGGAAATTGATTGTTTCATCTCTACTATAAATTCTAAGAAAGTGACGTGAATTTTTGTTATTTAATGTGAAACTAATAAAAAGAAAATTACTTACATATCAATTCTATAGGTTTCATATTAAGTGACCAAGTGACAAAACTTTAGGTATATATTAAGTGATTAAGTACCAATTCACACAAGTTAACTCATTCCACTTTTGAGAGGGAAACAAAACTTTAAATTATTTTTAATTATATTTCATAATTAAGATAGCTTTGCTTAGTTTTAGTTTTTTTCACGATCTTTATGTACATGCGTTTCATGATATTTAAAATATGATCGGTGATATCTAATAATATAAAAAATGTGTAAATTTTCACTTTTTTGATGATATGTAATATTAATTCAATGCTTCGCAATAAATAGTGGCCAAATCATACTTAAATGCATGTACAAAATAAATGTATTTGAAGAAAAAAAAAATTCAAAATTAACTATTACAGTAATTAACTTTCAGAAATAAACGAGAGAGAAAAATATAATCAAATAGAGGAGAAATGATGAAAAGGGAGAAGTTTGTACACTTGTATATATATGATAAGAAATAAGGTCAATGAAAAGGGAGAAGTTTGTACACTTGTATATATCAATGACATTTTAATATGTATTGTTATACTATCACTTTAATAAACGAAATTTTCATTTATTTCACTTTATTATTAAAATTATTATCAAAAATACTAAAATTATCGCAAAATTATTAAAATTAGTATCAAAATACTAAAATTACTAAAAAAAATACTAAAATTAATATCAAAAGTATTAATATGAAAACGTAAAATATTTGCTTGACTAAAGTGAATTCTTTTCTTTCATAAAATATTAAAGTGTCTTTTTCTTTAAGAAATATACTTATAATTCAATTCTCAAATCCTACTTGCTCATGCTAGGTATGCATCCAATATACATGAAGACTATTTTTCTTTAGAAAACAAATAAAGAAGAACAGGAAATTTAATTAAAAAAAATATAAAAGAAAAAAGAACATCGATTTTGGGTAGAAACTGATGGAGCAACTTTTACAGCTTCATCATAAGCCCAACTCAATTGTTCGAATAGTGTAAACTAGAAAAATTGATAATGCAATAAATATTATCACCCCCTTCACCAAAATATACATAACTGCCCTCTTTTCCGGAATGACAACTACTGCTAATAAATATATTAATTAATAATAGCTGTTTGGTGGAGCAGTATGTTAATGTAAGCAAAATGTATCTATATTGTATTATGAAATAAAATGACATAAAATAATTTAAGTTATTATTAACAATATTTTAATAATCTTATTCATCAATCTTTTATCGTTTAACATCTGAGCACAAATAATCTCCAACTAGCTAATGTCAACCAATCTTACTTAGTTTAGTAAGTAAATTATAAAAGTAGAAGATATTATTTCCTAACCGTCTTTAAATATTTTCTTACTTTTTATGACCATTGGCCAAAATTGGTCCACAAACAGAATAAGTATTATTATTAGGATACCAAGGATCTAAACTATTAAATGCATATTTCATCACGCTTTAATACTTACAATTAAACAAAAAAATTACAAGACAAAATATTAATGACATCCGTAAAGATATTAAACACAATTGAGTCACAGTTCACTCGTGTTAAAGAAAAACAAAAAGGATAAAACAAAGTGAAATTCATTTTGGAAGATATAACGTAAATTTTGACATTTTAATTTGAAAAATTACACTTTCTTACTTTTGAAGGAAGAATTAAGATTATATTTTAAGTCAAAAAAGAATTAACTTCTAAAAATACTTTTACATTTTAACTTAAAATTCAAAAGCTGGAAAAAGAAAAAGAAAACTGTTCCCCAACGGACCCTAAATCAGTAAATCTTGAATAATATAAATACAGTTTTTCAGCGTCTAAATAAATAAATAAATGCAATTTAAAATGTAACAGTTTTTGTGTGTCTACTGCTCGGTGCCGTAAATCTGTACTGTTCGCGTGAAAGATATTTGCTTCCTACGACAAACAAATATGTGGACCCCATCCCTACCATACGCATTGTTCTTTTCTTTGAGATCCAAAATGGGTACCAACCACCAAATTTTTAGTCTAAAAAAATTGAATTCAAATTGCTGACCAGCCAAGATTTTGTTTTTACCCTTTCTCTTCATTCCCTGCAAATCTATACAAGAAAAAAGAGAGAAAAGAGGAGAAAATGAACCCTTTTATACACGCCACTTGCATATTTGTTTTCACCTCTCCCTAAAAATATACATTCATTCGGATTCTTATATATACATGCCTTTAGATTATTAATTAGGATTTTATATATAGAGAGATTATGGGGCTCCAAGAAAATGGTGAAAATGATGACAAAAATTACAGGAGGTTGGATCCTGATTCGATAGAAGAAGAAGATGATGGTGATAAGTATCAACAGTTAGAGAGGACAAGCAATACCAAGAAATATGTTTTTGCTTGTGCTGTTTTTGCCTCTCTTAATTCTGTGCTTCTTGGCTATGGTGGGTATCTCGGCAGTTTCATTTCATCTTTTTTACACTTTGCATTAAATTTCCATGAAATCTTAATTGTATTCTATTTATTATCTGTTATGGTTTCACCTTGATCTGCTTGGACCCTTGAATATGAGTTATAGGATAATTTGATGTCATCAGTAGTATTGGTTTTAAGATGCTGAGTGGTAACCCCTCACCTCCCCTCTACCCCCCCCCCCCCCCCCCCCCCCACAAGCACCACCACCGCCACCACCCACAACTCAATATTAAATAAATAATCCTATGCCTTTTCTTATGGCTCGAGATATGAATTTTTAATTCAGCTCGGAAGAATTTGCTTTTGAACATTGCCAAGCTCTTCTAAGTGAAAAGCTCGTAACATTTGGAATGCGCCCAATACATTAAATACATTTGAATCTATCCACTTCATTGAAAGTGAGCAAGAGGGGAAAAACAAATGTTCGGTACCATGATAATTGTACTTTCAGGGCACAGGTAGTGTTTAGGGAGACTATCTCAATGTGGGAGTGATATATCCACAAGACGTTATCTCATTGTGAGACTCGTCCATTTTTCATGAGAATCATGTGAAGGCAGACTTATGGAAATATTAGTTTTTGTTGTGGAAGTATCATTTCTGGAAATATTCGAGTATGTATCTGGGCATTTTTAGAAGTGTGTGTACATGTGTGCGTGTGTCTGGACAGCAGTTTGCACATTTACGGCTTCGGTTTGTGCAGTGGTTTCTTGAAAATGATACAGTACTTAAGAATCACATTTCCAGTGTCATTTTACTTGAGTAACTGATATGCTTCTCTTCATCCAGATGTGGGGGTTATGAGTGGAGCCCTTCTGTTCATTGAAGACGACTTGAAGCTCTCTGTGTTACAAGAGGAAGTACTTGTTGGAATTTTAAGCATAATTTCACTTTTGGGTAGTTTAGCTGGCGGAAAAACATCAGATGCAATTGGTAGAAAGTGGACAATGGGATTTGCCGCCTTTGTCTTTCAAACAGGTGCTGGCATAATGGCTGTAGCTCCTTCTTTTCAAGTTCTAATGATTGGCAGGCTTTTAGCCGGAGTTGGGATTGGCTTTGGGGTCATGATCGCCCCGGTTTACATTGCCGAGATTGCCCCTACAGTTGCTAGAGGGTCCCTAACCTCATTCCCTGAAATCTTTATAAATTTTGGAATTCTTCTAGGTTATGTCTCAAATTATGCATTTTCAGGACTACCAGTTCACACAAGCTGGAGAGTCATGATTGCTGTTGGAATTCTCCCTTCAGTTTTTATTGCGTTTGCTCTCTCCATTATCCCAGAATCCCCTAGGTGGTTGGTAATGAAAAACCGGATTGATGAAGCAAGATTAGTGCTTTTGAAAACAACTGAACTTAAAAGAGAAGTGGATGAAAGATTGGCAGAAATACAGCAGGCAGCAGGGCACGCATCCGCTGAGAAGTACGAAGGGAAAGCAGTATGGCGTGAATTGTTACATCCTTCTCCAGGTGTTCGACGAATGCTGATAACTGGATGTGGTATCCAGTGTTTTCAACAGATTACGGGTATAGATGCATTAGTATACTATAGCCCTCAGATTTTCAAGAATGCTGGGATAACGAGCAACACCGAGCTTCTTGCTGCAACGGTTGCTGTTGGGCTCACAAAAACAATATTTATATTGGTAGCAATATTCCTCATTGACAATCATGGCCGAAAACCCCTGCTTTACGTGAGTACCATTGGCATGACTGCTAGTCTATTCACTCTTAGTTTAACTCTTTCTTTGCTGGAAAATAGTCCTGTTGGGATAAAATTGGCAATTTTATCAGTATGCGGGAATGTCGCTTTCTTCTCAGTGGGAATAGGGCCTGTTTGTTGGGTCATAACATCTGAAATTTTCCCTCTAAGGCTTCGAGCTCAAGCATCAGCAATTGGTGCAGTGGGTAGTCGCGTTAGTAGTGGCGTGGTCGCCATGTCTTTCCTCACTGTTAATCGATTAATTACAGTTGGAGGAACATTCTTTGTTTTTGGAGTAATTTCAGCTCTCTCTGTTCTTTTTGTCTTCAAATGTGTTCCAGAAACAAAGGGTAAATCTTTAGAGGAGATTGGAATGCTTTTTCAGAATGAAGACCATTGGCGAGGTGGTGAAGTGGAGCTTGAAGATGTGCAACATTTAGTTGAAAACCAATGACAAATGTTACCATATGCTATATTTTTCTTTTTTCCTTTTCCTTTTTTTTAATTTTTTTTAATGTAAACGGCTTAAGATTCCATACAAAAAACATATAGTCAACAGAAACCATACATTATATCTGGGACAAACAGGTTTCATTTTTAATTATGCATAAACATCTAAATTTTACCTTTATCTCTTCTTGAAATCATGCAAATTAAAAATTAGTTCATTTGTGTCTCTTAAATGAATTTGCTGATGCTTCTGTATTTCTCTACTTATCATGTTTCCCCAAGGAGAATCTCTAATTATGAGATGCAACTTGGTCCTAGGACCACTTAGATATATTTAATTATTTGTATGCATGTTAATATGTTGGACACAGCCGAACAATTTAACCTGTATTATTCTTATGCCAGTAAAAATAGTTTTTGCTTTTAACTCTTATTTCTGAAATGTATGGTAGTTGTTTATAACTTTTAATCTACCAGAGGAATTCAAAAAAAATAAAATTGAATGGGTTGAGATATGAGTTAGTTAACATGAAAGGCAAGAATTGTAACAGAAAAGAGGTTGTATAATATTGACTTCGCATCTATAAATTCTGAAAGGGAAAGCTCACAATCACATGCACCCAAGAGCACTGTAGTAATAAAAAGAAAGGGATGGCTCATAAAGGTTCTACCGACTGAAATATTATTGCTTGGTAGTTGATCTTGTTTTTCCTTTGAACTCTAGCAGTAACAGTTTAAGTATAAATACATGCACATAAAGAGATGAAAATGCAGGTATAAGCCCCATGGTCATCTCCACCATCATAATAGCGTAGGTTTCGTTTATTTTACATTAAATTTTAAAAATTTTAGATTTTGTCAAATTGACAGTATAATTTACACGGTAACAATTTATATACTCTCTAAAATTTAAATCAGAACATATGAAACCATAATAACACAAAACATGAGGCTTCATTGGCTAGGAAGATGGCGCACATGAAGACACACAACTGGAGAGCCTAATATTCAAGTGAGGAGACAGTTAGATCACAATATTTTAGTGTTACAAGTTTCTCAAAACAAAGCACACTTGGTATGAAAGTCTTTATGCAATAGGCAAATTAATATTATTAAATAAGTTATGCTACTGTACAAATGTGCAATTGTGTTTCGTGTTACTGATGGCAGATATTGAAACTAAATGGTAAGTCAAGTCAACATATATAAGATGATAAAATTGTTCCAAAAACTCTAAAAACAAATCGTTCCTTCAGTTGAGCTGTGAACTTTAGCAACAATTGTAATTCAGAATACAGAAATCAAAGAGACTAATGAAAATTGGCGAGGAAAAAACATCATACATAAATTAGAAGTAGATACTACTCCGACTAAAATATAACATAAACTGGGGGATTATGCTTCAAAGTTTTCCCTTTATCTTTTTATTTCAGATCATACATAGGCTCCAAGCAGAAGCGCAGAACAATATCTACAATATGAACACAAAATTCATGACTATGGCTCATCTAAACTAGTACTAAAAGAAGATTAAGAAATTTTTTATACATTTTGGTGTTAACTATACTTGTGGAATGATCGGAGTTCGTTCACAACCACATAGAAACAAGACATAATTTGTCATCTTTGACATCTTCATTCTATAATCACAAAGCCTCTGCAGAGGAAGAATTGCAGAAAACACAAGAATCTGACATAATCTGTCTAATAATGCTCCCTTCTTCAACCTTAACTCCTTTGCTCTGTTTATTCCAAAGGTGAACTGCATAACTCTGGCTGCGGATATACTTGAGCTTAGTAACCAGCAACCTTGTATCGTTGTCATACCTCGGGCCGCGAAATAAGCTTCCAATTCTGCTCCAGCTGACCGGATAAAAAGCCATCGGCGGCAGAACTGTAAAATTAAAACCAGGTCTTCCAGTAACCCTTGAAACAACTCTAGAAACCAAGTAAGGCCCATTATGACCCCATTTATTCCCATCAAATGTTAGTGCAAATTCTTCAATGAACTTGTAAACCAGTGGATGCCCTTTATCAAATATCATCACAGCATTATTCAACCTGGTCCACTTTTTTGTTCTGACATCAATAGCTTGTGCCCCAATTACATTTCTTAAATGCTTGAAACTCCTCAAAACTATAATATCAGTATCTATATAAACTCCACCAAACTTGTATAACAAACCAAGCCTGAGTAAATTTGAAAGGTTTTGACCCAAAGAAATTCCACCAGGATGCACATTCCCTTTTCTTAACCTATTAAGCCAAGATTCTGCCACAGTTTTCTCAAACAAATTACTGAAATCAGGAGAAATTGCAATCACCCGAAACCCCTTTTCCAAAAATGGCTTTAAAATCTCTTTTCCTCTACTTGAATCCATAGAATTTGATGCAATTAACAAACACCCATCTGGGTGTGACTTAAACAAAGCCTCTATTGCGAAAAATTCTCTATCACCAAATGAATCTAAAGAAGAAATCCAAGTCATGTAAAAACGAATCTTACATGAATTTTCGCGAAAGAAACCCTTCACTTTTAAAGAAAACTGCTTCGGGCTACTCTTCGAACCCAGAAGCTTGAACATAGTCTGCTTCTTTACCCTTCTCGTCAATGGCCAGGGGACTGATGAACTATTGGGTAAAGAAACCAAATTACGGGATTTGTGCAAAAGACGCAAATCTTTTTCCGATTTTGGAACTGGGTTTTCTTCTGTAACTGATAAGATCAAAGAAGAAGAGAGTTTGACGGAAGAAGAGTGAACCCAGTTTCTTGGTTCGCCGGAACCATTTTCCGACGAGTTGACGACAGCCACCTCAGGAGTTTTGGCGGGAACGGGAAGGCCATGAAAGAACATAGACGCTCCATTGTAAGAAAAAAAGAATAGGAGAAACAGAGAAAGAAAAGCAAAGAAAGATCTCCTGGATTTCTGGAGATGGCGAAGAGAGGAAAAATGGTGAAACTGAACTGCGCTAGAGTAATTCTTACTACGACCCATCGGAGATTTCTGGGTCTATTTCTTTCTTGGGATCGCTTATTCTTTGTGGACAGGTGAGTGTTTTGTTTTTGATAAGGAGAGATTGGGAGTTGCAGAGAAGTTCCTGAGCATTTTCAATGGCGGACACGCCAAATTCTAAAATGTTGAAAAGAATCAAAAGCAATTTTTGTTTGATGCTTCGGACTTTTTGTAGAGAGAGAATCAGAGAAACAAAAGGATAGAAGAAGTCGTCAACTTATTGAAGGAGTCCCTCAATTTCATTTAAATTGTTGATTCATGAAAATTTTAATACATAATTAATACGAAGTATTTCCTTTCCTAACTTGCCTTTCTCATGCTGACTTAAGATATTTGTTAAATTGTACTTAAACAGTAAATAAAATAAATTGGAACTTTCAACTTGCAAAAATAATAATAATAGAAAAAAAACTTAATTTTATTAAGAGAATATCTGGTATAAAATAACATATTACTGGAACTTTTATATTGTTCATTTTTTTGAAGTATCATGTATTCATAGTGTTATTTGTAGTGTCATATGTGAACTCTTGTAGGCTAGTGTAGCAGGACTGCAGGAGTGTGAGTTTGATGCTTGTTGTCTAATGAGAATCGTTGTTTTCTTCGGCATATTTGTGAAGATACACTAAATCAATTACATTGTAAATTAAACTTTATCTATCTCAGTTCAAATTTTAGAAATTCTAAATTATGATAATATAAATTATATTATCAAAATTTAAAAGTTTCAAAGTTTAAATTAAAACAAACATTTAAGTAACATATATGGTCATTTATCTATTTTAAAACGTATTAGAAGGAAGTATATAAAGTCATAAAACTATAAGGCGACAATAATACATCAAAAATATTTTGTTTTCTACATTGCAAGTTTAAGATTGTGGTATGTTGGTATTGTTGGTCTATATAAATGGTATCAATTGTTACCTCTTGCGGGACGTCCATATCAGTGTCTGGAAACGACGTAAAATGACAATACTTTTAGACTGAAATGGCAAATATCAAATTCATATACTTTTGTTATAAACATGTTAACTTTAACTATTATACCGGATGTTGATACCACGGATCTATATTGGTTAAGATTAAGGATTTAGGTATTTATAAACACAAATAAAGTGATTAGCTTTTCAATTATTCTTTTTAAAGATAAAGTGACCACTTCATAAAACTCGAAAAAAATAAATAGAAAACAACCAAAAAGATGTGAAGTAAAAACTCTAAAAACCTCTAGCACGTGTTTATTTTTTAAAGGGAAAGAGAATAAATTTTCATACTAGAGCTCAACCAAACCAACTATGAAGAATAACCGCCTAATCATATCCACATTTATTTATATTTATAACGGTCGTATATTCATTTTTACGTTTTATTATTCGGATTACATTTACTTGTATCAAGAATTAACTTTTCACACATGACATTATGCTTGAGATAAATAACAATATAGGACATTAAATAAGATATATGATTAAATACAATGTTTTCATACTTTTGATTTTGTTGAAGATCTATTATTCTATATATGAAAATAGCAATAATAAGACTCTGATATTTATGTTCTTACATTATCGCATCATTATCAGCACGAGCTTTCCAATATTTTCACTCCAATAATTGTTATACTCAAGTTTTTGTGGTCAAACAAATATTCGAGAACAAGATGACCCAGAAAGGCCAGTAAAGGAGAAACCAATTACGCGCACAAATCTAGAATCTTTCTCTTAAATATCTATAAATAATTAGTACGGAGTTATAAATCCATACGATTGGGACTCCATAATTAGGGGGGAAAACAATTATATTCACAAATAGATAAATTATAAAGCACTAAAATATATATTCAGATCCATATATTATTGTACAGAAAAGGAATAGTTAATATGGTCAATGTTAATAGAGTATGATTTAATTGACGGCCACTGTTTCTCCACAATCTATAGATTATTATTAGACTTATTCATACTCAACTGCTATGTGATATGTGAAAGCGGTTGCTTTGGATCTTTAATCTAAACATACGATTCTCTTTCAATATAATATTATTTTTGAATTTTATAATTTTATTTGTAATATAAATTTGTATAAATATTAAAATTTACAAATTTATATTTAAGAGTGCTTTTCGTGTATTTTAAGATATTTTACTTCAATTTTTTTAAAGTAACAAATTTTACTTTAATTTTGAATATAAAATTTTATACATTTATTTTGTGTGAATTTAAATGTATCTTGAATTTTAAAATGAAAGAATTATATAAGTTCTCAAAATTGACTAAAAACGTTAGGAAGCACCGAAGCAGCCGCCTTCAACTTAATTGATTTTTAGGACGTGACAACAGATAAGATAGAGAAACGATTTATGGGTTTATAATATGCAAGCTAAATGTGTGTTTATTTTTTGTCCTCTATTCTATTATAATTTAGCGAACAACATAGAAAAATTAAACTAAAATTATATAAAATTTATTTTTTGGTACTATATATCGTATAAGAGAAAATAAATTAGGCACATATTTTAACTTAATTTTAGTAAAGACCAATAAGAAGGTTTGATAAGACAATTCAAAATATTCGAGACAATGTGCAGGTGTCCAACGCTTGTAAAGCCCGATAAATGAACTTTAGAACAGACCGACGCAAGAGGGATGGTTACTTTATCCGTTTTGAAGTTAAAACTCCTGTATATAATCACTTCTTTTTTAGTCTAAAATTCATTGACTAGTACATGTGTAAAAATAGTTTGATGTTAATAGTATACATATAATATGATAAAATTTGCTGTTACAATAAAGTGTCAATGGTTGCATAGAAAACATATGGCGAATGATGCCAAGCAACACAGAGTATATGAGGAGTATATTATGTAATAGTAATAAATCAAATATCCAAACACTGGTGTAACAAAAAACAAAAAATAAAAAAAATTCCAAACATGGGATCGCGAAAAACATGGCTACCCTTCCATTCTCTTTAGTGTGATGGTCCAGTTTACTTTCCAATAAATAGTGATAAGGAGATGCCAAAGGCATATAGTATTATGACAGAAGATTCGGAAAACCACCTAAGTCTGATCCCTCTATAAAAGTAATTGGCATGATCAACCAGATCACTGCTGTATCATCACAAATTCACAACAGGTTCTCTTTATAGAATGGGAAATGATACGGTATGTAGTTTGCTTTGGTACACAAAACGATCGAAACTCCCAAGGAAACGAGAGAAGTAAAATTTGCATATATTTTAGTTAAAAACAAAATTAAGTGGAGAAGTTTTATATACAATACCATTTTAAACCCTAATACTTTTGAGAAATGTGTTATACTGTTATTGTTGCATTGCGGAGCCTCTTATATATCTATGTGTGTGCTCGTGTGCATGCGTGTATTAGCAAAACAGTTGACTTTGTGCTATGTCTTTACCCAAAAATAGAAAAGGGTGCTATGTACTCAACTTATTATTTTCGAAACAAAAGTCTTGCTTACATCCCTTCCTTTTTTAAAACAGGAGAGTAGTAAACAAAGAGCATGATAAGCATTAAGCAACGTAGGAAGAAAGTGGTCTTGGGTATCAAACACTTCAGCAAATTGAGAGCAAATTCGACTACCTATCAAACTGCATAGAATGGAGTTCCAATCGTGTAATACGATGGATACGTTGCAACTTTATGTTATACCATGGATACCTTACAACTGGTATAGTGGTGCAGAATGTATAGTCAAACAATTCATTCTTTTCAAAATAAGAGAAAATGGATTGAAGGAAGAAAAAGAGAGGATGAGAAATTTAAAATGAAAAATACGATGAAAAGTCTGAAACTCCTTAGGAAATTATTTTATGTAGTAGACAAGGGCTGAAGCCAATTTGCGTGATGGAATGATGAGTTAAAAGGAATGTCTTTACGCATAAATGATGTACATATTTATTCCACTTCAATCCAAATAATCAACAAAACACACACAGAAGTATTGGCTAAAAGTTACTTCTATAGTTGCAAATTAACCATGACAGAAAATATTAGTATTAGCAACCCAACGATCTGGTTAGAAATTACTTCTATATAATTAACTGGGATTCTCAACCTGGTTAACTACACCTTCTAAAGGTTCCTTCAACAATTACTTCCATGCTAAAATTCATGAGTACATAATGTTTAACCACACAAAACCAATCTCCACAACAGATTAAAAGGGAAGAACATAACTATTTGCACTATGTACTCCCTCTACATATAGATGTCTACTTTCTTACTCTTGTCAATTCAGATAATCACCTTACAAATCACAACCCCTTGTGCTTGTATCTGAGTAACACTTTCGCACATCACAGTTCTCTTCGCATGAAAATGTCACTTTTGCAATAGTAAAATTCACTGGTCTCATTCAACGTTAATAAAATCCTGATCACAACAGCCAGCGATGAAACAGACAAGATATATACTCCCTCTACATATAGATGTCTACTTTCTTACTCTTGTCAATTCATATAATCACCTTACAGCTCACAACCCCTTATGCTTGTATCTGAGTAACACTTTCACACATCACAGTTCTCTTCACATGAAAATGTCACTTTTGCAATAGTAAAATTCACTGGTCTTGTTCAACGTTAATAAAATCCTGATCACAACAGCCAGCCATGAAACAGACAAGATATGGATTAAATTAATAGATTTGTGGGGGGGGTTGGGGGGTGGTGGGGGCGGGAAGGGGAAAAGCAGTGAAAAGAATACATCATGCAAGATATAATTGGATAAAAGGGAATAAAAGAGCCATAAAATAAAAATTAATCCTACAACATTATCTGAATATGGGCAAAATATTGAAATTTTCAAACAATATCAAGTGCTAAAGCCATACATTCAGTAAAAGCATCAGTATAATAATACAAGTAACAAACTGACAATAAGGTTAATTGCAATACGATCAGCTTAGATTGTAATTATACCAATGTAGCCTTACAAATTTATTAAATTACAATGATCTGATTATATTAGTTGTACTTCCGGACAAATATGTCAAAATCTCTATTTGAGGTACATCCACATCCACAGTGTTTGTTAAATAAAATATTTTGGTGTGATCACATAGTTGTCTATGTTCAGGTGGCCTGAAGGAGAATAAATTTGGAGTACTGAGCTATACTATATATGGAGTAATTTTTATTGCATCAGAAGCCGTTTATCACTGGACAAGTAAGCACCTTACTACGTCAGAATCTAAGAAGCATACCAAATGGGGAATTGTGGATTTGAGAATCACATATTAGGTGATGCGGGGATTCGGTACATATATATAGTTAATTAGAAATAATATTATATGTATACAAACATAAATATATTTATCATGATTTCCATGGCTTTTTAAGAAAATAATATCGCTACTAATTTACTGAGTAACAACAAACACACTCAGTTATTAATTATAGACTTTATTACTGCTTTAAACTGGAATTGCTAAAGTGCAAATTAAACATATTTATTCAAAAAAAAGTACCGGTTATAAAATAATAAAATATTAAGTATTGAATAAAAATTACTTCATTCTTTTAATAAAGAGAACTGATAAATAATTTATTTAAAATAAATAACTTTATGAATACAGTAATACATCATATAGTTACCCTTCATATATATACTTCATAAACATAAGCTTACTGAGAAAGAGGGGTCGACTTCGTAAAAGGGTGTCAACTTCGTAAGAGATGGTCAAGGTCGAAGGGAAGAAAGCAGAGATCGATGGCAAAGAGAAGAACGGGAAGATGTAAATCGGTTGATCGAGGAAGAAGCCGATGGGTCAACTTTGAAGTCAACTTCCCTTTTGTCTTGTTGTCGCCGCAATGAAGCTAGGGTTTTTCTGGTAAGTCTTGCATCAGTCACCTCTCTTTTATAGCACATCTCCCTTCTTTTCTTGAAAAAATTACATGTTCGATCCCACAAAGAATCAGTCAGCCGCACCAGTTCACGAACTGGAGTCTGTGAATCGAATCCCACAGGGAGTTCTAGTCAATGATTTGTGAGTTTTCCATAGACCGAATCCCGTCGATGTGAATCTTGATGAACTTGAATACCAGATGGACTACTTTGGCAGTTCAATAGGTATCCAGCGAATCCCCGCTTCCTAGATCAGTACAATTTTAAGAGGTTCCCCTTCACCAAATGGTTGATAAGGATCCATAAATTCACTTTCCACTATGTAAGGGTCAAAAAATTTGGTCGTGCACAATAGGAAATAACCATACTAGTACCGGTAATGATTCAATTACATGCCCTAAAATGATGCTATAAAGGATCGCCGCTACCCTCATCCTTAAAACAGATTTGGTAGATCATCAAGCGATTAAGCTCATATTAAGCTAATCAAAATACTCTACACACATCACGTGATGATGTAGCCTTAAATAAACATATCCCATAATGAAACATAAATTTTCAGCGTCTAAACTCCAACTACCATTTCAACACAAAGTCTAGCTAGGCGCAGAATTGTCAATTCATAATGATTATCACAGAGAGATGTTACCTAAACTTTGGCATTGTGAGTTCAGAGAAGTCCTCTACGTCTCTTGTAGTCACTAACTGTCAGGGTCAATGCATGTCTCCTTCCATCGTTCTCTGGGACCTGGCATCCTACTGTAGCTTCTATCCTCTGTTTCCTTGCCATGAAACCTGCTTGGACACCATGGGCCCCACCAAACTTTTGTAGAATAGATAATGATATTGGCAACTCAAAATTATGCAGCATATTTGACTCTGTCCCCTGGTCCACAGGAGCACTGGTATCTACCAATTTCCCGGCATCAGCTGCAGCCTCCAAGGCTGCTGCAGTAGCAACAAGGCCAGCCTCAGTTGTTATTCCACCTGCTGCTCCATTCACATCAGAACCCACCAATGCAGCAGTCTGATTACCATTTCCTGCTGCTGCAACCTCATCTCCTCCACTTGCTTTTGGAACATAATAATTTCTCGACCTGGTCCATCTCCTTGAAAATGGATCATAACCGGCCTCGCCAGCTTTCAAGCCCATGGTTGATGTCTTCCCAGACGCATTTTTAAAATTCTCAACTCTGTTTTTTCTGTTCATTTCTGCCAGCTTAATAGCCTTCTTATCTTTCTCATAGGTTTGTCGAGATGCCTCCAGTTCCAGCAATCTTGCTCTAATCCTCTCAACCTCAGCCTCATCATTCTTACTTTGTGCCACTTCCATTTCCCTTCTTAGTCGATCCTTCTCAGCGGCAACATTTAGAGGCCTCCATGTGGCTGACTTTTTCTCTTGCAACATCTGCTTTACAGTAGCTGCTGAGTAGACAAATGTATTGGTCTTTTCTATTGCATCCCTCTTGTCTAATACATCCTGTTTGGTAGGCATCCGACCACCACTACGCTCCACCTCCTTAACCCACTGGTCGAACTCCTCTTTGATTGGGGGAGAGTCTGAAACCATAGCCATCTGCCACCTAGCAGCAGAACTTTCATTGCCCCAAACCACATTAAGATACTTGTGTGTCATTTTGTTATCTAGCTTGTACTGTCGATCAGGGTCTGCAGCATCAACATTCCTCACTATGCAAAGCCTGTAGATAGGCCCTGTCCTCGACTTCCCAATTCCAACCCTCACAAAGCAGCCTATAATCAAGTCATCAAAGAAAGGCTCCATATGCCACTTTGCCAGTTTTGATCTTCGAATAGTGATTTCCTTTATATCCTCAAACGTTGGCACCGTTGACTCTCGTGTAGTCTTGTCTTCATCGCTGTCACCTAGTCCACCGTCCCCTGTTGACTCTTCATCTTCACTCTGTGACCCACTTCCGCTCCGGCTGGAGCTACTTATAGCTGCTGCTGTAAAGGATCTTGGCTTAACTGGTGAATATCTCCTGCTTCCAGGAGCTCCTCTAGTTGTTTCACGGAGCTTACGGTGAGCGTCTGGATCCTGTTGCCTCAGTCTTTTTGCTCGCAATTCATTTAATGCGTCATCTTTGGCAGCAGCCCTGTCAGCAGATCTGGCCGAGGATCGAACACCACGAGATGATATGTGAGGGGGGCTATCTTTTCGGGATTGGGTCATCTTCTCTTTCTCCTTTCTATATTTTTTCTGTATATTTCTATCACTTCTATTATAAGAACGCTCCGAGAGTATCATCTCTCTTTCAAGTTCAGTCATCTGTTCAAGCTTTCGCTTGTCCTCCTCATCCCTGTAAAGCTCATTACCAGATAAGTCATCATCACTGTCACCCTCACGATCATAAGCATCCTCATCATCACCTTCCTCCCGACTGCTATGTTCATCATCTCTTTCTGATGGATCCAACCTCTTCTTCAAAGGAACCTGCGATGTGGAGCGCTTCCTGCTGGGATAACCACGATCATCGTCCGATGCATCATCCCTTGAGTCACTACCATCATCAGAATAAGAACCATCACGTCGCCTTCTCGATGATGGAGGGGAATGTCGCTTCCTACTAGATGGGCCAGTTCTTCCTGCTGCTTCGAGGAGCAACTTTTCTAAATCCGCCATTTTCAATGATCTCAAAATTATAGGTCAACCTGCATCAGTTGCAAACATTTGTTGTAGTTCAACTCTACCAATTACTGAAGGACGTCATGCAATGATGCTAATTGCCTTAGATTGTTGATTAAGTTGAATCACAGAAGATAAGACATGATTACACGACGACAACAAAATAACGATAATAAAGGGCAGATGAGTTCATACCAAATAAAAAAAAACTTCCTTTTCTCAAGATTCACAATACCTTTCGAGATGCCTTAACTTTTACAGATGTTTGAAGTTTGAACTTTTATGCCAATTACACACATTGTTGCTCAAAATTACAATCCCAAAATAGAAAATTTTAATGAGACTGCAGCTAAAGATCATTAACTTATAGCGAACGTGATCAATAGAATTCTCAGTTTCGCAGGTATCCTTAACCACTAAACCAGCAAGAAATATTTTAATGAAGAATTTTTCTTTCTTTCTTTCTTTAATTTTTTTAAAAATATTTGTTAAGAAAGGAAGAAAAAGAAAACAAGACCCCCAAGTGGTCAGGACTCAGGAACCGGAAGAAAGCTATTGGTCTATAGATGGAGCACTTGCACCTCTAACTACAGTGTTCAGGCGAAGTATGGCCGAGTTGGCTGAAACTCGGCCGAGTTAAGTCTGTGTGGGTGGTACTCTATCATTTGTGTATCTACAACTGGTTTCCAGTTTCCTGATGTTTAATGCTAAATTGACCCAAATCAAGGAAAAACAAGAAAAAAATTGGGAATAAACAGTTATCAAATCTGACTTCGTTCTATGTATCGCCAATATCTGCAACTACACAAGCAAAGCAACACTGGTCTTTCTAACCTCTATATCTGTGGACTTTTTAACCAATATCTCTGCCGGAGCTTCCCACTCGCCGCCGGAACAACCTTCCCCGCGACGTATCTTATCTCTCTCTCGCTCGTCCCTGCTTTGTCTCCTCCCACCGCTGCCTGTAATTTCAGCCCTGGAAGTTTAGATTTCTTGCTTTTCTAAAATCTAGGGTTCCTATCAAATATAAATTCCTTTTGCAAATATTAGGCACTGGTATTATATATATATATATATATATATATATATAGTCTTTAGTAGCTAACACATTTATAGTCGTCCAAGAAATGATTCAATACTTGAAATCAAATTTAAAAAAAAAAATATGCCAATATGTCTTCAGTTAGTGTTAGTAGTGGAAGAGAATTTTTTTTTTTTAAAAAATTATCCTTCCGCTAGATTTTTTTTAAAAAAAATTATTTCCCTTCCGTCAGTGTTAGTAGCGGAAGGGTAAATTTTTTTTAAAAAAAAATTCTCTTCTACTACACTGGCGGAAGACCAAAAAAAAAATTCCCCTTCCGCCACTCTCACTGACGGAAAGGGTAAATTTTTTTTTTTGCCTTCCGTTTTTCCCCTTCATTTGCATTCCGTCAGTCTTGTACTTGATATATATTCTTTAAAGTGCATTTTTTTTTGAAATCTTCCGCCAGTTTCAAAAAAATATTTCTTGATAAAGTGTTATTTTTTTTAAACCCTTCTGTCAGACATTTTCAGTGTAAAAAAACTTTTCCCTTCTGCCAGTCTTTTATTATTATTTTTTTATTATTCGCTTGCCTTCCGTCAATATTATACTTGATATTTATGCTTGAAAAAGTTTTTTTTTTTTAAAGTCTTCCGCCAATGTAAAAAAAGAATTGCTTGATAAAATGTTATTTTTATTTTAAAGTCTTATGTCATATGTTTTCAGTGTAATAGATTATATTACACTGAAATCTCAAATTGTATAACACACAATCAATAAATATAAATATATAACACAGTATTGACAAAAAACATATATATTACACTGAGAAACATAAATTGTATTACATCTGAATCAAATATAATTAAAACAAATACAACTTCTCTCCATTGATCGTACATATTAATCATTACTCTTCATCAGAATCCAACATCAGTGATCCTGCCATCATGTAACCTCTAGGGGGACCCCTTCCCATTCCTTTGTGGAGTTCCCAAGCAAGACACAAGCGAAGAATGGATGCATCTTGAACTGTCCATTTAGCTGCAATGGGATTTAGTCCACGTGAGATTGCGTCCATATATTTACAAATGTAAACCCCACAGTCTGAACCATTATGTTGTTTTGTCACTTCAACTTTCTTCCCGAGTTTTGCATCTCTTGGGGGCCAATTGATTTCGAGGTCAGCAAATCTTAGAAAGATAGGTACAAGAGTCTTCTGCTCATTTCAAAAATAAAAATTAGTAAGTGACAATAACAAATTAAAACCATATGTAAATCAACATAAAATATTTTGTACTTACCGCAACTGCAATATCCGCCTGGTATAGCGCATCCAACTGTGCCGGAGTCATCTAAGGATCCATGGGATCAATGATTTTTATTGCCTATGCCTTAATATTGAACATCACCAGGTTGTGTATGCGGAAATAGAATGGCATGAATATGACATCACATCCCGAAACACGTAAACCATTTTGTTCTACAAAGTGCTGTACAAAGTCAACAGCATTTGCAATATCAGTTTCGACTCTGACATTTATCATGGTTTGACCCACGGTAATGAAGAAAGTCGACAGATAGTAGAAATTTCTTTTTAACTTCTTTCCCACCAGTGTTATGACGACGTTTCTTTCTACCAACAATTCTTGGTAGGCGTCCACAATTGTGTTGCCTAACCATGCTCCAGACGATAATTCTGTGGCTTCCTGTTGATTAATGTTATAACCTTTAATTTTTTGGGGCCAACACTGTGAATCATCGACTGGTTCACCATTAAACCAGTGTCGAGTCAACCAATCCACCTTCCAAGGGTTTAACAGCTTCACCATGCCCCCTTTCACCGAAACCATCAGCAGATTGTGTCTTGACACTCTAGCCGGATTACGGACGGGTGGTGCCTCTTGGGAGAAATGGGTTGGAGTTGTATGTTCGGCGAAAGGATTGAAATCAGTTGTGAAGGACACTGGAGGATTTGATGTAAAAGTCATGGAAATTGGAGGTTCAGAAGGATCAATGATGGACGGAGTATAAAGGGGTTTCTCCGAATAAACCCCGAGATTGGACAATTGCATTTGTTGAAACAGGGCACTATTATCAGTTAAGAGTGCTTGATATTGTTGTTCAATCTCGGGAGGCTTATTCGGCCACTGCTGCAACATCGTCAGTGTCTGTTTTAACTGCACAATAAAAAAAGACAAGTATATGTTAATAGCGTTACAAAATAGATATAATGTAATACAAGGATTATAATTAACTATACGTACCACGTTTATTACGTGAGGTTGGTCAACAATGACACGATTACTGTATCAGATATCAGTGACGTCCGGTTTTACAATTCGTTTTCGTGTCACTTTGTTGTACCACAAGTAGTACACGTCCATGTCCAGTTTGTTGCGCTTGGTATTTTCAGATACCAACAAACCCATAAGATTCTCCTGGAGGTCGTGCCACATCTCTATGTACGACGCGCCGAATGTTTCGTAGTTGGAGACTTGGAATCTATTCTCCTTCTCCGCCCGATTCAACCGTAGATGAGTGTGATCAACAGGAGGGTCGGGTATCCTTTGATAATGACACAGTTGCCTAAGGACTCTGTTTGGCATTTGATACTCAATCTCGTCAAAATGTATCAGTGAGATTCGACTGTTTGCGAACAGTCGTGCCATCCAAGCGTCCTCGTCATCATCATCAACCATTTGAATCGGCTTATACGGCTTCTAGATGAATTTGTCTTGCGGTTGATTTTTAAACTCAGACCGGTATGTTAGGACGTTGTGGTGTGGATCTACTCGACTGTCCTTGTAGAAACCATGCTTAGCGTATGCATATGCCAGCACACGCGGTGACCACAACTCAGATCCAGGGCGAGGCATTGGACGTCCAATCCATAATCTGTCATATGCCCAAGTTTGTACCATTGTCATGCATCCCGTTATCCTTCTAGGTAACACAATCTTACCCTTAACTTCTTTGTAGTGGGATGTATCATGGAGTGCTCGATAAATGGATGCTAGGACTGCTGAACCCCAAGTGTAGTTCACTATATCTTCAATGTCTCTAACAAACACCATGTACCTAAAATGAAAATTAAAACAACACGTTAACCAAATTAATATCAAATTATGACAACAAAGAATTACAATAACAAAGACAAGAATTTTTTCATACCTAGCTGGGCATATGTCTTTGGTTTTAGTGGGAAACAATATAGCACCACACAACCACAGTATGTACGCTCTTGTATAGATAGCTATATAGTTAACCGGTAAATCTTCTGGCAGTTCACGAAAATACTCCAAAAGCCACGTCAAACGGATACCACCACCGTGATTTGCTTCCTTGTAGAACTGGTTATAAAACCGTTCACCAAAGCAGTCTTGAAACAATATTTTTTGTTCCTTCTCGGATAAAACACCACAAGTAAGGGGTTTCCCGTTAATGGGTAAACCGATTATATAGTGGATGTCCTCCAATGTGATTGTCGCCTCACCGCTATTAAAATGAAATGTGTTTGTTGATGATCTCCATCTTTCCATTAATACAGTAACGAAACATGCATTATGTCTTGGGAATATACATTCGTATATAAATGTATGCATTCCAACTGCATTAAGTATATCCTTCTATTCGTCACTCAACATCCAAAAATCATATCTCTGATTTCTCTATTGAGCCACGTCGAGTACTCTCAATTCATTCGTGTTTTATATGTGAGTAGATATATGACTTGGTTGATCATCCAATAAATTGTTATCTTGGGGACCCAGATTTAAATCATAATGGTCCATTGCAACCTACAAAATATTGAAAAACCTTCATCAAACACTGCACACACAAAAACACTGCACAGACACAGAAAATACACACACACATACAAAACACACACTGCACACACACTGCACACACACACACTGCGCGCGCACACACACACACACTTTGCACACACACACACACAGAAAACACACACACACTGCACACACAGAAAACACACACACACACTGCACACACACACACTACACGCACAAATTTACACACATTGCATACATATACACACATGAAAGTATACATGCACAAACATATTCAAAATATTAAAAATCAAAATACAAAACTGAAATTAATATAAAAAAAAATTTATAATTTTGAAATTATAAAAACTTACTTGATTTGGGGCGGTAAAAAGCGGAATCGAGCGGAAGGGAGTAAAATTTATAAGTTGTTTAGATGGAAGAAAAAGAAATTTTATTTGGAAGAGAGAAAGGAAGTAATGGCGGAAGGGGAGAAAAAGAAGAAGAGAAGATAAAAATAACCTAAGGCGGAAGAAATAAGGAAACGGGTGGAGGAAACAAGGAAATTTTTTTTTAAAAAAATACCCCTTCCGCTACTAACACTAGCGGAAGGAAATTTTTTAAAATTTTTTTTTTCTTCCGCTAGTGTTAGTAACGGAAGGGGTATTGTTTTTTAAAAAAAAATTTCCCTTCCGCCACCCCTTCCATTACTAACACTGGTGGAAGGGAAAAATTTTAAAAAAAAAAATCCCTTCCGTCAGTATTAGTAGCGGAAGGCATTTTTTTTTAAAATTATATTATAATTAATAATCATAATAAATAATACTTAATAGTTATCTTATTAATTAATAATCATAATAATTAATACAAAAAATCACAATATTATAATAATTTTATTATTAATGACTTTTCTAACAGTAATTGTCATTATATGGTTTACTATATACTATGTCTAATTTAAGATTTAGGGTGTAGAGTTTAGGATTATAATGTATTTAACTCATATTACATTACTAGTTATCTTGTTAATTAATAATCATAATAATTAATACAAAAAATCACAATATTATAATAATTTTATTATTAATGACATTTTCCAACAATAATTGTCATTATAAGGTTTACCATATACTATGTCTAATTTAAGATTTAGGGTGTAGGGTTTAGGATTATAATGTATTTAACTCATATTAGATTACTAGTTACCATGATGATTGTATTATGATTATATTATAATTATGATTAATATTATATTTAACTCATCTTTTATAGTAATTTTTTTATAATCATAGTATTATAATCATTTCAAACATTATGATTATAATAGTATTTTATTATAATCATAATATTGTACTTAATTATTTCAAACAATAACTAATAATCATAATAGTTATAGTATTTTACTATACTCATACTATTAATCATAGTGTATAATCATAGTATTATAATCATATCCATCGATCAAATATATCAGAAAGTCATACAATTACAATTAATATAATTTAAAGGTCAAACTCGATCGCAACTCTTCTTCATCATCGTCTAAATTTAATGTGTTATGTTGAGACATTTGCGCGCGTATCTCCATTACTTTATCATGATTTCTCTTATCATGATCGGTGTATTCTTGACATATAGCACATTTTCGCATCCTTTTTGCAAATTGACTTTGTTCAATTCCACTATTAAATCTTATGACCTTCTTACGACCCTTAATTTGTGACTGAAGAGGTGGAAAATACTCATCTTCTTCATCAATACTACCACCTTCCATGTGCAGGTCCTTCGATCTGCTCCCACCTTCAACCGTGTCATTTTCTTCAATCAATCTTGATTTACTTATCCATACTTTATCCTTCATAGCAGTTTCAAGACCATGCATGTAAGATGATTGCGATGTCGATCCAATTGCTGCAATTTCTTGATAAACCCTATTCAAATGATTGTAATGTATTGTACTAATATTACCGACATCAGAGTTTGATTCAACATTTACTTCATTAATGTTAACAGGATCACCATGAATTTTGTTTGCATTTCTCGTCCACCTGCCACAAATCAAAAACATTGGAATCTCATTTATGCTTTTGAAGGTGATATACCTCAAAATATGTCTACAAATCATGCCGCTGTGCTCAAAGCGTTGGCATATGCATGTCAACTTATCGGAGTCCTCGTGTTTAACGACAACGTAATAATATCGTTGGTTTTGTGGTACCTCCTTATTGAAAACTATATATCCCTTTGTACCACCGACCCCAAAATTCAGAATCTTACGACACGTTAACTTTTGACCCTTATAAAACTCGTTCGAAAAGTCTTTAAAAATATTCTTCGTATATACAAGTGCCGCATGCTTCTCCAATAAAGTTTCGTTACGCAAATTTCTTATCTTGTACTTTGTTTTAAGATATTGCTTTCTCTCATTCAAGTATTGTTTCTCAATGGCTATTTATGAGTTAATCACAAAATCTTTCAAACCGGTACAATTATTTACGTATTGATAAAAAAAACTGTTCATCGATTCACTTATCCCGGTTGTAGTCATCCCTGCAGCAAAATATGACTTTGAGTATGCTCCGATCCACTTCTCCTTTATATTATACATAGATTGAAGCCACTCGTGATGTTTTAAATCATATTGTTGCACCAATTTTGCCCACCTTTCCTCGAATTCGACAGTTGTCACTGAATACAAACACCTACAATAACAACTTATTATAAATGATAACAAAAAAATATTGACAATTTAACATCGACTATCAGTAATGCAATAGATACGTACCTGTCGAAGTGTTCCTTAAACGTTTCGTAACTATTTATATAAATGATGAAGTTTCTTCGGGACTTTGTTACTGATATGCCACGTACATATCAAATGATTGGTGGAAGGCAATACGGTAACAATGACATTGTTCATGGCTCTATCCTGATCAGTTATGATCGTCAACGGAATTTTATTCTCAACCGCTTCTAGCCAATTTTCTAACACCCAAACAAATGTAGCTTCCGTTTCATCCTTGATAAGGGCAAACCCAAACAAAATAGACTGATAATGATGATTAACTCCCGTAATTGAAACAAATGACATCTCATATTTATTTGTTCTATAAGTGGTGTCAAAGGTCACTACGTCTCCAAAATTTCTATAACAAATAATTGATCGAGAATTCACCCACATGATACATGCAATGCGATTCTCTTCGTCAACTTTTATATTATAAAAGAAATTTCCAACACTTTTTGACTTGAGTCTCTTTAAAACTGTCAAAGTTTCTTGTGCATCATTTGCATCAAATGCGTCATGTCGCAAGTTGCGTATAACATTTCGAATATCTTCGACGATGAATTTAACATTTGTCCTTCCACCGCTCATTGTATTCAACACATTCATGATCAAACTCGATTTGATTTTTGATCAGTGGAGTAAATTGATTAACTTTCTATGAGCAACGGTTATATTTTTATGTATTGTCATGAAATCTATTTTACTAGACTTTACTATTGAATGATTGTAATTTAATTCTACTTTTGTTACACGCTAACTATTATTTTGCATGTTATGAACAACAAACATTATCGTTTTGCACATTGTGCGTTCAATAATATCTCTCTTCCTCTGGATTATGCTTTCATCATCATTTTTATTTTTAAACAAAATTTTTTTCTTAATAGGTCTACCTGCTTTTTTATATGCATATAGTCTATGAGCTAATTGATTTGATCCCGAATGTTTTCTGCTGGTTAAAATTTTGACTTCAAATCCACTATTATGAGCATATGCATTATAGTATTTTTTTCAACTTCAAATATACTTGTAAATATTTGACCCACATACGGAGGACAAACACCATCACTGTCTAAATTTATTTTTTCTTTGTCATTCAAATTATTTTATTGTTCGATATTATTTTCTTCGTCAATATCATGTTCTTCGTTCTCAACGTTCATACTTATATCAGAATCCGAATCATCAAAAAATGTATCAACATCATATATTCTATCGTTATCACTCATTTTAAAATTAAGAAGGTGAAAAGCTGAAAACCTGATTTAAATGTCAACCTGAGATATGCTTATCTGATCTGTAATAAAGAAATTTTTTTTAACAAATGAATTAGATTCAAAAAATAATTTTTTCATAAAACTAAAGAACGAAGAAGAAAATTGAAACGATAGAACGAAGAAGGAAACTTACATGCGGCAGAATAAGATAGTTTTTTGACCTTCCGCCAGTGTAGCGGAAGGGAATTTTGTTTTTAAAAAAAATTTACCCTTCCGCTACTAACACTGGCGGAAGGGAAAATTTTTAAAATTTTTTTTTTCCTTCTGCCAGTGCTAGTAGCGGAAGGGAAAAAAATTTTTTTAAAAAAAATCCCTTCCGCCAGTGTTAGTAGCGGAAGGGAATTAAAAAAAATTCCCTTCCGCTACTAACACTGGCGGAAGGCATATTTTTTTTTTAAATTTGATCTCATGCGTTGGATCATTCTTTGGACGGTTATAAATGTGTTAGCTACGAAAGCTTCCAGAGCTAACGTTAGACATGGATCGGCCCCCTATATATATATATATATCCCATCCAAACTTTTTTTTGTTGTTTTATATATGTAGTTTTTTTCATCATTGTAAAAGAAATCGGGATATATAAATACAGTCATTTTATTATATTTGTATATAATAGCCCATAATATAATATAATATTAATATTACAATAAGTGATTTGTTTTACAAATGATTTTTCTTTAAGATAATATGTACGATTTTTTTTTAAAGGTAATATGTTATATGAGTAATTAAATAAGCAGTGGTACCTAATTTAGACTAACATATTTATTGAGAGATAGTATATAAAAAGCATAAAATTATATATTCATATTTTCTGTATCTGGATTGTAGAAGTATATGTAAAATCAGAAGAAGATTTTCTTAATATATCTATTTATTACTAACTAATAAAATAGTAACGTCGATCTAGCGATAAGTATATCAAGAGGAAAATCGTTATTAGACTCGGTCATTTAATAAAATGATATTCACGGGCAACGACATCGCCGAAGTTTATTCACTCGTTAATATTCACTCAAACAAGCGTGAAAACGTGTTTTTGAGTTAATTTCGTTTAGAGAGTTAAAATACTCGAGATGACTGGTTCTGTAACGCCTTGGATAATACGATGGCGTATACAACTACTTCTTCAATTTCGTCACCTCTCACAAAACATCAAACCAGCACGACAAAGCATAACAGATTACATATAATAACATAAATAAACAACATCCATGATACTGAATGTAAAATCATAAACACTTGCATTTCCAAAATATAGGATGCAGCACTATAATGAAATTATATAGAACAACTCACAAATAACAAGGATCTTGAACAAGCAGATAATTAATTGTATTTACCCGCACACAAAAAAAAAAAAAAAAAAAAAGAATGAAACAAAAGTTGAAAATTTTAAAATAATCTTTTTTTTTTTCAATTTAGGTCAAAATTGTGTTAGCTATGTAAATCAAAATATTCTTTAGTTAAAAAAAACTTAATAAAACTATAATAGAAACATCATATACAAAGAACATCTTGGATTTCTTTTACCAGAAAAAAAAACTAAAGAACTAATTGAAAAATCTGGATGTCCAAATCAAAGCATTAGTAAAAATTAAGATGAGAATCAAATCTATAAATAAAAGATAAGGGACGCAGTTATAAATAAAGATCAAATCTTGAACCAAAAATTGAAAGGAAAGGACAAAAAAACTCAAAAAGATTGAAGACAAGCAGATGAAGACTATATTCAAAAGAGATCGAAAACAAAAAAAAATTAATGTGTGTGAGACAAAGAGAAATTGGGAAATGACTGGAGAAGAGAAAATAGAATATTGGGACTGGGATAACGGAGTCAATAGATATTGGGAAAATGTGATAGTAATAAATAGGATTTTATAATTTCAATGCCCATGGCCGGATGTGCGTATATGTATTATGTTGTTTTTTTTATCCTAAACTTTTTTATAACTGAAATAAGAACAAATGTCATGTAGTATTAATTTGACATACATACATACATACATATACATACATATATATATATATATATATATATTTTTTTTTTTTTGTTCTAAATTTAAATACTTTTTTTTTGTTCTAAATTTAAATACTCCATGTATTAATATTTTTTAAATTATAAAAAATTATAAAATTACTTAAATGTCATTTTATTATTCAATTACTCCAACTAGTTCATCTATCTCAATTGCATAATGGTCTTTACTATAACTAAAACTACTATTACTCAAAATAACATCATAAAAATATATTAGAACATATAAATTATCTTCGACCTATACTTCTGAAATAAAAAGAGTAATAACTATTACTTAACAAAAAAAAAAAAAAAAGAGTAATAACTATTGTATCAAAACATGTAATTGAACAAGTGAAAATACATGTTAGAATATAAATTATACCCATTTGAATATTGTGGAAATAAAGGTCTGTATTTTTTTTATAGCACTTAAAACTTTAGTGTATAATATCAATAGCTAATCTATTAATTTAATGAGCGAATTAAAAACTTAAAAATAACACAACATAATATTTTAAATTTAAATTTGACAAAATTACTACATGTCATTAAAAGTATTTAAAATTTATGTATGTAGGCAAGTTGTTTTCCACCGCGAACTTATCGTTAGTTAAAGCCTCTGTTGATTCAAGTGTCAGTTAAGAAATTTCTTAGGAAGTGTAAAGATAAATGACTAGTGGGATTACAACATTCTCCAAAGCAAGTAATCTTTTTGTTATTGTTGAACAAATTCTCTATATTCCAATATATTTTGTAATTGTAGTGTTAGAAGATACTCCGCATTTATAGCTAGTTATCTAGCTTGTGATGAGAAGCGAGGTTCAGCTAATATATATTGTCCGGTTTACTGACAAATCATGCAAGAAATGCGAGGTAAATGGATCTGGAAGAATAAGATCATATGACAGGTAATTATTTAAGAGTTCTTAAAAATATTGAGAGAGTTTACCTGTCAATATCCGTAACATATTCACACGTATATAAATATATGTAAATATTATTGGTATAATATTCTTGCTAAAGGCTAATGGCATCATATTTTTGTTTTGTTTTTCTGTACAGCGCGGTGGCATAGTATCATGCTTCGACATCAGTTGGTTCTTTTTGTTTTCTTTTGGCGAGTTAAGCTAGGGTGGCATCATCTTACCAAAGATTCTGTTCGAGAATGAGCCAAAAGATTGATGACCCTGCTAAATCATACCTTTCTATAAATGAAAATTGTGTACTGTATATTTTTTTGGTACAATTTATAAATCAAGCAATAACACCCATCAAAACTGTCTCTGAAAATGGATCAAATACAACACAAGTTCATTGATGTAAGAGGGGTCAAACTTCACTATGCTGAAACTGGAACAGGTATACTATAGTCGTCTTCTAACTTCTTCATTTCAGCTAATAAGCTGTTTGTCGTTGCATTTAAAAGGACTGTTTGTTCTTCTCTGCAGGCCCTGCAGTTGTTTTTTTACATGGTTTTCCAGAGATTTGGTATTCATGGAGACACCAAATGATTGCAGCTGCAAATGTTGGATTCCGTACCATCGCGCTTGATTTAAGGGGTTATGGACTATCCGAAAAACACCCTCAACTTGAAAAGGCAACATTCAATGATTTTGTGGAAGACACTTTAGCCATCCTTGATTCTTGTCAAATTGATAAGGTGCAAGTTCTCTCCTTTTCTTCTCTAAAGTTGTATATTAGCCTTAACAGGGGCCAATCCAAAACTTTATTCTAGCTAAAGCAATATTTTCTTGAAAATTTGCAAATGGGTAAAAATCATAATGCAACTAAAAAGAATATGAAAACAAACCCATAAAGCCAAAGCATTTGAGGCTGCCACCAGAAAACCCGAACTCAAGATTTCTCTACAGACTGAACTGAACAAACTAAATTCTCAAAAGAAGACTGAAATATATACAAAAACAATTCATGATCTCGTTCAGGTATTTCATCGAACATGTAAAGTGTGTGCAGAGAAATATCATATTGAACTGAACTACAGAGAGGTTAGTTGTTATATATATATATATATATGTATGTATACAATATTAACTAGTTACTCTGCATAACATAGGGAGAACAGCTCTACCTCACCGTAATCTGTATTACTACAAACTTTGTATATCAATACTACCAATACATACAATTGCAATAATTTGTATACAATTTTTTAGTAATAATGAGAATGTTAATGTCAAAGTATTTGACTAATTTCACATGTCGCGTTTTGCATCAAATCATGCAATGAACAAGTCTAAGCATTAGTTTGCATGGATATCCTTCGAGTTAGGCATAAACTAGACTACAATTTAATTTTATCTCAGTTGATCAATTGCAGGCCTTTCTCATTGGAAAAGATTTTGGAGCATTGCCTATTTATTTACTCTCGATTCTTCACCCAACCAGGGTATCTGCAGTTGTGTCATTGGGTGTGCCATTCTTCCCTCATCGCCCTAATCGTTTCCAAGGCCTACCTGAAGGTTTTTATGTTACCAGATGGAAGGTACTTCCATCTTAATATTCTTTCATTGTCATTTCTTATTAGTTCTTGATTCATTTATCAAATTCTTGGAGACTAGCTTCCCGCTAATATTCTAGCACGAAAGAAATGAATTTCATGTTTCAGAAAGTGAGCCTTAAAATGTTACTGATTATTTTTCATCACATTTTTGTTTCGTTTTATTGTCTTTTTAAATGGGATGCGCGCTAAATAACAAGTTCATATTTTTCTTACTAATTAGGAATCTGGACGTGCTGAGGCAGATTTTAGCAGGTTTAGTGTGAAAACTGTTTTGCAAAATATTTACATTCTCTTTTCAAGGAGTGAAATTCCTATAGCAGAAAAAGATCAGGAGATAATGGACGTAGTGGATTCATCTACTCCACTGCCACCATGGCTTTCGGAGGAAGATCTTTCTACATATGCATCATTATATGAAAATTCTGGATTTAGCTCTTCCTTGCAAGTCCCATACAGGTACACTTTCTTAAGTTCCTCCATTGTCTTGTTTTGTAAGTTTGATCTGCTTTATTAACAACTCTGAAGCTAAAAAAAAACTGAAATTCAGAGAATCTGGGAAATTCTGATTGATTTTGTTAGTGCAGAAAATTATACACAACGTAGCGGAAGCATAAAAATAGCAATTTAAAATTTTTCTGCAATCGTTGTAAATTCGACGACGTTGATGTAGAATCTTTACGCACGAATTAACACCGCAATCTTATTCTTCATACTCCAATCGATCACCTTTGATCCGTCTTACAATTTATTTCACGTTCTTAATTATTCCACTGGATCCAACGTTTACTACTCAAGTGTGTAGTACTCTAAAGGTGATCCGCTAGAGAATTTTGATTATGAAGATTATTGGATTTTTCTCACAATATTTTGATGACAAATATTATGGAGGCTACCAATTATTATTTCTGTTGGGGTTTAATCTATTATAAGTCTCCTTATATAGACAACCCTAAACTAATTCCTAAACCATTTAGGAATTGGTTATTTATTAAATAATAATAAAACTCCATTATCTAATTCCTAAACCATTTAGAAATTGGATTCTTTATTATTAAATAATAACACAACTTCCTAATCTAATTCCTAGACTACGTAGGAATTGGATTATTTATTAAATAATAATAATATAAGAATAATTCTTATTTATTTATAATTAGTATTTCTAAAATACTAAATTATAAATATTAAGCCATTTAATTTATTCCACCATGGTATAAATTAAATTATTTAATTATTATTATTTCCCAATATCTTCATAATTTATTATTTCCCTTTTATGGTGTGACCCTTTAGGTTCAATATTAAGCCGGTTGTAGAAATAAATTAAATTAGAACTATTCTAATTTTATTTATACGAATTAAACACTTTAATTCATTAAATATAATTAATTATATTAATTATACTTATTCTACATCATGAGGGATACCTCTCAGCATATCATGACTATCCGGATAATATGAAATCAACGTTTAATCACAAAAAACCTATTCAGTGAATAGTTACCGTACAATTCAATCCTTCTACCACACAATGTCCCGATTAAATATAAGACATGGAATTACTGTCAAGTCTTATTTTATTTAATCATATGCATTCCGATTCATAGATTCACAACTCAATATAATGTCAATTAGAAACACATTCTAATTATCATTTCACTCTGGCCAGAGATTCCCGAGTTGTCACTAATGGAATCGCATAGGACATTCTCTCCTTTTACTGGAAGCGGTAGATCCTTTGTTGATCATTCACTTATCTCCATGTACACTTTATTATACCCGAACATACACTTATATACACTGCTTGAGTTAAGATATATGACAAAGTATAATTTAGTGTACACAAGATAACCGCAACAATCTCAAGTCTAAGGATCACTTGTACAACTATCACTAGATGAACTCCTATTGACAAGCAGGTAAAACTCCATTAGGTGTTCATTTAAGCGAGTCACGTTCAGTGAACTTATTCTCTAATAAGCACCTACATACTTGCTTTAATGTCATCACACAAATGATTATGAGATCAATCATCCTTGTTAGTGCAATATTAGCACAAGTGTTTGTAGAAGGGGGGGTTGAATACAAACACCTGAAACTTTTCGCACTTAGAAACTTATAAGGCTTATTGAAAACAGTTGAACAACCAGAAAAACTATATGGAATGAACACACAGATTCAAGTTAAAATAGTTATATTATAACTCGAGGTTTTTCTGGAAATCTGTATAATCACAAATGTGATTTACAGCTACAAATTCTGTGAATAAAGTTCACAGCTTCTCACACTCACTAGCTTCTAATATTCTTTGAAATATCTCTCTCAAGATTTATTGCAAATCTTCTCTCTAGTGTTTTTGTGCTTCAGTGCTTGTTTGATCTGTTGGATAGATTCAACCATTCGTTATCTTTATAATGAGAGCTCCATTGCTTATATATCAATCAGTGGGTTGAAATCACGTTCTTGAGACGTGCTTCTCTTCTCAACTTAGCCGCAAGTATGTCACATCTAAACTTTATGTGTCAGACTGCTACATGCTTTGTTGCTACTTTTCTTCCCCTGATCTGTGTGCATTTAATGCGTGAGAGTTCTCATTAGACCATTAACAAACTTCAAGAAATATCTTTCCAGTTAATATTTCTTGCTTCTGTAACACGTTACGTTGATTTTCGTGTAAGAACTGATGACGGGTGTATGCTGTCACAACGATCCACTGACTGCCAGCCCTGACGGACTTTGATCAGTGCTTCTGGATCCCCTGATGCTTATTGACTGGATCAGGGCTTCGTCCTTCACTTGAGTTATACTCAGTGCTTCTTGACCCTGATGATTATAGCTGACTGCATACATTGATGGCTTCCACTGATGTCATGTTGGTCATTCTCCCTGACAGATTACCCTGATGGGTTTGCCTGACACTGATATGTCCCGAAGTGTGTCACTGACGAATTGGTCTGCCCTTGTCATCCCCTAACGGGTTCCCCTGATGAGTTCCCCTAATGAGTTCCCCTGACAGGTTCTCCTGATGGGTTCCCCTGATGGGTTCCCGCTGATGGGTTCCCGCTGATGGGTTCCCCCTGATGGGTTCCCCCTGATGGGTTCCCCCTGATGGGTTCCCCCTGATGGGACTTAATCAACGTAACTTTGATTTTGAACTTCTGATGTGCGAAATACTTTGTTTGCTTACAAGTAGCATCAGACATTCTCCTTCACTTTGTCAAGTCCTTTGAATGTTCCTGTTTTCTGACTTGTCTTGTGAAGTTATTAACTATCCACTGATAAGTAAATTTATCATCAGTGGATGCAAAACTTGTGCTGATCTTAAGGTTTATAAAATACCTCAAGTATTTACAGTTGCACAATTTATTACATGATCATCATCATCACCATTTATCTCTAACAATCTCTCCCTATTTATGTTTATCAATTTGATAACCATAAATCCCTAGATGCACTGATGATGATGTCAAAACCAATACTAAATACAATTTAAGAAATGTTTTCCCAGTGAGATGGCCTAGAACTTGTAGAAGGGGGGTTGAATACAAGTTCTTACAACTTTTACCGAATTCCTGTTCTTTAAGAAATTAACTTTCTGCGGAATATAAAGAACAAGATCAAAACTTTATAAACAATTGTTTTTATTGATTTAACAATTGATTACAAGTTTTCTAACAATCAAAAACAAGCTTTGATCGTCAGCTTCTATTCTGTGTATATAGAAAAATATAACACTTTCAATTCTCTCTATCTATATCGACATACACACCTTCGAATTACAATTCTGTAATTTATAATTACAGCTTCTAAAACTAAGTTTACAAAAACCTAGCTTCCTAATTCAAATCAAATGCAATCTTTCCAATTGAAAGATTTCTAACAAGTTTCCTTGTCAGCTACGTCTTCAATAAAGTCTACGTGTTCATGGAAGACTTTCCTTCTTTGATTTGAACTCTAACTCCATCAGCGATTAAGTCCTTGACTAATCTCCGATAGCTTCTTTAATTAGTCCCTGATCACTTCGAGTAATCTCCGATGCTTTAATAAATTAATCTCTGATCACCTCGAGTAATCTCCGATGCTTTGGCTTTAGTCTCTGGTGATGTCAGCATTCAATCTCCGAGGTATTGTTTTAATCTCTGATGACGTCAGCATTAATCTCTGACTCTTTAGTTACAATCCTCGATGACGTAAGCTTTAATCTCCGATGACCAATCCTTCAATCTCCGATGAACAAAACATTTTAATCTCCGATGAAGGATTCTTCAATCTCCGATGGGCAAAGTCCAATCTCTGATGAACAAAATTTTAATCTCTGATGGACTTTTCCCTTAATCTCCGAAAGACTAATTAACTTAAAACAACTTGTTGAACAGACTCAACAAGTATTCCAGCAGTACATACAAGTAAAATGAATCTATCATTTTATTAAAATGACTAAATTACAACCAAGAGATACTACTGCTAGCTACAAAACTAAAGTGTTACAAACCAACACTTTTCTATACATTTGTATTTCTAAGTATTCTAAAGACAATCATCATCAAATGTTAATAAAACCTAACAATCTCCCCCTAATTATAAATATCAGAATGATAAGCATAATTTCAAGGTTGATGATGATGTCAAAACTCAACTATCAAAATTTACTTAGAAAAAGAATAAAGAATAATAAAATTACAAATGTACCTGAATTCAAGATCTTTGATCTATCATTCAGCTTCTCTCCCTGGATAATTTACCCAGCTTCTCTGAGTATTACACTCAGCTACTCCAAGAATAAATCCTGGCTACCTGAATATTTTATTCAGCTTCTCCAAGTCTATGACTGGCTTCAATTTCAACACACAACTCCAACACAACATTTTTTACCTTATCTTTTCTTCAACTGTTCCATTCTTTCCTTTCTATTCCTTCTCAGAAACTCCAGCCTATTTTTCAACAGGTTCTTCAATACAAGCTCAGTTTCTTCAACAGCATCTTTGAGTAATGCAAGAAATCCTTCAATATGCCTCTCGCTGACACTATTGATGTCCCTGTTGTAGTTGAAGAAAATTCTCTCCCCATGAAAAGTTTCATACCATAATCCCAAAGGTTTAGATTTAGCTTCTGGTTCTGAATTCACCTTATGCTCCATCTTCATCACCTTCTGAATCTGGCTTCGAAATTTTATGTTTAAATCAGAAGTCTCAAGCACTACAGTCAGCAACCACTCCAAATCTTCTTTTGTTTGTCCCTCCAAGGCTGGCTTCTCAAACTTCAAAGACTCTCCATCTGTCAACAAGACATGAAGTAGCTCTTTGTTGTTCTTGCCCTTTATCAGTTCAATCCTTCTTGTACTTATCTTCAGGGCCTTTATTATTTCTTCAGCGCTAGCCATTTCAACCTTGTAAGACTTCTTTGATGAAACTGTTTGTGGCTTTGTTGGTCCACTCACAGCCACCAAGGCAGTCTCGGTTGACCTTGGAGGGTCTTGAGAGATAGGCTTCTTGGTTAGTACTGCTTTCTGTGCACTTGATCTTCTTGTAGAGATCTTCTTCTTCTTTGCCTTCTCCTCCTCCCTTGCTGCTACCATGTCCTCCTCCTCTTGTAGTTTTTGAGCTAATAAGGCATCAGCATCTATTAATCTTTGATCACGAGGATTGACAAACTCAACTTTCCCTTCCACTTCAATTTCAATAGGAGTAGGAAAGTGAGCAGTCTTCATGGCATCCCCCAGTAGCTTAGATTGTCCTGGTTGAGTGAAGATTTGCTTCTTTGGTTGCTCAACCATGACTCCCTTGCCTTTGTCTTTTGGTTTGGGGGCTTGTGCAGAGGAAGAAGGAGAAGCCGCTGTTGTTGTTGCTGGAACAGTTGATGTTGTTGTTGTTGTTGTTGTTGTTTTTGTTGCTGCTTCTAGATCCGAATGTTTCTTTAGGATCCTGTCCAACATTGCTTGCAATTCTGCATCAAGGACAGGACCTGGCTTTTGCTTATGTACAGGAACATTAGATGGACCACTCTCCCCCTTTTTGACATCAGCATCTTTGGGTTGAGAAGAGGTGGCCAAATTTGGAATTGCCTGCATTAATAGCTGTTCCATTCGGTCTTGTTTTTGGATCAGGAGTTGGATGTTGTCTTCGAGGGCTTGAAGGCGACTGGCAGTTTTGGACTTATCTTTGATAAGGGTATCAATGGCAGTTACAGTCCTCCTTGGCAAGTGACCTTCATAGCATCGTCTAATTTTGTCTGTCTCCAACTCCATCATTTCCTTCATTTGCTGCACTGCACCATTTATTCCAGTAACCAGGAAGTGGTGAAACTTTGTATGTTTCTTGTCCACCCTAGTTACCTCTTCAAGAACATCGATAAGTGTAGGTGCAGTTGCAGTGGACCCAATATTGGTCACATAATCCTGCCTCAACTGGGCGGCTGCTTCCTCCAGAGTGTTGGCATAAGAGGCATCAAGCCATTCATCAACATTATTATCTGGAGTTTCTTCAGGCACAGGTTCATCTGCTAGGCTTGTCTTCAATGCAGAAATATGATCTTGTCTCTGTTGTAGACCATATAACTCTTCAAAATCAACATTGGACATCTCAGATATGACTTGTAAAGCTGCATCCCCTGTGCTTGATCTAATCTCTGGTTCTTCTGTTTGGATATTGATGGAGGGAGCAGAAGGAACCAGAGCTTCTTGTGAGCTAGTGGTCTCAACAGGTTTCAAAAAATCACCTGCTGAGAATTTCTCTCTTTTATTTTGTTCAAGGATCTCATCCTTGCTCACACCCTCTCCTTTTGCCTGGGGTTGGGCACCCAGCTTCTCATGCTCTCCTTTTTCCAAGCTTTCTAAAGCTTGACTCTCTTTTATGTGTATGTTTTCTCCTTTTTCCAGGTCAGGAGCCTGACTCTCACTATCTATTCTCACAACCTCACTCATTTTGATGGTGTCACTCTTTCCTACAGAAGTGGGGGTTTGAGAAGTACTTGAGACTGCATGGAGAGGGGGTTCCCTTTGTGTTTCTGGGGCTAGGGACCTCTCCATGGAATATGTGGGAGAGCTAGGCTCGAGTATTGGCTCCTCTTGGGAAAAATCAAGAGAATCAATTATATTTACATTAAAAGAATCAAGAATGGGAGAAGAAGGAGAAGAATGTACAGTGGGGAGTGTTGGTTGTTCCTCAAGGGCAAAAATTTGAGGAACATCAATAGATGACTCTGTGGGTGCACTCCTTGTGTCACTCTTTTCTTTTGTTTTCTCTCTATTTGGTTCCTCTTGGCGGTGACCAAGAGTTTGTGCAGACTCTGTAACAGGTGTCCCTGGTTGAGGACTATCTTCAATGTCAATGTCCTGTTGGGAGAACATAAACAGATTACTGTCTTTCCTTATAACCTCCATTGCCTTTTGGGAAGCAATGGATTGCTTTTGGCTGTGGGTTATAACTCTCTTCTTTCTCTGAAGTGGAACTTCAGCTTCTGGTTCTCCCTCATCCTCACGTACTCCCTCAATTATTTTTCTTTTTATTGGGAGCTTTGTGATTTTTCTGGTTTTTCCAACCACAGTCTTTTGGGAGACTGTGGAGGGGGCTTTAGATTGTGATTGTGAAGTTGTTGGGGGATTAGATGGTGTTTGTGTGGTATCCCCAAAGAATTGTAAAGAATATGTGGTTGGAAGAGTGTCAATGAGAGTGTTTCTCATGACAGTAGGATAGAATAAAGGTACATTCACCTTGGCCGCATATTTCTTCAAATCACTAACAACTCGTTTTGTCTGCAAAACAGGAGGCACAACTTGCATACCAGTGATATTAAGGTTAGGAATTAAATGATATGCAATCATCATCAAAAACCTAGCATAATAAATTTTATTTTTATCACCAGTTTTAAGTTTGTCCATCAAGTTTTGCAAAATCAAAAGCCCTAAGTTTATGTGCCTATCATACAGAACACTATATGCGATTTGTTGAGAAATAGTGGTGATGGCATCATATCCACTGCATTTAGAAGTAAAAGCTTTAGTTATAATGTCAAAGAATAATGACCACTCTGGCCTAAGATGGGGACGTGTGATGGTTCCAACAGAACTTATGTCAGTATTATAGTTTAATTCCTTAAACATACCTATAAGTTCTTCATCAGAGGCAAGGGGTTCATAGTTTTCCCTTACGGGTAAATGAAGTGCATTATTAACTGTGGCATGAGTAATAGTATAGTCAGTGTTTTCATACCTGAAGCTTACCTGTGGAGAGTCATCACTTTCATCAGTGATTGATGCAGTGCTCCACATGGTTGTGATGACTTCTGCAGTTTGGATGGGAGTGTCATAGATGGCGTGTTGTAGTGGAGAGTTCTTTAGGAAATCCACAACAGGGTAGTACTTTGCTTCAAATTCATACTTGTTAGCCACCCCTGCATGGTTAGTCTTTATGAAAACGAACTCACCAACTGTGAAGCACACTGTTTTGGCCGCCATTGAAGAGATCTGTAAACTTTGTGAAGAAAGCTCAAAGAGAGGTTAAATCGCAGAGAATGTACAGAGAGAAATCTAATTTGCAGAGTTTGATACTTGTAATTGCAAACGTTTTTGAACTTACGTTTATTAAAGTATAAGCAACGATTGCTATTCAAGCATCAAGGGTAACTACCAATTTACCCTTTTTCAGAGATTGCCCTAATCTCTGATATATCCACTTGATACAAGATTGACCCGATTAGTCTCCGATGAAGTAATTACTCATCGAAGAATAATTTAATCTCTGATGAAGTAACTTATCGGGGATTAAAATAATCTCTGATGAAATTATTCATCGGGGATTAAACGTAATCTCTGATGAAATTGCTCATCGGGGATTAATCGTAATCTCTGATGAAGTAACTCATCGGGGATTAAAATAATCTCTGATGAAATTATTCATCGGGGATTAAACGTAATCTCTGATGAAGTAAATGTACTCATCGGGGATTAAGGTCAATCTCTGATGTTGTTATTTTGATTAGTCAGAGACTAACCTTTTTACACATCAGGGATAAAAACACATTTTCCAACAATCATTTTGATGATTGTTAGCTACATTTTACTGTTTTATTTAGATTAAAAACAGCTTCTTTTTCCAGAATTAATTATTCTAGCTTCATCAAAAATCTGTTTAATTAAAAACAGCTACAATCCAGAAATTTAATTCTAGCTTCTAAAAATCTGTTCACAAGAACAGCTGCAATCTAGGAATTTAATTCTAGCTTCATGCAACTGTTAAACAACTTGAAAGTTTAAAACTTAATTTTTAGAACCATAATTCAACATTCCTAGTTCAGAAACTAGTCTGTTGAATGTAGATTCATCCAATGGTTTTGTAAAAATATCTGCAAGTTGTTTATCAGTTGCAACCCAGTGCAATTCAATATTTCCTTCACTAACATGTTCCCTAATGAAGTGATATCGAATATCTATGTGTTTGGTTCTTGAATGTTGCACTGGATTTTCAGTTATGGCTATGGCACTAGTATTGTCACAATAAATTGGAATTTTGGTTAGTGTCATACCATAATCTAGGAGTTGATTTTTGATCCACAAGATCTGTGCACAGCAACTCCCAGCTGCGATATATTCAGCTTCTGCTGTTGAAGTAGAAACTGAATTTTGTTTCTTGCTAAACCAAGAAACAAGTCTGCCTCCAAGTAGTTGGCAGCTTCCAGTTGTGCTTTTTCTGTCAAGCTTACACCCTGCATAATCAGCATCTGAATAGCCAATTAGTTTAAAGTCAGATTCTTTAGGATACCACAATCCAAGGTTTGGGGTACCCTTTAGATATCTGAGTATTCTTTTTACAGCAATCAAATGTGACTCTCTAGGGTCAGCTTGAAATCTAGCACACAAGCATGTAGCAAACATTATATCAGGTCTACTTGCAGTTAGATATAAAAGAGAGCCTATCATTCCTCTATAACTAGTAATATCAATTTTCTTTCCTTTTAAATCCTTATCTAGTTTAGTGGAAGTAGGCATGGGTGTTTTTGCAGATGCACAATCAACTAAGTCATATTTTCTCAATAAGTCCTTGACATACTTAGACTGACTGATAAATATTCCATCAGTTGATTGTTTTATTTGCAAACCTAAGAAAAATGTTAATTCTCCCATCATACTCATTTCATATCTAGACTGCATAAGTTTTGAGAATTTTTCACAAAGCTTCTCATTCGTAGACCCAAATATAATATCATCTACATATATTTGCACCAAAATAATATCAGAGCCTTGCTTTCTATAAAATAAAGTTTTATCTATGATACCTCTAATAAATTTATTTTCTAGTAAAAACTGGGATAGAGTATCATACCAGGCTCTTGGTGCTTGTTTCAAGCCATAAAGTGCTTTGTCTAATTTGTAGACATGATTTGGAAATTTGGAGTCTATGAAACCTGGGGGTTGGCAAACATAGACTTCCTCTTCCAATTTTCCATTTAAGAAAGCACTTTTGACATCCATCTGGTACACCTTGAAGTTCTTGTAGGCTGCATATGCCAGGAATATTCTGATTGCTTCAAGTCTTGCTACTGGTGCAAAAGTTTCATCATAATCTATTCCTTCTTCTTGAGAATATCCTTTTGCAACCAGTCTTGCTTTGTTCCTTGTTATTGTACCAGCTTCATCTAATTTGTTTCTGAAGACCCACTTGGCACCAATGATTGATCTATTCCTTGGTTTGGGTACCAGTCTCCAGACTTTGTTTCGAGTGAATTGGTTTAATTCTTCTTGCATGGCAATTATCCAATCAGGATCTTGAAGTGCTTCCTCAATTTTCTTTGGTTCAATCTTTGATAGAAAACTGAGGTACAAACATTCATTTTGTGTTGCACTTCTAGTCCTAACTCCATCCTCAACATTTCCAATGATCAAATTTGTTGTGTGATCTCTCAACCATGGTCTAGGTTTTGGTAGATTTGATCTTGAACTAGAGGCTTCATTTTCTAGATTGATAAGATTCAATCCAGCTTCATGAGCAGAGTTTGCTCCCCCTAAACTATTGATCTCTTCTTCATTAACTCCCCCTGAGTTAGATATCTCAATAGTCTCT
>CM025780.1:44587179-44697901 GCA_014636745.2 Centella asiatica | reverse complement strand
ATTTATCATCAGTGGATGCAAAACTTGTGCTGATCTTAAGGTTTATAAAATACCTCAAGTATTTACAGTTGCACAATTTATTACATGATCATCATCATCACCATTTATCTCTAACAATCCTCTTGTTAAGAGCAAGCACAGTATGTACTAATCTTTCCGGATTCACTAACACCCTTATTAGTGATCCTACGATTAGGAATATTTTTAGTTTCGAGTTAACATATTTTAGATCTCATTAGCATGATCTCATCATGATCCTAAAATATAACTCTAAACTATGTGTTAATATATTTAACAACTTAAACATATAAATAAACGCCTTTGAATAAATAATTCTTTTATTAATAAATGAATAAAATTACAAAATAAATGCTCCATCACATCTAACGTGATTGGCTTGAGGGCATATTACTTTCAGATTTGCCATTGCATGATTTTGCTAGAGCTCTAATGAAACATCAGTGAAATGCTAGTATCTTTAAGTTCGTTCTTTTGTTAATAGATCACAAATCAGAGATTTTCCCATAAGTGATCCAAAAGTTCAAGTTCCAGCACTGTTAATAATGGGAGGAAAGGATTATATTCTCAAGTTTCCTGGGATTGAGGACTACATAACAAGCGGAAAAGTTAACCACTACATGCCATACTTGGAAACGAAGTTTTTGTCCGATGGAACACATTTTATGCAGGAACAATTCCCGGAAGAAGTGAATAAGATGATCATCAGCTTCCTAAAACAACATGTTTAAATTTAAGTTTATGATCTCATGTGAGAATTAATGTGTTTTATATACTAGCATGGTGAATGTTGTATTGCTGAAACTATTTTGAATTCAAGAGATAAATCAGAGATGGTTTTTATCTTTTTGTTTTCTCTCTCGTATAACTGATATATGCAAGAGTTATTCAAAATGTTTTGAGGATGTGTGTGCATATGCACGTGCGCATATGTTATCTTCTTTTTTCAGCTGTAATTGGATTGGTATTTTCTCTTTTGTTTGATAATGTAGCTCAACTATGATGCCACCTCCTCCCTTTTGGCTTTTGATGTTTGCACCCAGACTGAAAATGACGGTTCCCTCTTAAAAGTTTTGCCAAAATATATTTGGTCATTGTTAGGACCCAAAAAGAAATGCTTAAAACAAATTACATTAAAAGTTATTTTTCATATTTATTTATTTATTACGGAGTATTTGTTATGCATCAAGAACTGCAAATATAAAAACGAGGGAGAATGAAAATATAAAAAGTGATCACAAAAACTGACTACACTGCAAATTCTCCTCGTGGAGACAAATCAAACTCTTAACGCGTTTTGTTCAGTATCAAGGATATAATTATACTTCAAGATTCTCCCAACATGGTAATGAGAAATAAAAACTCAAACGCCTATCCTACTAGATAAACGTCGAGAAATCGACACTTTGTGTTAATACACTCAACCGGGGTAAACCTTGTAAAAGTAGTAAATATTTATAGATTTTTTTTTTCATTCCTCCTGAACATTATAAGGCTGCCTTCATAAATTAGAAGGCAACATTAGTTTTAGAAATAAGATCGAAGGAACATAATTACGATATAACTTGAAGTCTACCACGTTTCTGAATTAGAGAAATTTTACATCCTTTATTCTAGTTTCTAAAATTTATTTATTTGTACTTATTAGGTTAACATGTAGACATCACGACTTCAGGCAACCTTACCAGTAATTATCTTTAAAACAAGCAAACAGTAACCAGAACCCCAAGAAAGGAAAAAACGCATTGAATTGACGTCTTGAAAAGAAATCACGCAAAGGTAAACAAATTATATGCGAAGGTAGACAACTAAATTTTGCTATTGTCGTTTGTAGTATCTGGTATACAAGAATAAGGCTTCACCAGGAGAAGGTGAAATGAGCTAGGAAAAAAAATAAAATAAAAAACAAATACAATAAAGAGAAATATTATACAAACAAAAAAGTGCTCAATCTTTCCTATCAAAATGTAAAGGTCAATAAAACTAGTATAAGCTTGTGGCGACGGAGCATCAAAAGCATCTAGAATAGAGTTCGCAGAGGGTGGTGGGGCTGTACAATTCATACATAACCTTCGGCTTTCAAGGCAGTCTACATGATTCAATTACTTCGAGAACAGTTGTGTGCGTCTCCGGTGAAATCATGTTTAGAGTCAAATGAAATTCCTGGAAAAAAGATTCTTATTATTACAAAGATTATAGGCATAAAGACACCGTTATAAAGAGATGTATCAACATCATAATTAATAGATATTTATCGACTGCCTAAGCCTTCGATCAAGATGTCTTAGGATTCAGCACTAGAGACAAGGGTTATAAGTCTGGTTACACTTGGCACCCACTGATCATATAGATGGAAATAATTTTCAGAGTACAAAAGAACTATAAAATTACAATAATATATGCCAGTCAAGGTCTAGGTACTTGACCTAGCAAATCCTAGACGCCAATATTGTTAACGTCTTCTGTGAGAGTACGGCCAGAGAGAGAATTACTACGGCAACATTCATGCCTTTATAACTGATAAATACACAAAAAGGTTACTTACCACAAATCTCTCCAACACAGGTACAAGAACGGCAAGTTTGTGATCAGGGAGACATTCAGCAATTGCGTTACGTATGCCCTTACTGTAAGTCAGACAGATTTTCTTTGAGAATCCATAAAAAATAAGACCAAGTACCCAAGAAAATAGAATTCCACAGAGTGCACCAACCTTTCAGTTGAAAGAAATGCAAGGAGTAGTGCCGAATAAGCTTCAACAATCATTTTCTCAGCTTCTTTCTCTCCTTGCAACAGTGCATCCTCGTCATCCTGCATATTGTGAAATATATTAAAATCCAGGATTCATGTATAACCAAATTCTTTCAGATTACAATCTATATGAAATCAAAACGTCCGAAATCTCCTTTAGTCAATCAAACTCGATTTTCACTTTACAAAACACAAACTAAGATGATAAAGATTGAGAAATTAGTTTATTCTTGGAACACAAGAATATTGGCACCTTACAGCCACCAGTTATTTGATAGGGTTTTGCACAGAGTGTTTAATCTTCAAAACATAAACTAAGATGATAAGGACAGATACATAATGTAATATAAGTATTACATATAAATAAAAGCTGGTCTTAGCTAAAGCTCAAACAGGCTCCACCTTGTCCACCCAATCAGCTATTTATTTATTTAATGAGTCAAATGCAAAGAAACAAGCTGAGGGCTGGTTAAAACTTGACTTGGGCTGGCTAATTTGAAGCCCTTGCGTCAAAAGTCCAAGCATTATTTATACACACGACCTTCATTCTATCATATCAAACAGCTTAATGATTTGAAAACAAAATATCCGGCTCAACTTGGTCATTCAATTGCATGTATGCACTACCCCCAAATATTTCATGATATTAATGACCAGCAAAAGCTATTAGGTCAGGCCTGGAATGGTCCGACTTGATTAACAACCAGAAAATAAAGAGATTAGAAGAGAATATGTAGAGAGGGAAAAGTAGAGAGAACAAGTTTAGAGAAGGAAAACAAGAGGAAAATTTTGTTATTTCATTGAACCTAATCTGAAAACAAGTAGTACATCATGATCCTCATCTTATCCTACACCTCAATACTCCTAACCTACATCACTTGATAACTAACAAATAACAAACAACTTCACAGCACATGGCAGCTCAGTATGCATGACTTCGCTTTACTTAGCCTGACACATTATCATACGAATAAGTCATCCAATAACCAAAAGGAACAGCAAGAAGCCAACAAAACTAACATGCTTATAAGGTTGCTCCAATTTTTTCCCATTAGAATCTAAAACCAGAGACTAGCCTTTGAAAGAGAATACAAACGCCGGGCACTAAAATTCTTAAAGACTTGAAAACTCACCGAGGGCATATTTCTTCCTTCCTCAGCTGCCTCACCTGCCCCTTGGTTGGCCAAAAAGATGGAGCACAATAGCGGAATTACATCCTGACTCTCATTCTCTGACCCTTTCGAGTTAGGGGATGTAACACTGGTTGCTGCAAGCTGTGATCTGCAGTACACATAAACTAAGATCTTAAATTTCCATAACCATTATGAAGAGATTTTATTGGTTTTCTTTGATGTTTCTTTCACAAAGAAATACCTAAAAATTGAAACAGCTGGCACACTTGTGAACATGATTCAATTGACATAACGATTATTTTCTCATATGTGAGACTGTACATAGAACATGCAGGTATCTTGAAAAAATTCCCAGTACATATAAGAAATCTAACTACGAATTATTGGATAATCTTCACATAAAATTGAATTATTCTTCTTTTTCTACAATTATCATTCCTACTTTACGGTTTGCTCTTTTCGGTCTTTCGATATGTCTGAAGCCTTGAAGAGGGTAATTATATGATCTGTCCATTTCTTACAAAGATTTACAAGAAAATATATTACAAAGTTATTAGATTAATAAATGTTGACAACCTGATATTTCTTAATATAATATTACAGGAACAAATTTAAAATCCAAAGTCAGGGATCACATATATGAAACACCAAAATGTTAAATAAACTATGATCAACAGTTCATGCCATCCATTATGTTGATCTTTTGCTGAATCAAATCAAGATAATATAGTTTCTTCTTGCACAGCAGTTTCCAACTTGACAAGCATTTCTTTACTCCAGATCACAAACAACCACGGTCACATCAATAATTCACTTTTGTTTAAAAGATCTTATATATGTAAACAGAAAACTTCTATGAATGATTTGATTTATCACCCAACAAAAAAAATAATCATAAAATTGAAATGCCTCTTTGTAATACTGAAAAAGTCCTCTAAGAATTGTCCTTCCAAAGGAAATAATAAGCTCAATCTGTTATTTTATAATCGATAGGAAGCAAGCTTAGTGAGCCAAAATTCAAATACCTTATTTTATGGCCTTATCCGGAAATGCCAAGAGCATTTACCACAAAAGTGCTCAAAATCAATTCAAAAATTGCATGTTCGCTCCCTCACACCTATATATATTTCTTTAAAGGTTTGATCAATGTGTCGCATGTTCGCCTAGATGGCAATGAAAGGATACAAGTCCTAGAATCGTAATTGTAATCAATATAGAAAAAATAAATGAAAAATGGAACATTTACCTGTTCTGACCATCCTTCTCTACCAAGTTTACAAGCAAGCCCAAAATAGCTACGAGAAAGTCTAACTCCTCATCAGTGAGATGCCGCTTGTTCTGATGATCAAATTCTAGACCTGACTTGGATGACAAGATATGTTTTTGTAAGTCATTGAGTGGTGGAAAATATGAGCTAAATGATGGGAAATGACCAACTATCAATGAGGACAATGTTTCTAGCCCTCCACAAGCAGCAATTTGCTGACAGCCAACAGCATTGTCATTTGTCAAGTTCATCAGGACCTGCGACGTGGATAATTGTGAGTTTCCAAAATTACAAAGCTTTATTGCAGTTGACCACATAAGTAGCAAACCGGAACTAATTGAACATGACAACCAAAATACCACTGACAAATGTACAAGCAGATATTTACATAAATAACAGTAATATAACAACAGACAACAATGGCATCTACAAGAACTATAAATTGTTGTATTATGCTCGACTCAACCTGGACTTGAAAATATTGAGGGAATATAAACCTAACCGAAGCCAATGGATCATTCATGCATTCTTAGAATAATATCAGAGAGAAAACCTAGCTAGTGATGGTTACCCAAAGTTCCCAAATAAAATGGCCTGTCAACAAAAACCTTGAAGATCACACTTCACGCCTACAAGTCCACAACCATATGAAACATCCATAATTGTTTGACATGCATCATCTAGGAATCATAATGGTTCTAACGTTGAATATTGCAAGGTTGAGCAGACAATATCAATATAAGAAAGAATAGAAAAGTTGCAACTTTAATATCTAAAATCAAGTATATACTTTGACAGCCGTAAGAAGGCAATCTGACAGAAGGTTGGACTTCTCTGAATCAACAGCAGAAGTAATGGAGACATGAGGAGTGTCTTGAAGTTCCCTGCTACTTGGTTCTTGTTGTTGAAACAAACTTAGCTGAGAATGGCGTGCAATTTCATGTTCCTTAACTTCCAGACTTTTCTGCTGACGTTGAGATACCTTATTTCGACCTGATAATAAATCCCATTTTGAGGGTTCAAATTCATCTTCGTCGAAAGCAAAAGGGTCGGGGATTCCTTCCAGGAGTTCCAATTGGGAATCTTCAGAAATTTCAGATGTCTTGCCAATACTGAACTCTGCGCATGAAGTATTGCTTATACGTGTTTTGCCATTTAAACCACTCAATGTTCCATTGCATGAAATACCAGTGGACGAACTACCTCTAATCTTTAGCAGATGAGTGTCTGCTGGACAGGTGGTAGTTGTTTCAGAAGTGGATTTGGTACCACCCAACTTAATAAAAGCCAACCGTTGACTGTTCTGAGAAATAGTAGAACTTCTCTGAGAAGAGGTCAACTGCGTGCTACAGCACTCTGTAGAAGAGCTGATGTACACAATTTCGTTGCTTCCCTCTGCAGATTCAGATAATAATGTATTGAAAAAGCTAAAACCAACTGAAAAAACCAGAAAGTGTAGGTTACTGAGAAGAATGCCCTATTGAACTTTGGTTGGACAGTATTTTCAAACTTGTTATTCTGTATTCGATTTTTTTTTTCTTGAAAAGAAAAGAAAATGTTCGGCTACGGATTTGATTTGAGAAAACATTATCAGAATAGAAGCTAATTTGGAAAAAAAAAAGAGAGAGCTGCTTCCAATGTCTTCCAGTTTGGAGTAGTATTGACCCAAAAAGACCACTAAGAAGCCAGAAAATATATTGCAGTCTTAGATATTGTTAGCTTGAGTTGTAAATAAATTTTAACTTTCTTCAAAGTTTCAACCTTGTGACACTTTTATTTTAGAAAATACAAGCCAAACATAGACTTATCTATAGACCTGGCAAATGAATAGCTAAATGATACATAAATGGATAATGGATAACGGGTAGTAAATTGTTATAACAGAACAAAAAGAAACATGGTATACAAATCCAGGTTAGTTTGTATATTACGACCTAATGATTTATAGCCTCACTCAACAGTTCACGCTTACAATAATTGTCCTGCCTTATCTACATTTGAGTTAATGACAATCCAGCTATCTTTCCTGTGTGAAGCTAATTTTCTCGATTATCCTCTAGTACTGTTACCATTTTCTATCATTTCAGCCAAGTTGTAAATTTGAATTCTAATCCTGCCTTATCTACATTTGAGTTAATGACAATCCAGCTATCTTCCTTGTTTGAAGCTAGTTTTTCTGGATTATCCTCTAGTATTGTTGTCATTTTCCATCATTGCGGCCAAGTTGTAAATTTGAATCCTAAGTGTAGAAATGAAGTGGTAAATCAACATCAGGACTCACCAGTACCATTATTCACTGTTACAGGTCTTTCAGAAGTACAAGGAATCTCATTAGAAACACTGCATATATTTTCTTCATCAGAACTGCCTGAAGAGCTTAAAAGCAAAGAAACACCTGAACATTGACACAATCAATTAAAGAATGTTATAAGTATTAACACAACGAAAGATAACCTCTGCCTGTGATTTTAAATTCAAACATTAAGAACAAAACCAAAAACAAACCAAAGAGAAGTTCATGCCAAGTGATTTTCAGCACTATTACTGTTGCTGCAGTAGATACCTGACAGTATCTTGATGATGCTTAGCATGAATTTAGTGAAAGATTGGGGCTGATACTGAGAATTCAATTTACTTTTCATTCCAAGCAAATGGCTCTGATACAAAATAACACCACAAAATTAATAACTGCAATTAATGAGTGTGTCTATTGCGGTAATAATGTGTTCAAGGGTATGCCTGGTTACCTGATTATCTTGACTCAGAAATGTAGCATTTTCCATTATCTTCAAACATTTTAAGAGCAGCACCACACTTTCTAAATTCACCTCATCTTTGGATTCCAGAAGTTGAGATGAGAGCTCTGCTAACCATCTCTGCAAAGATAAAAATATCAACTTAGATCAACACCACCTGCTACAACTAATAAGAGATTATGAGCATGTTTGGCATTGCTTTAATTTTTTTTATTACTAATTATGATTATTGAATCTGTCTAAGAAGTTTTAGAAAATCAGTTTGTGTTTGGTAACTGGAAAGCACTTGCATTCGTAAAAAAAGCAATACTTGTTATTGAAAAATTGCTTCAATAAATAGGAATAACAAGGTAAAATAGTTGGTCAAACCTGAAAATTGGAATTCTGCTTATAATCACAAGCATCAAATTGGAGCTTTGGTTTATTACCAATGAAATTGATTATAAGCATACAAAAATAAGGCTAACAAACACTTGCGTTTTAGAAGTACTTATATGCAGGTTTGACCACTTATAGTCAATCCTAAACACCCTCTGTGCATTTGATCGGGAAGATCAATGCATGACAAATTTCTCTTACATCCAACGTTAAAGTAGCAGAAGAAAGTGAGACATTATATATTCTTTACAATCTTGATGGTATTTCTCTCTTTTTAGATAGAGCTTAGTACGATGAGGCTTTGCATATTTAGAATTGACTTCCCATCATTTATTTGTTCAAACTTTAATTAGAAGTGTATCAATTTGACCTGTATTAACTGAAGGCGGAAAAGTAGCGCCACAAAAACATTTCCAGTTAGATTGCTTGAAAAAAAACCAATAAACAGGAATATTATGATTGCTCCAGAAAGCAGGTTGAAGTTTCTGCTCTGAATCTTCTTAACAGAACTTCTGACATTTTCAGCAACATAGAAACGAAACCAATAAAAATACAGGCTCGCACCTCCATATTGGAATGGCACTGTCTGGCAACATCAAATACTGCATCAAGTCCTCCATGTTCTCGGAATTTTTCCTTAAAGTTTCCACCTGTCCTACGCACGTGACCAGAGCTGTCTGATAGAATCACAATTCAAGACCAACCGGATGAGCAACCCATAAGTAAAGCTACAATTGCATATTTGAAAACGCGCAGACAACATATAGAGGAAGCAAGTGGAACATGAATCAGGAGGAACAATAGCCATTTGATATAAACAATAAACGTTAGTAAGAAGGAAACTTCCCTGCACAATATCATATTTTAAGATGCACCATTTAGCAGTCTAACATGTTACAACTTATAAAATTTGTCTGTATGTGTACTTTTAGTATTAGCACTAGTATTATATATAATCATCTTGTATGCACATATTTGTACTGTTTAGGTTGATAAATACTAGCAGTTGTAAAAAACGATTATAAATCAAAGTTTGAAGGGAAAAACATATAAACAAAACAAAACAACAGACGGAATACATGGATGCAGGAAGACTAGTGTCAGATCAAGTGATCAACCTTCAAATGAAATCGTAGATATGCAACATTTCTCCATCGTCAATAAAGATATCCATTTTGGACTCAACTCTGGCTTCTTCTTTTCATTTTCTTTTCCATCTCTTGATTTCATTTGCTTGCAACTAACAAGAATTTCCTGAACCTTGTGCATAATGGCAGCAGAAGTAGAATCAACTCCTCCATTAGCATCTTTCCTTAAAGCTAGAAACTTAGAGCCAAGTGATGGCGCTTTATCTTTAGACATGTTAGAGGTGTATGGTTTCAACATTTTCATTAGAAAACGAATGCAACTAGGTGAATCCATAAAGCGATCGTCCTGTGCCTGTAATGGTGTAGCTCAGAGGTCAGTAATGCTTGATATATCAATTTGTGGCACTTTCAAAGAGGGGCAAAATGTACAGGTAAACATAAAACACTGTTAACGAAACAAAAAGAATTTAACAAATCACTGAATAAGCTACAAGAGAGTAAATAGCATACCAGTAAAAAAAACTGAAAATTCTGAATATTCCAATCAAAATAATATGCTCTGAAAAGATTGCTCAAGTTGAGCACTAATTTCCTCTACCAACTCCATGTAATCCTTCCAAACACTTGTTAGAACCAAAACTTAGAAGGCAAAAGAACTCACAGACTTACTTTAACCAAACACAGACAGGACATTTAACTCTTGTCAAGGACTGCAATAATTCAATTGGAAAATTTTTCAGCTAATAAAATATTTATCTTGAAAGACAGTTTTAAATTCAAAAGCTAGCAATATTGAAATTCTCCTACTAGGATTATAGTTAAAAGTTAAAACTAGCAAAACGAAAGGGGAAAAAACCATGAACCAAAAAATTGCATATGGCCTCCTATCTCAGCGTCTTGTAATGTTGGAGTTATTACTACCTTCATCCCAAAAAGAACGAGCGAACTTACTTTCGCGTGTAACGTTAGGTAGACTTTATATTACGTATATTATTTTATTTAATAAAACTAAAACTAAAATGTTTCGACCAAAGACTCATATTTCAAAAAAACAAAATTATATACAATATCTAACGTGCACTAATTTTCGCCAAAAATTACAGTGTCACAATAATAACTCACTCATTCTTTTTGGGGATGGAACGAATATTTATTAAGAACCATGACATATGTTAAACTTGGAATATAACTTATGAGCAAGCACGTGAGATTTAAAGCAGCCTTTTCATGGTGAAGTATATAACATACAGAGTACTAAACTGGTCAGACACCCATAAGTGATATCACTGTCGGACAATGGACTCTTTCTAATGGGTAGAAAAGGGCTTATATATCCGATGAATAAAACACTGAATGAAACTATTCTCTAATTATAGCATAAGTTCCCCTTACAAATATAGTTGTCATGATGAGGAAAGAAAACAAAATTCAAAACTAGGGGCAAGGCTTTAAAGGAAATGAATTTTAAAAACAATCATTCAAAACCATGGACCAAGAATATGAATTGCCTAATTTTAATACACTAATAATATGATGACAAGTACACCAATGAAGTAAGAACGCATTCCATGTCTCTAGTTCACATATGGTTAGATATCCATTGAGTGCTCAACCAACTCACAGCAAATGCTAATTGAAATCATGCAACATGCGCCATCCATATTCCTAAAAACTAGATAAAAGATAATCAAAAATGGCACCAGCACCATACATCACTCATAAGAATGTAGAAGACGGCCGCAGCAGCCAGGTTGCTAGGTGGATCATCAAAGCTGATTCCCATAACAGCATCTAAAATTGTTTTTGCCATCCTGAAACAATATTGTAAGAAGTCAACCAGGGCACCATAGAAGAAAGGACCAAACATTAAGGTTACACAACTTAAAAACAGAGCCCATAAGCACCCATCAAATAATAGATATCAAAATCCTGTAGCATTAAATAATCTATGTTGAAGACATCTAGTCACCTCTCTGTGAACTGCAAGAGTTAATTTAAAACTGTGCAAAAAAATGAATACAGTCAGTCAGGGTGAAACTTTAGAACTGAACTGGTCAAACCAAACCAAACCGGAAATTCAACCGACCAACCAAACTCCATGACTGCTTTGGGATCAAACACTCGAACAGGAATGGGCAATCCTAGGTTCAGTTTCGCTCACCCCTTTACAAAATCTTGGAGCCGAACCGAACTAAAAGAAACTGAAGAGTGAAGCACAGCCAAACCAAACCGAGGAACCAAATTAGAAAACCAGACCTAAACACAAATTTAAGTAATTCCTAAAGTGGTTTTACTTGACTAAGTTGAGTATATTATACATTTTACATATTAAAATTTATTTTTGTTGTTACTTTTGATAATTTACCTTTACATAATAAATTAGAAGGCTTTAATTAATAAATTAAATTACATAATTATCTAGTTTTTCCAAAATTAATTATGTATAAACTAAAGTACGAGTATTTAAAATAACAGATCATATTATTTGAGACTCAGTTTCCTACGTAACAAACTAAATATTAGACAGGGATAAGGAATGGTTTTAGTTCATTCAAATATCTAACTATACTAGCATGTAAAATGCTGCCGTTTATGAAGAGACAAAAACCTGTGTCAACTATCTTCTAACCAAATTCTTCCATTCTCAAATTGCATTCTCTAAGGGATCTAGGAATCCAGCATCACTAGCACCTCATTCAATCCCTTTCACCACCATCGGCCACAACCTACACCACCACCATCAGTGACATCTCGTTGATTTCATGGCTGAAGCACCACAGCCAAAAATAAAACAAAAAAACAAAACTAAATAATAAAAGAAAAACTGAATTAGATAATGGAGATACGACCCTAATTCTGTCTTGGTGTTGGAAGTTTGCCAAGGAGAAAATGAACACAGGGGTCCACGGTAGAGAAAGAGATGAAAGACAGCCTCAGAGGAGATGGATTAAGGATGTTCACCATAGGGAAAAGAGCGATGGGAGGATATGAAGGAGCTGATTGAAGTTACACAAGGGAAAGATGGAGAAGTCAATGGACTGGAGAAGATTTTGTGTATTCTCTTTCCTCTTAGATAATAGCAGTTTACTAACCAACAAGTAGATTTCAAAATGAACTATACCTTTTACCTTATTCCTAACTTAGAATATATAGCAAGGACATTATGTAAACAAGACGATGAAGTGATACTAAACAGTGCACTGGTTCCACCCATACCCATGAGTCAGTATGAATTGGTTTCTACATAGTAAGTAAATTGAGGATATAGTTGAGTTGTCTATTAGTCATGGAAGATGATATCGAAATTCAAAACTCAATTACAAGTTTACAACTCTACAATTGTAAAATTATTTTACTCAAATCTTGATCAATACAAACCGCTAATTGCATAAATTCTTGAAAATTCACGTACCCCTTTGTTCTTAAGAGGCGACGCTGTTGGGCAGTCCCGCATATTGACAACAGGGATAACAAACTGGCACGCCGAATCCTCACGGGCTGGCCCTTCCTCAACCCATCCAGTGCAAAATAAACTTCATCCTCATGCTCCATCATCTCGCCAAACTCCTGAGTCTCCATCAATGTCTTTGTCGGCTCCACTGGCCCAGAAAAAGTTTTAACCTCTTTTGACTTCAACCCTTTTCTACTCCCACTCTTCACCTTCTTGGGTTTCTGTAAAAACCCTTCACCACTTTCCAAATCAGCACCAGTCACTGGCTTCTTGGGGGGCAAAATCACCAATTCCTGTGATTCTTGAGAAAAATTCAAACCGTACGACTCAAAATCAAACGAATTCCTAGGTTTCTTCGAAATCCTAAAACCCCCATCACCATTTTCAGTGATCGATGACTTCCTCGGGGGAATAACGGCCAATTGACCCGAATCTTGAGACGAATTCGACCCGTATGGCTCCGAATCGAGAGACCAATGAGACGACGAACCTTGAGACGAGAATGCAAGACCGTAGATATCCTGAGAACTTTCTTGGCTCAAAGAGTTGTCGTATTCGTCAGAAACGACGTCGTCAAAGGCAGAACCCGAACAGCTTCGGCTTAAACTTCTATTCCGGCGATTATACTTTCTAACGATCATCTTTCGTTACTTTCAATTCAAATCCTTCATGTAGGAAACAAAGAGAGTGTTCTGGTAAGATAATTACCACCGATATGAAGGGCAAAACAGTAAAATTTACGGGGATTACGAATCTCTCTCTTCTCTGAGTGATTGAAGATTTGAAAACGAAGCTGAACTCAAATCCAGAAGTTGGAAAAGAGAGACGACTACGGAGGGGTTTTGGTATAAAAATGTGTACGTTTTGCTTTTTTTGAAGGTAAAAAGAAAGCCAATGGGGAGTATTTTGAGTTGCAGACAAAGGGTAATTTGGTAAATCAGAAAATTAGTTTGACAGCGTGGCTGATCCTGGCCGTTGAGATTTGAGCTTCCGATTTGGGTTGTTAGAAATAGGGGGTGGCCTACGGGTTGGAATCGGGTCGGATAAAAGGGCCTCAGATAGTAATATATAGAGTAGTGCAAGAATTTGGGCTTTTCAAAAACGACCATAGATTGAGTCAGTCTGCTAGTACATATGCTTCCCTGGTCAATAACCTCGGACCATGTACTCCCTTATTTTAAAATTAAATAATACTGCATATGAAAGTACCGAATTATAGAAGTTTATATTTCAAAATATTTTATCTTATTTTACTTTAAATTTGTTAAAAATAAAAGTGTTTACCTAAATTTTAAAATTTTACAAATTTGTTTTATATGAACTAATATATATGTATAATTTTAAAATATAGGGAGTATTCGATATTTGTAATTTATATACTTAAATATGTTCCACAAAAAGAATTACACTTGTTTTTTTTAAATAATAAGATTACATTTTTTTTTTATCGATATTTTCATCCAAAAATTATAAGTTTTTTTTAGAATTTTTTTATGAAAGTTATGATAAGATTTATAAGTTTGTAATTGAAAGTTTTTTAATTTATACCAAAATAAAAAAAATTAAACTGTAACTTTTTTTTAGAACAATTTTTTTGTCAAATATAATTTGTTTTGAAACAGACCAAGTCATATCTCATTTTTAAATTAATTCTTTTGTTTTTTTCTCCCATGTTGTTATGAATAAACAAAGAAATAAGATAAAAAATCAATATTATCCTTAAAATTAAACATCCCCCGCATATGTGATATATGAGCAGGCAAAAGCGTAAAAGAAATGAAGAATAACAAAATGCCTTGCTTATTCATTGTTCCCAAGGATATAGCACTGCGTAAAGTTATTTAACCAAACATTTCATCAAGTATATTTTAATTACGAACTAAATTATCTCACTTATCTATAATACTCGATTCGTTCTAAAAAAAAAATATTTAGACTAACGATTATTAATTTTATATATTTGATCAAAAATTAAATATAAAAATCATAAATTTTTTTTTATAAAATTTGTTATGAATCTATAAATTTCAAATTGAAAATTTTTTAATTTACTGTAAAATAATAAAAAAATTTCAAATTAGCTCTTATTTAAAACACAATTTTTTAAAAATCTATTTTTTTAGAATGGAGAGAGTATTCTTTTATGGAATTTAAGTCGACTCATATCATAATTTTACGTTAACCAATATCTTATCTTAACATTAACATGGACCGATGCCTTACAATTTCATTGGCAACATATTGGAGTATTTAATAGCCATCGTATAGCATTCCACCAAATTTGAGAGAAAAATGATCAAATTACTTTTACGAACACTCTAATTTGTTGCCCACCAAATCTAAAAACTGCTACACCATGTAGTTTTAAGTATCTCTCTTTCAACCGTCTATTCTATTTTTTTTCCCCTCGAAAACAGACCTTAAATTATTTACTGTATTCTATAAATAGAAGTTTCTATATGTACTTACATCGACAATGACGAAAGTTATAATTTTGTTTAAAATTGGTACGGAAGTACAATTTTTGCTATTAACAACTTCGTCCATAAATTTGATAATACTCTCTTTGTTCTTTTAGTTGATCATCTAAAATATCGGTACATAAAATTAACTGGGCAATTAATATTTTTAAATATAAATATTAAATCGATATTACATATATATATATATCGTAAAAGTGATTATGTGTTTGAAACGTATTTTTATTTAAAAAGTTAGCAAAGCAATGTAATTTTTTTATAAAGATTAAATCGTTTATTATAAGGTTTACTGTTTTTTTAAAATTAAAAATTTGTCTTCCCAAATATAAAAAAAAAACAAGGTACACAAATTTGTGCATGTACTTACTTACAAATGACATGATTTGACAATTTTTTTAACTTAAAAAGTTAGAAACACATAAGTTTGTGCATGTTTGAAACATATCTTCATTTTCATCTTCTTGATGAAAAACAATATATATACATTTTTACCTATAAGTGTGTTTAAATTTGATAGATATACAGTACTTCATCCCTTTGGGGAAAAAAAAGAGACAACAACATTTTAAGTTGTGTCTATAAAATTGTGAAATCATAAAATTTAAATTATGACAATAGCTTAATAATGTTTTAATATTATAAAGAGTTTATTTTGTTGAAATTTTTATATATTTTGTAATGTTAATCATTTTCAAATTGAAATTAATTAAAATTCAATTCAAATTTTAATCATAAATTTCGACAAAAGTATTGTACAATTTTTTGTAATGTTGCTTATTTTTTGGAACATGGATATTATATATATTCATATCGTGAAAATTATAATATAAACATCAGTTTTTTAAATACCAAAAAAGGAAAAAAAGAAAAACCAGTGTTATAGTATCCATAGTAAGTAGTAAAATCTTTTTACCCCAAAAAAAAAAAAAAGAAGAAGAAGAAGAAACGTAAACATAAACTTCTCGACGACGGAGGCAGCGTCCTAGCGGTAAGAAAAAATTGAAAACGTTCAACCCCAGACGGTGATAATAATAAAATATTCCGCAACACTCATCGTACACACACACACACATATATATATATATCATATTGACAGTATATATAATTTTCTGAATCTAGGGTTCTCGTTTCGTTTTTGACAACAACTCGTTCTTCGATCATCGTCATCAAAAACGAAACCCTAGACAGCTGTTAAAAACTTCACAATTTTGGACAAAAATCAACCGGTCGCCTCTTCTCAGCACAGATCTTAAATTTTCTCCACAGAACCCTAATATTTTGTGTATTCATATCATAAATTTGGAAATTGGGACGATGAATGCTACAAATCCATGAAAAGAAATCATAGATCTGCACGTAGATAAAACTGTTACTATATATACTGAACTTGAATGTGTGATTGCTTGACTGAAGTGTGAAAATGTATAAATCGGTACTTGTGTATGAAGGTCATAAAGTGTTGGGAGAAGTAGAGGTATATCCTCAGAATAAGAACAGTGTTGTTGTGGAGGAAATTCGAATCTCTCACTTCTCTCCACCGAGTGAGAGATGCCCACCACTTGCTGTTCTTCACACCATTACCTCAACTGGTGTTTGCTTCAAATTGGAATCCAAGTCGCGGATTCATGATTCGCCGCTCAGTCTTTTGCACTCAACATGTATCAAGGAGAACAAGGTATTATTGCTGCAGTCCTAATTTGAACAATGAAATCCTAAGTTGAACCTAAAAATTGCAAGTTCAACCTAATCCAAACTTCAATCTCTAACCTTGAAATTCAAATTATCATATGGGAAAATTAATAAATGAGCAAAAAAAGGAGAAAAAAACATAAAAGTTACAATAAAGAGGACTTTTGGACAACTAGAACAGGACCCATTAAAATGAGGGACTTGAACACTTATATGAACTGGCGATGATTTAGATTATCGTTCATACTGAATTGAAGGTGGCAAGAAGATTATGATGTACCCACATTGTGAATTTTTATTCAGATGACGGAGTTCAGTATTACATAATGAATTGGTGTCATCTAGTTACGATTATATACCTTCCTTATGAAGTTCTATTAAGCTGAGTTCAGTTCTTGCTTCTGAATGAATAACCGGGACAAGTTTTATGCTGGAGATATGTTATTAGTAGGACATGCATTACAGTGTTATTAGTTAGGATTTCTACTGCTGATGTTAATCTACAATAAATTGTGCATATGTTGTTTATATGTATTTTTCTATGCGATGATCAGCATTAAGAATGTTGAGCATATATAAATAATTGGGAACCTGAACATTAGTCAAGAATTTCCATGAATTATCCGGCTGATGGAAAAATCTAGAAACACACAGTTTCCCTGCTCAAATTTCATATTCTGGCAAATGGTTGTTCTCATGCACATAGGCACACCATCAGAAGGTTGTTCACAAGTATTTGATGATTATATTGGGTTGCCGATGGAACGATATTTCCATATTTAATTTGCTTCTTACTGGATACATATTTAAACCTCCTCTGCAATTATCGTTGAACAATAATTGCATACTTGATACTTATATGCCTGTATAGAAACTTTGAAAGCAAGATTCTGACGTTAAATTTCTGCTTTGCATGTGATGATTAGTACGCGCGTGCACACACACTCCATTATCTTTAAACTCGTTGCAAATTAATTTTTTCTTTTTTAAGTCCTTTGCTTGCTCTCGCTAAGACTCAAAAATCACTTTGATTAGTGGTATAAATGTCCATACAGCGAAACACTCTTTTTAGTGGTTTATTATGACCTTCGGTGGCGAATCTACATACGTACCAGCTCAACTTTTGTGCGACACTCTTTAATTTCACATTCTACTATTTTTATTTAAGTAATTATTGGTGAATATGGTAATTCTGAGTAATTAGTCTGTGGTTCTACGTTTTTATTATTTCCTTTGTCTTAATATACATGATATTAATCCAACTAATTGTCAACATTCTATAGTATTGAGAAAATACTTATAGTGACAAGAATAAATTTAAAAACTTAAATAAAATATAAAATATTAATTTCATCTTCAAGTTTTCTAATGTTGAAATTGATTTTTGAAAAGCCAATAATGATGTTATCTTTTTTAGAATGGAGGGTTTTCTTAACCATAGATCATTATTCTTCTATAGAAAATAAGTGAATTAAAATGCTTACTCGAGAATTTTGGGATTGAATTTATTTTTTATGTTCATAACTGTCTTAATAATTAAATTACCTTTTTTGATTTGTTTAAACTTCATGTATTTTGAATCCTACAAAGAAGATGTTATGTCTGCCTCTGAAGCCCTTGGAAATCTTTTCAGAGGGAAAAATTGTCAAAATAAAAGTAACAGTAGAATCATAATGTACTTATTACATATTCTTATTTTTAGTTATCTATGTTTCTTTGTGGAAGTATTATAATTCAATTGCCATTTATGTTTCATACAGTTGTGTCGTCGTATTCTGTGAGTCAGTAAAAGCAAGGAATCAAATGTCTTCTTCTGTTCTTTAATGTATCAATTGCTTCATACTTTAAGTAGTCTACCTGATCAAAACGAACAATACAACATTTTTGAAACAAAGCTACATTTTTGGAACAAAACAATGAGTACTAAATTTTTTGGAAATATGAAGAATACTGCCGAAAGCACACTTTCACATATTTTAAGAATAATTCTGTTAGAATAGGTATGAAAAATCAAGTGACATATGTTTGTATAAGTTAATTTTGATATGCTGTTTTTGACAAGTGAATCATACTGTATATACGAAATTGAAACATCTGGTATTTGATTATGTGCAACATGCAAGCATAGAACTAGTTCTTCTAATCCATATTCACATTTAGCACGAATGTTCTTGTGACATACAATTTTTGTTTACAATATAATGTGTCACAGACTGCAGTTATGTCTCTTGGAGATGGGGAGCTCCATTTGGTTGCAATGCTATCTAAGAGGAATGATGGTCAGTGCTCCTGTTTTTGGGGATTTAATGTTGCACCAGGACTTTACAATTCTTGCCTTGTCATGTTAAATCTTAGATGTCTTGGCATTGTGTTTGATCTTGACGAAACACTCATTGTTGCCAACACAATGCGCTCCTTTGAGGATAGAATTGAGGCCCTCCAGCGGAAAATTAACTCCAACTCAGATCCGCAACGTGTTTCTGGTATGCTGGCAGAAGTCAAGCGATATCAGAATGACAAGAATATATTGAAGCAATACGCAGAAAATGATCAGGTTGTTGAAATTGAGAAAGTAATCAAATCACAGCCCGAGGTTGTTCCTGCATTGTCTGACAATCATCAACCTACGGTTCGCCCAATTATTCGTTTACAAGACAAAAACATTATCCTGACTCGCATCAATCCACTGGTAGGCATATATGTTATTAATTCAACAATATATTAGATTATAGAATGCTATTTATTTTCTTAAATCATACGAGAGAGTCTAGAATACCGCCACAACGTAAAAAGAAAATTTTGAATTGCGTGTCTGCGCGTACACGCATGTGTGTGTGTGTGTGAGAGAGAGAGAGAGAGAGCGTCAATGGTGGTAGGATATCCTACAACAGTTATCTGGGTGATACTTTTGTTTTATCAGATGCCGACATCCGTTAATAATATATGTTTCAAATTTTAGCTTTATAGTCACAATAATTTTTTGTCTATATAGATTCGTGATACAAGTGTCCTTGTGAGAGTAAGGCCGGCATGGGAGGATCTAAGAAGTTACTTAATTGCAAGAGGTCGTAAGCGTTTTGAGGTTTATGTTTGCACGATGGCTGAAAAAGACTATGCTCTAGAAATGTGGAGGCTTCTTGACCCAGAGTCAAAATTGATAAACAGAAAGGAGTTGTTAGATCGTATTGTATGTGTTAAGTCTGGTGAGTTTGGAATATATTGCTCACTTTCCTATGTTAAGATTTGATATTTTTACTTGGTCAATATGATTTCGCTATCATGCACTTTTCCTTGCATTTTGTTTACAATTTAGTCTGTATTGCTTTAAAGAAAAATGAACTCTTGGTATTTGTTAGCGAGTTTATCTTAATTACAGGTTGGTCTACAACTTCTTTCTCACAACTTCTTTCAGGATTAAAGAAATCATTATTTAATGTTTTTAAAGATGGAAACTGTCATCCAAAGATGGCATTGGTGATTGATGATCGTCTTAAAGTGTGGGATGAAAAAGATCAACCTCGCGTTCACGTTGTTCCTGTTTTTGCTCCATATTATGCCCCTCAAGCTGAAGTATTAATCATTTTCCCTTTTCTTGCTTTTATGTGTTTATGTTTATATGTGGTTTTGCCTTGTAAATTTACAACCCTCATCTTCAAGTTTATGTATTACTTATTATATATTCCTCTTGTGAAACAAACATATTTTGCAGGGCAACAACGTTGTGCCTGTCTTGTGTGTTGCACGAAATGTTGCCTGCAATGTTAGAGGGAGTTTTTTCAAGTAAGGATATATGACACGGAGTTTTCATTGACTTACACACTTTGAATTGAGACTTGACACATATCACTACTACAATTCTGTTCTAGTTCTAGATGTATGATTACCTGCCCTTCCCCTGCCCCTGCCCTGGTGTGATGCAGTTGAAGATTGGAGGGGGGGTGGGAGTTGGGGGTTTAAAGTTCTGGCGGTGGCTAGAAGGTGTTAGGAGTTTTTTCTTTTCTTTTCCTGATAGGACATACTTTGATTTGGTTTCTATATGTAGTTGGTATGATGGCACCCTAAATTTTTTATGCAGAGAATTTGATGAGGGTCTTCTACAAAGGATTTCAGAATTCAAGTATGAAGATTATGTAAAAGATATTCCTTTCCCTCCTGATGTGAGCGACTACTTGATTTCAGAGGTTAGTGACTTCATATTATTTTTACTCATCAACAACAAAAATAAGGTAAAATAAATAAAAGCAAAAAAAGAAAAAGAGGAAGAAAAGAAAGTATTTCACGTTTAGATTCTGCTGATCAAAGTTGTAGTGGGTTTGTCAAGGTTGCATAACTCAAGTTATTCTGTGGCATTGATTATATGTAGTTATATCTACTCTATTTTTAAATTTTCTGTAAATTGTTTTGTAAGTTGCATTATTTGCTTGCCTGTCAGGGTGATGCTTCTGCTTTGAATGGGAACAAAGATTCCGTTTCATTTGATGGCATGGCCGATATTGAAGTGGAAAGGAGGTTGAAGGTATCATGTGTTGCAATAATGATGCTCTTATGTACTTGATGGAGGCCTAATTTATAAGATATGTTCTATTTAATGATCTTTAATAACGACATTAGGTTTCATTTGTCATGTGAGGCTTATGTAGCCACACAAACATCTAATAAAAATTTGGTTTTACGTTTTTGCTGTATTATTGTTAATTTTTTAAAGCACTGGGCACGCAATCATCTCAGCAATGTCTTCTACAGAGCTTGTGTACATTTAGGAATGACATCAGTTTGTCCTTGTGTCTACTTGTGATTCAGGATACAACTTCAGCTTCCTCAACTGTCTCTTCAGTACTCGCTAATGTAGATCAAAGACTTGTCCCTCCTCTGCAATATATAGTAGCTCCTTCTATCTCTACTCCTGCACCAACAATACAAGGACCAGTTATGCCTTTAGCCAGTAAACCTTTACCACAAGCGACTATAGCGCTCAAAACTTTGGACCAAGTTGGCCTAACAGAAGCACACTTGCATGGGTCTCCTGCTAGAGAAGAGGGTGAGGTACCAGAATCTGAATTGGATCCTGATACAAGGAGGAGGCTTCTCATATTGCAACATGGTCAAGACATAAGAGATCATTCTCCCAGTGAACCTCAGTTTAGTGAACCTCAGTCTAGTGAACCTCAGTTTCCTATAAGACCTCCATTGCAAGTTACTATTCCACAAGTCCAAGGACGTGGAAGCTGGTTTCCAGTTGAGGACGATATGAGCCCAAGAAAATTGAACCGAGGGTTACCAGCCAAGGAGTTTTCTTTACAATCAGAACCGTTGCACATTGAGAAGCAGCATCCTCATCATATACCCTTTCTACATAAGATGGATGGTTCTATACCATCTGATAGAGTATTCCCTGAAAGCCAGAAAATGTCCAAGGAGGTAATTGGTATTTGTATTGACCTGTTTATGTAGCTTTGAGTGGTTATGCTTAGATCAAAAGATGATTTTTGTCTGATGGTTCCACAGCTTCTTCAGAGTGAAGATCGGCGACGATCAAATCCTTATTTGTCTGGTTATCCTTCATTTTCGGGTAAATATTGATCTCCACTTATCTGCAATTCAAACAAATATGTTGTGCTAAGAAATTTTGTTGATTTGTGCAAGTAATCTTAGTTTCATTTAGTTACACTTTGAATTTTTCAAGATTGTAAATGTCGAAAGGTTACATGTTAAATTGGTAATGTAATTTCTTATTAAAACTTCATTAAATGTATGTTAGAATGATTGAAACAACTTGGGGAAGCATTGGTTACATTGAATATAGTATGAAATAAATTATTTTGTTCCTTGACCTATAATGCTTATGTATGTGTCTTATTTGGTATTAATGTCATATATTCTAGGCAACATACTGTTGCTACGACCCAAAAGTTCTTAGATTGAATCAATTCAACAGGTGAGGAGGGATCTTTGGGTGGATCATCTTCAAGCAACAGGGATCTTGATATGGAACCTGGTCGAGTTGATATGTTAGCTGAAACTCCTGTTGGAGCTTTACGTGATGTTGCTTTGAAATGCGGAACAAAGGTATTAGAAGAAACTTTTCTTATTTGTTTCTCTGGGTAAAATGATATGCAATTTTATTAATGAAATATAATGGAAGGTGATAATTGGCACGAGTTCTTTACAAAATTCTATATTTTCAGTTTTGACTTCTACCCTATTTTTTACTATGAATAGGTGGAGTTCAGGCCAGCTCTAGTTCCAAGAACAGAATTGCAATTTTGTGTTGAGGTAATCCTTAAACTCTTAAATCACCAAGAGTTGTGTTACTTCTAGAACAGTTTGCCTTTTGTCTAAATATTTTCAGTAGTTGGACTAAATTAACAATAATCTTGCAACTTTGCACATCTCTCTGGACACATAGTTATATCTATGCATTATGTGTTCTTTTTAAAAACTATCATTGTCGATCATCTTGCAACTTGTTTCTGCTTTCAGTATCTTTCAAAATGAAGGCATGGTAAATTTGCATATTGTAGGCCTGGTTTGCTGGAGAGAGAATTGGTGAAGCAATTGGTCAAACAAGAAGGGAAGCTCAGCTACAGGCGGCCGAGGGATCTCTTCTGAATTTGGCTGGTAAAAATTTTACTGTGTCGTCTTCGTTGGATACTCGTCTGTTTGTTTCTGTTTTTTATGTTCTCTGTTGTTAATTAGGTGTCTTAGCTTTTTGAGTAATTAGTTTCTGAGTTGAATTAAATTTTGCTGCAGCCAATATTGTATATTACAGCTTTCTATTAAAAACAGTGCCTCATGTTGATTTGAGGGAATGTAATATTCCACAATTGTAGGTGGTACTTGATAAGAACTATCTACGGAAGGACAAGTTTATTTCAAAATCTCAATCTGAATATTTAGGTCAGTCACAAATTAGCTGTTTTTCATAAGAGAAAGTAGAAATCTTGGGTCCTGAATGTACTTTTGATTGCTAAGGAAGGTTGCAAGCTACTACAATAACATATCTGTTTGTTTCCTTCTTTATTTGCAATGTTTCCTTTCCTCCCCTGTGAGAACTTCTAAACCTGAAGGAATATTATTACAATTTGCTTGGTCAAAAAGTTCTAGCTATCTATATTTCCGGTTTTTAAATCGTTCGTTCTTCTGTAAATTGTTCCAGTAAAGTTCTATTTTGAAGCATATTTTGATTATGTTCAGTCTATATTGGCAAGGTCAGATACCTCTAAATTGACGTTTTAAAACAACTTTTGAGACTATAGATGCTGAAACATTTCCAAATACATTTACTAAGCTTAGTGTGATGCTAACATTTCTTGTATACTTTTTATTAGATTGATAGACAGCTGCTCATATTGCCTTTTACTAAGAATTGCTCGTGTTCAAGTCATGAAGAATTAGTTACACCGAAGTGGTTCATCCCTTGTATTGCCAAGTTGGTGAATAGGACGCTGGCTGTTTAGGAAGATAGTATGAGTTGTGGGATGGTTGTGGACTTCATGTGAACTGCTAGTCTGCAATTTATTATCTTCTTCAGTTCTTGAGTTATAAATTCTTTGAGGCTATAGGTTTGCAGGTTATGTAATAGGATCAAAGCTATGCTACATTTTACCATCTATAAAATAAATTCTATGAAAAAGCATTGTCGATGCAAACATCACGTCTTCCCCTTAAATCACTTGGGTGAACCCAACCTTTTTTTTTTGGGTGGAGGGAGGGAGGGAGGGAGGGGAGGAGGAGGAGTGTCAAAATAGCTCCTGTATTTATTGACTCGACCATCTTTGACTAATTTTCTGCAGATAAATATTTGTCACGTCTTACTCCTAACACCAGCTCTACGCACGGGGATGGAAGTACATTCTTTAATACAGATGAAAATGTTTTTTCCCGTGATGCAAGTTCTTTTGGGTATCAGTCGTTGTCCAAAGAGGAGTCCCCGGCATATTCAAATGTGCCAAAATCATCTAGGGCTCTGGATCCAAGGTTAGAGGGTTCTAGAAAATCAATGGGGTCAGTTTCCGCGCTTAAAGAATTAGTAAGATCTTTGTCACTCAAGTTATATTAATACACATGTTTGTAGTACACTAGTGGGCGTATATACTTATTGGTGTTATGGATATACTTTTGTCAGTGCACGATGGAAGGTCTTGGTGTAGTTTATCAACCTCTTCCACAGTTTCCAGCTAATATGGGCCTGAAAAATGATGTCCATGCACAGGTTTGATATCTTTAGGAATTTTCCATAATGATGTCCATGCACAGGTTTGATATCTTTAGGAATTTTCCATTTCCTTTTATATGAGAATGCTCTGCTTGTGGAGATGCATTTGCACTCGTTAGTCTTCCTTCACTTAATTCCCTTTGTCCATAATGTGTTTTTAGGTTGAAATAGATGGACAAGTGCTAGGTAAGGGATTTGGAGTAACGTGGGATGAGGCTAAAAAGCGGGTATGTATGTTTCCCGTCGTTTATTTTGTTTTTGTCTCATTATTTTTATGATTTTTTTTCCGTATATGTTTGCATGTATGTGTGTAATATACAGAAAGAGATGGAAGGTGAGGGACTTGGTTTATTTACTCTAGAATAATGTCAAATTATAAAATTAGGCCCCCTATTCCAATTGAATTTGAGTACTTCGCATGTGCAAAGTCTTTATGTACACTATTATGGTTTTTTTAAGGTTTTATTTCCTATTTCATTAAATATTACAATTAGAAAAAAAATATGACATGAATCAGTGTATATATATATATATTTACGTAAGTGTGTGTGTGTATAATTTCTTTCTTGAATGATACGTTTTCCATTCTTAAAGAGATACATGTTCTGATAAGAATATGCATTACTTTGTAGGCCGCTGATGAGGCTTTTGTAAATTTGAGATCTACGCTTGGTCATTTTTCTCACAAACGTCAGGGTTCTCCAAGGTGAGTAATCTTATATCTTGCTAGTATTTGGGGTTTAATTCTTGAACTTCACAAAAAACTCTCAGTGTTAAGCATGACAGAATGGAACATGTTAAAAATGACGACTTGGTTGGCTTGCTGCGGATGTTTCATTTGACTTGAGTTGCAGTGTCAGTTTATTTTCAGGAAGATTAATTAGTGTAAAATTCCCAGTGAGGAGTGGTCTGACAGCATTGTGGGACCTTCTTTATAATACTTGTGAGAGTACAGATGAGTGGAGGTTTTTGGGGTCAATATAAAGGCTCATTTAGCATAGTATTGCTGTGTGTATCCTGCATTGCTTTTTGTGTTAGGACAGAAGTTGGTCATATATTTTATTGATTTCATATTCGTTTGTTTTATTTGCTATCATGAAATTTCTGCATGCCTTTCTTTTCTAATACCTGCTTAATCATTTTTTATATTTTTTAATTGGATCAGGTCATATCAAGGGATGGCAACAAGTAAACGATCAAATCCAGACCTTCCCCGAGTTCTGCAACGGATGCCATCCTCTGCTAGATACCCAAAGAATGCTTCTCCTATACCTTGAAAAAATATTCTTAGTTTCTCGTTTTCCCTTCCCGCAACCTGTTGTGGTGGTTTTTTCTCATACCCCTGTTGTAGCAAGACTCGTGCAGTTGAGATAAAGTTACTCCTCTTCTTACCCATGCTTTAGGACTCTTACTTTAGGGAAGTTCATTACTTACCTAATTACAAATTTTCAGAAGCATTAGAGATGATTCAGGGTAGCTGTTTTCAGTTTTTGTACATTTTTTTAAGTTCAGGCATCAGCAACTGTTGTATCAGTTTTGTCTCGTCGTAAAGCTTCAACCATCAGTAATTGAATGGGTCATGCAACAACTAAAATGTGAATGTTGACCATAGCTTGGAGATCGAGAGCTTGCCTTTGGATGAATATACATGTACTTTTTGATGTGTTGTATATTACAGTGGGGAAAAATAGAGCCCGATGTTGATCCGAGGTGGCTGCTGACTTTTCTTAGAGGCCATGCCAACCTATGACAGTTCAACAGCTGATCAATGAGAAGCTTTTTTTTTTCCCCCTTTCTTTTGTTTAGCTGCTCCCCACCGTCAGAAAAGGAGAACTCGATGAACATCGAGTAACCAAATTACTTGCACCGGTGATGGTGAAAACAGTTGAGTTGTTATTTCGTTCAATTCATGAGTTGATATAGAAGTTCTTTTTGTTCTAGTGATTAAATGCAATATGATATCAGAATTTGGAAGTTCTCTTTCAAAATATATGACACTGTTTTTTTCAGGTTAAATTTTAGGTTCTAATAGTTGAAACAAATTGAACCCATATACTGTTTCCACAAAATTCTTCACATCTTAAAACTCTCCCAAATATGCCTGGTTGCCTACCAAATTTTCTAGGTCAAGATGATGAGGATGAGAATAGAGTGTTTATATTCTCTAGGTCAGGATGAAAACTGAGTTTATATTTTTGTGCAAAATTATGGTTGGTATGTACATTTTAGTAATTGACATCGATATCTAAAAGAAATCTATAGTATTTGATAAATTTATCGGAGTTGTAATTGATGATCAAATGGATTTTAAAAGTTTATGTTTGCAAGTTTCCTAGACCAGCCAATGAGTCAAATATTAATTTCGATCTGTCTCACAATTATTTACCGGATTAGAGCTTCAGCATTTATGATGTGAATGTTGCAGTTCCCGATTGGAAATGTGGAAAAAGTACGACTGGACGAGTAACAATTTCAAATTTTCACTCCATAGCTTTCCAGGAAAAGGGCGAAATATTTAGATGAAATTCTTGACAAGTAAATTTTCTTCCGCACTCTCAGTAGTCAGTACACACTGTACACTGAGAAAGCAATGAATACATTCAATTTTTATTTCATTCTCTTTTGCGATGTTTGGTTCGCCTTATTGGAATGGAATGCAGAATTGTACAATCCATTGCTGCGTTTGGTTGTCAAGAGTGTCATTCTGTTGGAAAGCTCCATTCAATTGTATACATGATTGAGCATTCCGGGGAGGGAGTTGGTAATGACCCAATCAAATGGACAATGGAATGAAAGAAAATTGATTAGACTTCATTACCCTCATCTATCATTGAACCCATACTCACCAGTGGCCACCATCGTCAATCTTTTGAAGGTTAGTCCGGTCATTTTATATTAGTTTGCCTCTTTCCTGTGTTAATTCTAAATTGCATACCAAACGTGTCATTGCAATGTTTGATTTCGATTTCGTTTCCATTCTATTCCAGTTTCGATTACCATTCTGTTTTCTCCAAAATTGATTCCAACATACCAAATACCCCCCATTCATCCCGTTAGTTTGAAGTGGGAAATCATGATCACTGTCCTTCGTATATCTCACCTTACCATGATTTCCACCTGTATATAAACAAAATTTCATCGGTTTAAAATTGGTGATATATTTTAAATCATATTTAAAATATAAAATAAAAATAGTTTTTAAAGATTATTTGAGTTAAGAGCATATCCTTAATATTATATCTGTAAGTAACTGCCGATAAAAACAATTACACAATTTAACTTGATATAAAGAAGTGTGAAGAGAAAATAAGTTTCATAATGAGTAAATATATGACACCTGATCAAACAATCACTTATTTTTCATTTTTTTCATATTATATTAATAAAGATGAAATTATATCATTTGATAATGATGGTGTGATAGAAGCTTATGGGTGGAGGTGTTCAACCTATAATTAATATTAAAACCCTTCTTTACGGTGTCTATTTTTGGTGGTTGTGGAGACGGCACTAGAAAAAGAGTAATATTTACAAATAAAATTTATTTTTAAAAAAAATTCAATTACATAAAAAAAATTTCTAAATATGTTATATCTTTAAAATTTGTTACTATAATTTTTTTATTTTATCGTTAATTAAATATTTATAACAATTTATGAAAAAAAATATAATTAAACATGTAATTATCAATTAAACATATAATATTAATATTTATCAAAACTCAAATATAACTAGTTTTATGACCAGATAAGTAGTATAGAACATAGATGATGGTGGAACGGATGGAGTAGTACAGATGATGCAATTGGTGCTGACGGTGATAGTGTAGATAATGTAACCGGTGGTGATGACATTTAGAAAAATGAATCACTAATTTTGAAAATGAGGAAGTACAAGTTCAAATTTACTAACATATATTTATCGGCGGAAACTATAAATTTGCATCAATTTTAAAATTCAACACGCCCGTATTTGACCTCGTTAGTGTTATTCTTATGTTGGGATGAACATGAGCGGATAAATAAAAACTTCAAAGAATATTTGAAAAATCAGCTGTTGTCCATTTAATCAACTCCGTGTACCAATCCACGAGAAGCCTCAAACCTCATGTTAACGGAGTAAATACTTTTTGTGGATATCTATCGATATTCATAACTGGTACGGAGTATGTATCTATCTCCTCTTCTTTCCCCTAGGCCCTACCGCTAAACAAACTCCAAACTGTTAAATTTATCAAGAGAAAATTCAAGGATAATACACCTATCAATAAAATCATGTGGCATATGTATTATCAGACAGAATGTCATCTTGATTATGGCCTCAAATTCCTTCCTCTGACCATTAATTATAAGAGAAGATGCTTTTGACCTTCAGGAACCTTGATAATGAACATTAATTGTGTCCGCGACATGTTTGACCGTCTTTTTTGAAGATGAAAGTCCACCCGATCTTTAATTGGAATTAACCTGGGGCCATAATTTCCTTCTCATTGAGAAGATTATTTCCTAAGAGCATGTGAACAACTTGGCTCATCATCGGCCTCCTGCTTGGTTTTGCTTGCGTGCAAAAAAGGGCTACTTTAATAAACCTAGTGATTTCATCTTCAGGGTATCCTTCTAGTTCAGGATCCACCATCTCTAAGAGTTGCCCTTCTTCATATAGCTGCCTTGACTGCACAGTAAAAGGATGATCGTCATATCCAGACATCCAGTGCAAGTAAATATAAAGATCTAAACAATTGAAGGTGCTTTCAGCGTGACAGTACTTGCTCTTGACACTGTGCACTTATGCTTTAAGTGATTATGGGTTGTTATGAGCAACCGAGGCTTTGAATTCACTTCAAATACCTCACAATATTGATTAATTAGAGACCACCGTTTAACTAAGTTTCTGCTAAAAGTGTATTTGTATTTGCTCAAGGTGTTGTGTGGAATGCATGCCAAGGGTGAATGCCCCGGAACTAGCATCACCACCTAGCTTTCATACTTTAATGTTGTCACATCAAAATGCATTTAGCGGAGAAACTATATACAACCAGCTTACATAGAAAACCGTGCATTAAAGATATATGTGAGAACATCTTTTAAAGTTTAAACAGACTCACCCACTCCAACAGAAGCTGCTGCATCTCACCCCACTTTGCTTTTCCGCTGCTTCTACCACTTACTATTTCAAGTATAAGGATCCCAAAGCTAAAAACATCGACCTTCTTCGTTAACTTACCACCCAATACATATTCGGGAGCCAAATAACCACTGTGGAACCAAACTGAGGAATAAGTTAGAACCATTATTAACTGATATTCATCAGAAGTCAGAAAGAATTCCAAGCAAATGGACAGCAGATTCCAGATAGATTCTTGAAGCACAAGAATAGTTGGTTGGCCATCTTCAAAAAATAAACAAAACAAATAATTTAAAAGTCGAGCACCGCCTTGAAAAATGTGCATGCTATGCTATTCCGAAAGTGTGTATTCATTAAGGATGAATTTAAAACCAGATACAGTCTTCCAGTGTCGACCAATCACAAGGAAGATACAACTTTAAAAAGTGCCAGCAACCAAAGCTTCAACAAAATATGAAATAGAAACTTACGTGGTTCCTCTTACATTTGTGGTGATATGAGTGATGTCGTCTGGAAAAAGTTTTGCCAATCCAAAGTCTCCAATTTTTGGGGTGAAGTCTTTATCGAGAAGTATATTACTAGCTTTGATGTCCCTATGCACTATACTTGGCACAAGTTCTTCGTGAAGATAAGCAAGACCCCTGGCCATGCCCTTGCAGATAGCAGACCTTTGATCCCAGTTCAACTTTATTGTTCTGCTGTTAGGACCTGCAAGGACATATAAATAACATATCAATTACTTTTTATGCATGAAGATTCTAAAATCTCATCTTTTCCAACCAAGATTCCTGGCTACCAAATAAAGCACTATCAAGGCTGTTATTCTCTAGATATTCATAAATCAAAATCCGGTTAGCTCCTTCAACACAGCATCCAATCAACTCAACCAGATTTCTGTGCCTGATATTTAATACGAGACCCGCTTCAGTTAAAAATTCACAAGGACCCTGCTTTGATGCAGCGGAAAGTGTCTTCACAGCTACTTGTACACCATTTTTCAGTATACCCTAGAGAAGAGGAAAGGAGTTATATAACGAAGAACTTGTGTTTATAGATGCATAAAAACGACGTATTGGATTTACAAATCCAAGAAATTCATGGAAAACAAGAATCACTTCAGTTAGTAAAACTTGTGATATACTATTGGAGTCATGGAAAAGTTCTCATATTTAGGTCATTAAACTACTTTAACTACAAAAAGCATAATCAACATAAATAAATGAATTATGATGGGCAAGAAGAATAGAACTATAACAGTAAGGTAAAAGCTTCTGAAAGAATGAGTACCTTGTAAACAATCCCAAAACCTCCTTGCCCGATCTTATTTGTTGGATGAAAATTATCAGTTGCTTTTATTAATTCGGTGTATGAGAAATTCTTAATATTTCGAAGCAAATGCCCTATGAAATAAACAACAGGAAGTCAAATCCATTGGAGCATATTGTAACCTTTTAATAACTTTTTAGTCCCTCCTCTTCCACAATTACATATACATCTGGCTTCATAATCTCTTAATTTGTTGAATTGTAGAACTCAAATTTGATGCGAATTTATTAACTTTAAACTAGTATGCAAGCTAATAGAGTAAATTATCTAAGTACTATCATTAAGTACGAAATTTGTAACCTAAGATTTTTAATTATTTGTAACAATTTGGATCTAATTCGGAATGAATGTGTATTATAAAGTGTCTCAAGTGCTAATAGGAAAGTAATACATCAACGCCACACAAAAAAGGTAGCGAGAGTGAATTGTTTCCATCAGCTACAACTGCCTGGAGTCTGAAGCAAAGTTCTCACCTTCTAAGTCTTCAACTGCATGATCAGACGAGGCACCAAAGCAGCTACAGATCATATCGCTTGCGATTGCAATTGCAAAATCTACGCCTTCTACTTCTAGTGAAGCACAAACATCATACAATTAGCTTAAGCATGGAAATCACCATAGATGTAATCGTATAGCTTAAAAGTTAAGTGCGATTATACTTGCACGGTATGGATAAAGTTCAAATTTCCTGGAAAAAAAACACTCCGTATGTAAAGATCAATAACAGTGATTACGTTATATATCAATCAATCAATTCATTGAAGTAATTCACCTGGTTTGCTTAATTCGATCGAAAGTAGTACAATTGGAGTAGAAGAAAGCGTAATTATAGGGTTTGGTATTGATTTTATAGCGGAAATGGATGTAAAGGTTTGGTGAGAAATGGTGGTAAACCTCGTCGTGAGAGCTTGCGATATTTGAAATTTAGCACTTTCTCTTCCTCAAGTTCACACAATTATAAATGCTCTACTCGCACTTATTACCCATAAATTTGTGGTATACAAACGCTACACGTAATGACATCGGGTCGTTACAGTCCACGCACGCCATTATTTCGTACTACTTTCTGCGTTCAAAATATTACAAATACATTTCATATCACACAAAATAAAATTAATTTATAAATTTTTTAATTTAACATATAAAATTTTGAAATATAATATTATAAAATATATTAATAATTTAAATAAAAAATGAAATCACAAATTTTATAAATGATATGGAGTATTAAATTAAACAAAAAATATGCTACTAATTTGAAACGGAGGAAGTAATGAACATAACTAGTATTAAAATGATGCATTTTTTGGATAAAATTATAGTTGGCATGATATCTTGTGACAAGTATTTATTTAAATATTTTTTCTAGCGAATTTATCTATAATTCAGTCTACGAAACCCCATAGAAAATATAAGCTGTATAACAAATTGGTGAACAGAGAGATCATGCTATTACTCTTTTACTTCTATTTATTGATATATACTCTCCCCTTTTTAAATATAAGACATTTTAGGTTTAAAATTTTTTCCATTATATAAAATTTGTTACAAATATCAATGTGAATTAACGTGTAACTTTTGAAGAGAACAAGAAAATGAAATATTACATCTTGATAGCTAAATTGATTAAGTTATGAATAATTAAGAGAGAAATATAAAAAAGTCCAGAAGATCAAAATTGTACCATTACATATAATGTTGTCAATGTATATATTTTGTAATATGTATGATTGTGTCTAAAAGGCCTTATATATAATAAAAGGTAAAAAGTTGTATAAATTTGTTCCAGAAAGTTTTTCGAAATTGAAAAGTATTGCGTTTAACAAGGGTAAATGTTTTGAACCCGCTCGAGCAATGACTTAGTTATATTTAATCAAATAATACATCGTGCCTTAAATAAAAATTCCAATATTTTATATAAAATCGCACATAATTAATTATTATGATAGTTTATGTGCAAAATTATATTAAATCGTGATACTCTGCTCTAATTATAGCTGTCATATTATATAAAACTTTTGCGAGGCTATCTACCATGTTTATTATTTCATTCCTTTTACAAAAAGTTATTTTTAAAAATTTTACCAATATTAGTATTTCATATTTAATTGATGATCATATATTCAAATAATAATTTTTTTGATAAAATTTATCATAAATAACAAACAGTAAGATAAGAACATTGTAATGATTATTTTTAAACATATATAACATCACAATAAAAAAGTGTACACATTTAACTTTTTTTAAAGAGTAAATCTTATTTAAAAAAAAATAAAAAAAAAATATATATATATATATATATATATAAACGGAGAGGATATTTATTTTTCCTATTTCACTCTCTTTTTTTATTTTTTAAATTAAGCATATAATCCAAAAACAACTCCTTAAGCATTCAACACTTTATAACACTTTTTCAAAAGACAAAAGAAAGTGCTGATAAAAAGGCGAACATTTTAACCACAATTTGTACATTTTATAAAACAATATTTTTTAATATCAAATCAAATATTTATAACGGAAATATATAAAACATATTCAATAATAATGAAACCTTAAAAGTATTGCTATAAAATGAATTACGGTTAAACTTTAAAGTCCTATATGTCAATTTATACTAATATAATAAATGTATGGAAAATTATGTCAAATATTGATTTTAATTCCAAACAAATTAAGTTATTGTCCCAAGGGCAAAAAAAATTTATCAAACAAACCTGATATGAAGAATTAAAAAGAAAAAGAAAAACCCCACCCAGAAAAGTTCTTTCTTTCTCACACTCTCTCTCTCTTCGATCCATCCCTCTCACTCTCTTTCTACAGTGATTCCTGTCTCCCTCAATTGCGACTTTCCGCCACTACAATTTCACTTTCTCTCTCTAAATATAAATTAGGGTTTTCTCATTCATTATTCAGATGACTCCATCATCTGCTCCTGCTAAGGAATCTGCAGAAGAAGAACAAGCACAAGATTCCTCTGTTACTGTTGAAGCTGTCCAGAGCTTTGACAAGCCTGAATTAATTGGTTCCGCCGGTGACGACGACGAGGAGCTACCGGTGAAGAGGTCCGACGATACCATGGATGAGGATTTGGTCAAACCTGCTACTGTTTTTTGTATTAGGCTCAAGCAACCTCGCTCCAATTTGCTTCACAAAATGAGTGTTCCCGAACTTTGTCGGAAATTTAGGTATTGTTTTTCTGGAATTTACTAAAATATTGAAAAACTATTAGTAGAAGTAATAATTATTAGGGAAAAAATTGATGCGAAGTTGCCTAATTTGCTCATTTTGATTTTACTGGAAATACTTAAGCTAGACTGTATTAGAGAAAATGCAGATACATATACAAAATTTAAAAATTCAATATAATTCACATTGCTCAGACTGCTGTACATATGTTTACCATTATTCACAATAATTGTGTACTTGCGAAGAAGGAATATATGTACATGTCCTTGGCCAGAAGTGTTGAATAAGTACTGAATTTTTTATTTAATACATGTGAAATAAATCAGATTCAAGCTTCAATTCAAACATTGCCGATTTTATTTTTCTTTACTAATTTCACATTGTTTACGGGCCATAGAGTGTAGTGGTAAGATATATCTTAGGTCAAAAAGGAAGAACACGATAATTAATTGAAGAACGCAAAGAGCCGAAGAATGATATGTATCACTGTAGATGTTGAATTAGGTTAGTTTTTTTAGTATTACCTGCATTTATGAATCAGGTGAATGCAACGAGCACCAAGTTGCCCATGTAAGATTGAAGAGAGTATCTATATCTTTGAGTTATAGTCAGGTTAAGCACATGATAATGGTGCCCGACTATCTGTTGTGCATCTCACCATCAAGAAAACATGCCATGCATCAAGAACAACTTCGATAAGCTTTAAAACCTTCCAAATCCTTAGCGCGGTGACAGTGCTCTTCTCTGCGAGGCGGTGAAAGGAGCTGCTGCCTTGGTCACTGGGGGCGTCTTCTTCACAATATGTTTCACACACACACACACACACACACACATATAACTGTTTCGTTGTTTTTCAAATGACATACGGGGCACCAATCTTGTATTCATGTTAACAATTTATGACATGAATTTTCAAGATATCGATAAATCACTTCCAATCAAATTTACTTCTGACAATACTATCATTACCATTAATGAAAATTCTAGGACGAGTGTGTAAAAAATATGCTATAAATGTGACAATTCTGTTGAATATTTGTACCTCAATAGTTAATGCTCATAAAGGGTTTCTCTATTCGTTGAGAAAGCAGAGTTTATTTGTGCTTGTCTGTTTCACTCCATGTTGGAATATAAACTTATAAATTTTTTTTCTTTTATTTTTTAGTTATCAAACGAGTTTTTACGAAAAAATAAAAAATAAACTATCTTCATAGGAGGAAAAAAATCTATGTTTTTCTTTCAATGCAAATTGAACACGATATAGTAGAGTAAAAAGCCCAATTCTATTTATAATTGGAAAGACATTCCATCCTATTCATGTAGAGTGCTCATGTATAACATTCTTACGTACTCTGGTTTTAAGACAGGTGAACACCATTTCGATAAGCAGCAGGAGAAGTGTCATGTGAAAATAGTATATTCAACCATTCCTTGCATAATATAAAAATGCAGAGTCCATATTGTTCCCAAATTAGTATTAGAGAAACTCTGTTTGAAGCAGGTTTTATCATTTCGTAGCGATTTTCATCTTTTAACTTTAATTAAGCTTATTGCAATACAAGGAGTGAAAAATAGCAACAATTACAATGTATGTTTATTCTTTTCTTCTTGTTTATGCAGTGCAGTTTCTTGGTGTGGTAAGCTAAATGCCATAGCATGTGCGTCAGAAACTTGTGCAAGAATTCCAAGGTTAGAGTGAAACATATTCCTTTTCTTACAAGTTTCAAGTGATTGTTTATGTAAAAATTCTCCACCTTATTATGTCTTCAGCGTGGTGTCTCTTTCTTTCTATCTCTTCATTCATTTTGCTTTCTATTTATGGTGATAATGAATTTTTGACACTTAATGCTTTTAGCTAGAGCATGCATGCATTGGAGCAAATATGTGAAACCATAGTTTTCTGCATATACATCTTGATTGATCATCAGTCTATTTCTATAATTTTGTTTCTCCTCTTGTAGTTCTACTGCAAATGCCCCATTTTGGATCCCTATACATATTGTGATTCCGGAGCGACCAACTGAGTGCACAGTTTTCAATGTTATAGCAGGTATTGATGTAAAATCTACATGTGGTGACTTTTGGTAAGCTAATTGATACTTTCTTTTATTAATTTGTTTTTGGAAATAAGATTGAAGTGGTCTGAGGTAATGTGTTCAACTCCCTATCCAAGTTATGGATAACCTTTTTACTTTCCTTTTTCGACTTATTCTTTTTCCACTTATTTTCCTTCTTTATTCGTTGTACTAGAATAAGTTCATTAAAATTCTTTCATCTCATTAATTTCATAGATTCTCCTCGGGATTCGGTTCAGTTTATTGAATGGTCTCCTGCTTCCTGTCCTCGGGCCTTGCTAATAGCTAATTTCCATGGTCGGATAACCATATGGACTCAGCCTTCACAGGCAAGTCATCCTTTTGGGTTATTTCATACAAGTGCTTCCTTTCATTGTTACTGTAGTCCTTCAGCTGGCCACTGCAAATTTTGGGCATGCTTTGAAAGCCTTTATTTGGAGGAAATGTAGAACTTGATTATGGTTAATACTTCCTCTTTTGTGTTTGGCAACGTCTTGGGTTTTCTCCATAATTATTCTTTGTTTTCCCATTCTGCTAAAGATTGTAGCATTGATGAGCTTACATTTATTCTGCTTACTCAGGGAACACCCAATATTGTAAAAGATGCTAGTTGTTGGCAGCGAGACTACGAGTGGCGGCAGGATATTGCAGTTGTTACAAAATGGTTGTCAGGGGTGTCTCCGGTATGCTGCGGCTGTTTTTGTTGTCGTCTTCTGGTTATTTGGATTCAAATTGTTTGTTTCTGATGGTTAGAGTACCTTTGGGTTTGTCTTTGTGAGGATTAGTATAGGTGGCTTTCGTCAAGATCTGGTAGTTCCACCCAGTCAACTTTTGAGGAGAAATTCCTTTGTCAGCAGCCTCAAGCTTCAGGTTGGTATTCTATTGTTGTGTTTGCCTACCAGGCGTTTGTCACTATTCTTTGTGGGAGTGTTATTGATCTGGTCTTAGAAAGGTTATTATTGAGAAAAGGAAAATTATGAAATGGTTGGCTTTTTGTTGTTTTTCAAGCTTTTTTTTTTACTATGTTAAGGTGGGTGAGGGATACATAACCGAACTTCTGTTCTTTAGAACTAGCTCCTTGGGAATCGAATATATGCACAATCAGATATTACACTTCCTATATTTTGTTTTTGTCGTTCCCCTCATCCCCTGCAACAGAGACATTTAGTATTTCCCAGACAAAATTATGTGGAGCTTGTTGTTGCTGGAGGAGTTCTTGATTGTTAGGGTTATTCATAAAACAAATGGGATTAAATCGGCTTGCTAAATCAGAACTTATGATGTGGTCGCACCTTGTTATGTATATGTTTTTAAGTATAAAGCTGGTAATGATGGAGATGAAGCATATAATTCCAATTAACTTGTAATAACACTCTCTTGCTGTTGGTCATTGACTCATTGATATAGCTTCATGCCTTCATATTCACCTTTTCTTATCCTTTCTGTGAAATATTATTTTCATTATCAAACTTAAGTAAATTGAACGTGCCTAATCCAACTTTTGGTTTTGATTCAGCTTTGTGGCCTAATTTTCTCTGTGTCTGCTCTGTCTTCTCGTCGGGCTCTGTCCAACTCCACTGGTCGCATTGGCCACCTAATCAGAGCGGTGCAGCATCAAAATGGTTTTGTACAAGCAAAGGGCTCCTGGGAGCTGGGCCTAGCGGGATTATGGCTGCTGATGCCATTGTAACAGATTCTGGGGCCATGCATGTAGCTGGTGTTCCAATTGTAAATCCATCAACTGTTGTAATTTGGGAGGTCACACCTGGTCCTGGAAATGGATTCCAAGCAATTCCAAAAGCAAGTGCTAGCAGCGGAGTCCCACCTTCACTGAATCCTCCTTCGTGGGATGGCTTGGCCCCTTTGGCAGCATATTTATTTAGCTGGCAAGAGTATTTGCTATTAGAAGCAAAGCAAGGGAAAAAGCAAACTGAACAAGATTATAGTGATATGGTAGCTCTTCATTGTTCACCAGTGTCAAATTTTTCTGCATATGTAAGTCCAGAAGCTGCAGCCCAGTCTGCAGCTACCACTACATGGGGTTCTGGGGTTACCGCAGTTGCCTTCGATCCAACTCGTGGTGGCTCGGTTATAGCGGTTGTGATAGTTGAAGGTACTGAATGAAATATCTATCTTGTCTCTATGTTCAATCGTTGATCATTACAAAGTGTTAATTTATTTCACGTCAGGTTTAAATCCATTCACATATAGACATCACGTGAGCCTTGTTGTATTAGGTATGGTGTTATGTATATTACTGCTTATTGCAGTCTCAGGAATGTTTGATTGGTCAGAAAATAAACTAGCGAAAATATTGTTCAGCTATACTCTTTCTCGAATAATTTTACATTCATTCGATTCCACAACTTCATTGTCTTAAGCTGCGGTACCATATTTGAGGTCTTGAATTGAATATTTCATTATATCTTTATCACATGGGCACTCAGAAGTGACAGGATCAATCAATGTGGCAGTGACATAATTTGGCATCCCAGTATTGCACCTGTAGAAATTTTCAGTTTTGCCACGTTATGTTTTTTCTCTCTCATCTGCTTGATCCTTTGCTGATATGTGACTTCAGAATTCTTATGTTAATTTCATTTTACAAAATCAAAAGGCACTCTACTCATGAATTTATTTCAGTTCCTTCCACTCTTAACTCTAGAAACCCCTTCAAATGGATGAGCATTGTGGTTCATAGTTCTTTTTTGTTCATTGCCATCTCACCTTATGTTGATTTTGTCTCTGCAGGGCAGTATATGTCCCCATATGATCCTGATGAAGGTCCTTCAATTACAGGATGGAGAGTTCAGCGCTGGGAATCATCTCTTGAGCATGTTGTGCTTCATCAGATATTTGGAAACCCAACTAGTTTTGGTGGACAGGCACCAATGCAGACAGTATGGGTGACCAAAGTAAATAAATGCATTCCAACCACCAATGATATTAAAAATCGTCAAGTGGTTGCTTGTGGATTAACTCCTGATGGGCTAAATACATCTGAGACAGGGGTTGATGAGGAAAATAGGGTTACCTTTGATCCTTTTGATCTGCCAAGTGATGTTAGAACTCTTGCTCGAATAGTGTATTCTGCTCATGGGGGTGAGATTGCTGTTGCTTTTCTAAGAGGCGGAGTGCATATTTTTTCTGGTGCAAACTTTACACCTGTTGATGACTACCAGATTAATGTTGGTTCTGCGATTGCATCTCCTGCCTTCTCCTCTACAAGCTGCTGTTCAGCTTCTGTTTGGCATGATACCAGCAAAGATCGTACTATACTGAAGATAATTCGTGTTCTTCCTCCTGCTGTTCCGAGTAGTCAAGTGAAAGCAAACTCATCAACATGGGAAAGAGCAATTGCAGAAAGGTATTATATGAACGTAGGGGCTAATTATACAAAGAACAAAATCTTGTCAAATCTGTGCTCATTTCTATTTCAATATATTGGACTTAGCAATAGTTGTATATGTATTTGACATAGTTATTGAAAGCAAGAGCGCAATTATCTCCATGTTAAACTTTTAGTTAGTTTTCAATAGGAGATCATGGTTTTCACATATCCATCTGTACCTGTCTTCAATTTCTTTGGCATATGTAACTTGCTGTCTGTGCAGATTTTGGTGGAGTCTACTAGTGGGAGTTGACTGGTGGGATGCAGTTGGCTGTACACAGAGTGCTGCAGAGGACGGGATTGGTAATTATACTTGTATAGTTTGGTTCAGAATTCAACGTTTATCGCTATCAAAAGATTCTTTATCAGTGTGATAATAATTTAGTGGTATGATAGAAATCTGATACCAAATAGCTGATTTATGGTTTGTTAAACACAACATTGTTAAAACTTTTCATGATTGTTCTGTTAGACTCGAAACCATGTTTGTGCAGATGCCAAATATCTGCAGGAATCTTAAGGGTAGAACAGAGAGCTATTATAGGCTTGTCAATTTCATTCATTAGCAAACAATCCCCTCTCTCATCCTACTGCATGTTGCTCTTTAGTTATCTGTATGAGTGGAAAAGGCAATTAATTCTCTCAAAATAATCATCATCTTTTTAGTAAATAGTCTTCATGTTCCACCGTTAAGAGTTCTTTAGTTCAATCTCCATGAAAAGCTTAAGTTTTTCAGTTCTTAGGTTGCTGGCCTCGTTGGCTCTTCTGTTCCTTAATTATCTTCATTGAGACTTCTTCCTCTATGATAATCTTTTTGTGGATCGAAATGAACCTAATTAATTTTCATAATATGTTTGTGCATATAATATATAGAGTGGTAATGTAACTTGTGTCTCCCACATGACTGCTCACACACGCACACAAGTAGATGTTGGAAATCCTGGGAAGCAGTTGTTTTATTTTAAAATAGAATGCTTTTGATTTCCTTAGATATTATATTCCAAGTATGTGTTGCATGATGTCCATCATTTTCTAATTATTGTACTCCCTGTTTTGTTTTATTTCAGTTTCTTTGAACAGTGTCATTGCGGTACTTGATGCAGATTTCCATTCTCTTCCTTCCACTCAGCACAGACAACAATATGGACCTGTATGTTTCCTTTTATTTGTTGCTATGAGTTGCTTTTATTGAATATATATAATCATTATGCTATTTGCACTTTCCAAGTTTGTTTAAGAAAAAATGATTAAAGTTGCAACCTTTGTGTGTGTGTGTGAGAGAGAGAGAGATAACAAGTCAAATTCGAACAGTTCTATTCGTAGTAAAAGTGTAGCCAAAATTCTAGTTTGACTGTCTTTTTTGGTTCTTATTTTGTTTTGTTTATGTGACTGATATTTCCTCTGGTGTCATCCTTGAACATGAAGCTGTTTAAAGGATTGATCTGAAAAAATTGTCATAATCCAATTTTATGTAAAGTTCAGTGAATTTGTGGTGCCCTCCGGTCATCCATTATTGCAAGGCTTATAAAAAGGACCCCACCTAGATCAGTTCATGTTAGTGGTATAAATTGTTCCAAGTTTAGGTTATATTTGTTTTAATTTTTTTAATTTTTTTTTGAAGTTTGCGATATATGAATGTTTTAGTTAACAGTATGTGATCATAGAGAGAAGTTATCTTTGGTAAACATATTACATGGAGAAGCTTGTTAGTTAAAATTATTTACTTGGAGTTATACAGTTCATCATGTAGGCTATGACCTTCTATCTCAAGGAATAAATATTAGTATTTGTCTGCCACTCTGCGTAATACTAGTAGAGTTCACACGGATCCCTATTGTATGGATATATCCAATTCCAGTTTTGTCTCCCTGGCATCTAAAATAATTGGAAGGGGCACTCGCTCTGACTCTCCTCCTGCATTTCTAGCATGATAACTTATGTCTTGTTTCTTTTCCATTTTTTATACCCTGAATGTTTCTTAATGACTTAAATATATGTGGATGAATTTTCTCTTTTGAAACTCATACTAACAAACTTAACATTGGGCAAATGCAGAGTCTGGACAGGATAAAGTGCAGGCTATTAGAAGGGACAAATGCTCAAGAAGTTAGGGCAATGGTTCTTGACATGCAAGCTAGGTTGCTATTGGATATGCTAGGGAAAGGAATAGAATCAGCACTAATAAATCCTGCAGCTCTGGTACCCGAGCCATGGCAAGCAACAGGCGAGACATTATCCAGCATTGATCCTGAAGCAATGGCTGTTGATCCAGCTCTTGTTTTAAGCATCCAGGTTTGTGTAATATCATTCTATGTGGGTAGTCAGTTTTCTTTTACCCTTCTTTTCATTAAAAAAAATGTATAAAAAATTTGATAAACCATCAAGTGGGTCTACTACAGTGCTTTTCTAATCCATTTTAAGGAGAGATGATTAAGGGTAGAAGTTATCAGAGAGTGGTATCCGTTGGTGCAGTTTTCAGGCGCCATCCTTAAACACAGCCCTGTGTGCTTTTTCTTTTTTTCTCCTTTGGAATTGGCAACTACAACTAAGATGATACTGTGGGTGGTCAGTGGTGCTGTGATAAACTCTTGCATATATTTGTTTGCAAGTGATGCAGAATGGGTTCATATCACATTTCGAGGCGAGAACTAATGTTCAATCTCGTTCAAATGTCGAATAGTATAATTTGAATAATAAATCCAAAATACTTCTACAAAGATCAACCTAAATCATGTAGCATCAGAATATAAAGTTCATTGCAGTATTCTTCCTAATCTTGATTAAAAATTGTAATCATTCATAAGGTATAAAACCTTTCGACAATTACATTGTTCAACAATATTTATTTTCTTAGCTAGAAGTATGAAGATAAGCCTCCAAAAAAAAATAAATTGTGAGTGCCAGTTGCCCGTGAAAATTTATCCAGCTCATGTCTTACATTTAAGAAATTTATTCACAATGGTGGTTTTTCAAGATAAGGAACACTGTAGGCATTTATGATACTAATTTTTAGAGGGAAAAAATGCAGGCTTATGTTGATGCGATCCTTGATCTAGCATCTCACTTCATAACACGTTTGCGGAGATATGCTAGTTTCTGCCGTACATTGGCAAGCCATGCTGTTACTGCAGGCACAGGTGGCAGCCGCACTATGGTGACTGGTCCTACCCAAGGTTCTGCTTCTTCAGCGGCTGTTCCAGGTCAGGATGCACTGTTATTATGTTCATGAACTATTATTACGCGTAATTCACACTCTCGAGGTCCATGTTTTTCCCCCAGTTTTACTGCCTTCTACTTTTCTACTGTCATGTTCATCTCTCGTCTGCAATTTCTTTTCTTCTACTCCTTTTTTTCATTTGACACGTCTGATATTAAACTCGAATATATTTAAGGAGCTCAAGGTGGTACTGCAAACTCTACTGGAAGCACTCAGATGCAAGCTTGGGTACAAGGAGCTATTGCCAAGATTAGTAGCACTGCAGATGGAGCTCCCAATTCAACCCCAAATCCCATAAATGGTCCTTCGTCCTTTATGCCAATAAGTATTAATACTGGAACCTTTCCGGGAACCCCAGCTGTTAGGCTTATCGGAGACTGTCATTTCCTCCATAGATTATGCCAACTTTTGCTATTCTGTTTTTTCTTTCGCCGAACACAGCTACCTCGCTTTATTGGGGCTTCTCAAAGAAACACCGATACAACTACACAAAAACCTCAGCCTGGTGCTTCAGGTAAGGTAGAAGAGATCAACTCTCTTCCTGTGAAACCCACATCAGCTATAGTTAGGAGTGAAGATGTGCAGGCTTCTCGGGTTAATCAGGCTGCCTCTGGAGCAAAAGGACCCGAGGAAGGTCCAGCTAGCCGGTCTAGGTTGGGCTCTGGAAATGCGGGTCAAGGATACACATTTGACGAGGTATAGATGATGATTTAATAATTTGATATCAAAAGTTTATGTTTAATCTTGAATAAGGTTTCATTGTCTCTGCAATTAGATCTTTTCAGTTGCTACTTTATAAAAACTTTTAACAAGTTCAATAATTCATGACCGAAGATTGAATTTTACAACCCCCCTGACCCCAAGATTATAGCAGTAATATATGTTTTTGTCCTAGTTTGGAATGCTTCTCTTTTTGTTGAATGAGGCAAGTAAAAGTGCCAGATCCTTCCATTCTGTCAGCTAGATATGCTTATTATCGTGCAGGTTAAGGTTCTGTTTCTCATACTCATGGATCTTTGTCGGCGAACAGCGGGTCTGGCCCATCCATTGCCAGTATCTCAGGTGGGAAGCAGCAACATACAAGTCCGGCTTCACTATATTGATGGAAACTACACTGTCTTACCAGAAGTTGTAGAAGCATCCCTTGGCCCACATATGCAGGTACAATGATGTATAACTCTGTAGCAGATTACTCATATGGAGTCACACCTTGTGAGTTTCAAACTTCCAATGCTTGCATGGTCTAGTTCTGTTACCAAATGTTGATCATAAACGGATCCATATAAAGGCAAAACTTGGGTGATTAACATCAAATGCTATTTACTTGCTAGAATCTTACTAAGCATGAGGTTCGAGGTTGATGAAACCTAAAATATATGGATCATTGTCAAGTGAGTTTGGTAAAATAGAGTTGTTCTCTTCACATAGTCCAAATTGAGCTTGAACTCTTATTGATTAGATCTTTCCTTAAAAGCTTGATCTTGATCACTTGGGTTCCTCTGATACCAATCTCATTGATAATACTTGATCATGAAGTGACTTTTGATGGTACATAGATAGAATTAGACTTAGTACATGGCATATGTTGGCGTGCACAAATACACAATTAGGCATTGATGTTTTGGCCCAAATTAATGTGGGGTTGTAAAAACTTTATGATTGTTATTTGTGATGGATAATAGTGATAAATTCGTTTTAGTCATAATTAAAATTGGAGTATAATATCATTTGAATAAGGGAGAATCATGTTGGTTTATGTGCCATTAGAAACACTATTGTTTGTTTGGAACAAAATTGATTTGCACGAAAAAATTACATGTGAAGAATGTCATCTAGAAGGTTCATAAAAAACCACATAATTTTCGTCAAAATCTTTTGGTATCTCCAGGTTCTTCATTTGAAAGTGACTGGATTTTCCCCTCCATATTTATCATTTTTCTGAAGAAATCATCTTTGGTTAATAAACCAAAAAGTCTAGTGCTGATCTAAGAGGCTTATTTGTTTGTGGCTCTGAGAATTCTTTCGTCAATCTTTTCTTTTGTTGTTATAGCTTACTTTAATTCAAAGACTTTATTCAACATAGCTCGAGCCAAAGTTTCATTTTTATTTTGATTTGGGCCCAAATGTAGTTGTGAACTTAGTTGTAATTTTTAAACTGTAGTCCTTGGATTAATTGATTTCCCAATGTCTTTCTGTATGAAAATTAGTACTTCTTGAAGTAGTAAGATGGTAATGGGAGAACTTCTGTGGATTCCTTTTGTGTTCTCTTTTTGAACCAATTTTTCAGTGAAGGGCAAGCTTCACTTTTATTTCCAGGATCCATCTAAATAAAAGAGAAGGAAAAGATAAAAGATAAGGACTACTAGGTGGATGGTTTACTACTCCTTGCAGGATTATAAGTTTGAATAAGGTTTAGAGCAGAACTTTGTGACTATATTGTTCAACAGATTTAACCATTTGTTTAACCTTGACTCACATCTTAACAACATAACTTCTACAAATCAAATTAGAAGTTTTAAATTTTTTTTTGTTATTTCCATGGTCCAAAGTTGCGGTATGGGGAAGCTTGTAGGGCCATCAACTCTTGATGCATATAGGGAATCGATACCAGTATCTGTTGATATGGAATAAAAAGCTATATATATAAAAAAAAAAGTGTAGGTAAATAATTAATTATGTTAAAGTTTTCAGTTTATTTCTAACATTCTATAGGTTATCATATGACATACACACCTATTGAGCATGTTTAATATTTTTGTACGGCACAAGTGTGAATTTTTTTTTCTTGAAATGCTGATAGCTTTATGTATGAGGTACCATACTTTGGTTGATTATGTGATAAGATAACGAAGTTACTTTATGTCCTCGCTTTTCTCCAATAACAAAAAGGGCATTCCACTATCTTTTCTAATAGGATATTATTGCAGAATATGCCCCGGCCTAGAGGTGCTGATGCTGCTGGTTTATTATTGCGTGAGTTGGAACTACATCCTCCTGCTGAAGAATGGCACCGACGCAACATGTTCGGTGGTCCATGGTCTGATCCTGAGGGTTTGGGTCTTTTAGATGACTCTTCTAAGATGTGCTGTTCACCTGACTCATTTGACTTGCGGCTATCTGAAAGCTGTGAGGTCCATTATGGATCCCAGGGTCTGTGGCCCAGGAAGCGTCGTATGTCAGAAAGAGATGCTGCCTTTGGTCTGAACACTTCGATGGGCCTTGGAGCATATCTTGGTATAATGGGTTCTCGAAGAGATGTTGTAACTGCTTTATGGAAGACTGGGTTGGAAGGAGTTTGGTATAAGGTTTGATACATAGCTGCACACCTAATTGTTTCCTGATTTATAGATTTGGTTTTCTATGCAAAATTTTCTTATCTTTTGATTTTGTCGTATTTGTTCTGGGGACTAATAAGTATGTACATATATATGTTGGAGTAGAAAAAAGTTTTGCCTTGTAGAAATGGGACTTAACAAAATAGTAGTTTTATAAGGTATTTTTAAAGTTGATCATGTTGATGCTCTTCATTCAGTATAAATGATTTCCCTGTCCATGATGAGAGATCTCTTTCAGAATTAATGTATTTAGTTTCTATGATGTTTAAGCCAGTTGTAATCTTCCAAAAATGATTAGAATAAAATAAAATAAAATCGACACACACACCCCCAAAAAATTAATAATGAAAGAATTACTCCCTTGATCCAGAACCATAGTCCCATATGAGTTCTTTCTATCGCAATCTGGGAAATCCTAATATTCAAATTTGTTGTGGACTTAATTGGATTTAATTAATGCAAATGTCAGTATGTAAAATAGTTGACAAACTTTTTAGTTATAAATTCGTTACTTTGGAAGTTTAGTGACTTCGCATCACATTTGGAATTTTTGGATCTCAAATTGATCGGGTAATAAGTGAGAACAGGACTCTTTTTGTGGAAATGAGGGGGTTAATAAGAAAAAGAGAAAAAAGGGAACACACCCACCCACTCCCCGCGCATGAGGTCATCTTAATTGATAATAAGTTTGTAACTGTTTCATTCTTCGTGAAATAATGTTTGGCCTTTTCTCTGTGCAGTGCATAAGATGTTTGAGGCAGACTTCTGCTTTTGCTTCACCTGGAGCTAGCAGCCCACCTTTTCAACATGATAGACAGATGTGGTGGATCAGTCGCTGGGTTTGTTGCTGTCCAATGTGTGGCGGGACTTGGGTTCGAGTTGTATGAATGGATTTTTTTAATTTCAGTTAATAGGTGAGCCCACACCCTTGATAACAAGCTAAATTCTAAATTCTGATCTCCACAGGAAATTTAATTATTTATTTTGAGGTACCAATAAGTGGAAAAAATCTGCAAAATTAGAAAACAGAAACTGAAATGGAACTTGTGCATAAAAAATAACTCAGCCCTCAGGAAGCATCCAATAAAATCGTATGTTTCAGCATATTAGTTGGAAACTAGCAAATAGTCTCCTATAAGCTTGGAAAGCTAATATTACTTCGTAATCTTGATAATCTTTCTGATATTTTGGAGACTGAAAACACAGTATGCTCTATGTGTTTATCAAGTGGTGAAATTAATCCTAGCTACTGCAATCAGAGTTGGGGAGAGCTGTAAGGAGCTTTCAGGCTTTCAAATCTGGTTGAAAGAATGATTTTGCATTATGTCCCTTTTAATTACTCATTTTTGGAGTCTTTTGTGGCTATCCCATGAGCCTGCCTGTTTTTCTGCATCTTAATTGTGTTTTGTGGCATACAAAATACGCTGCAGGCCTAATCAGTAAGCAACGTAAGGTTCAACTTATTCGGCTCTAAATATTCCGTGACAGACAGTTTGAGTTTTAAGATCATCTTAAGATGCAATATATGGCGAAGGATGACTTTTTGCATGTGTCAAAATATCACTACATTGATTTATATAATTAAGCACTTATTGTTTTTTATCGTATACCTCGATCTGCTGAGTTCAAGTAGATCGAGTACCATCATGTTATCACATGTTAACTCTATCTTCTTCTCTGATTTTCAGATTGTAAAACCTTTTCGCATGTGGATCAGTTTCCATTGCATTTAATTCAGATGAGCTGTTGCATAAGCTATATGGATATTCAGCTCGTTGGAGTAAATATAGTTCAAACAGGAAGACATTTACTTGCATTTTTGATAGTCCATTATAGAAAAGGAAGGTTGCATAATCTTCATATTCATCTGCGTCTGATGAACCCGACAAATACATTCACAGCTCAGCAGGTATACGATATTGTCTCTGAAATGGCTTCTTTGACAAGATACAGTTGGTGGGCAAGAGTTCTGCTTAGATTTTCACGAAGATGGAACATATAACCGCCAGAACTGCAATTGGCTCAAGAAATGGTCTTTTAGATATTAGAAACTTTTATATGTTAATGTAAATTAAATTCAAATTTTCATGCAACTGCATACGTATGATGAGTGTACTTTTGTTGTTATAGGAGTAACAAATCTTCATATGTAGTTGTTCATTTCTTTCCAAATGCAATACGTTAAGCCGCTGCCACATGATACCAGAAATTGGTGGCAGATTATTCCTTTTTTTTCTTTCCTTCTACTGAAGTAGAGAAAGTACAAGGTCGCTGTCGACATTGTTATATAATGAAATTGTTATATTGATCTTGTTAGTCAAATCTTCGACTTCAACGTTTTGAAGTTTTAGGATACAAATTTGTAGATTTGTATACCCTTTTTTCTTACTAATCATTTTGTTAGATTTTATAATATAAATTTCTTCTTTTAGCTAGTAATCTATTTATTCTAACTAGTTGGCATAGAGTAATTTTTCAGAGCTATATTTTTTTTTGGTTTCTAAGTAAACAAATGTACAAGGTTTCCACTAGACCAACATGTCTTTTTTTATTCAGAGCTATTTTTGCATTTGGTTGATTCAACAATTTTGTAGATTATGTTACAATTGTGTTCGGAATAAAACTGTTATTGAATAGTAGCATTTTTCATCGGGAAGATCATCAATTTGGTTTTCTCAGTTTAAGGAACAACTTATTCAACATATTTAAGAAAAAGTTAATTATTATTTGTTTTTTGGTCAATGGAAAAAGTCAATATTAAATAAAATGTAAATTGTCTTAATATAATCCGAAAGGCATATGTTGATTTAAGATTTGAAATACAAAAAAGTACACAATACAAAACACAAATTCAACTCAGCTAAATTAGTTTGTTCACTCGATTTATTTATTTGTCAAAAATTATTTTATAAATCCAAATATTTTAGATAAATCAGTCTGTTCACTCAATTTACTTATTTGTCAAAAATAATTTTATAAATCCAAATAATATTTGGTTTTAATTTTAAACGACTTCTAAGTTAGTTTGTATACTTTTTTGAAAAAAATGAACAAAAGTAAAATAAAAAATACAACTAAAATAATAAAAGAAAAGTTGTATACGTATAAAACGTAGATAAATATATGAACATATACTAAAATAATTGCATCTAAAAAGATAAAGATCTGCTTTATCTAAAAATAATTATATATATATATATATATATATATATAATTTATACATATAAAATACATATGGAGTATATTAAAGAGAAAAATAGGAAAATATAATGCGATGACTAGTCATTAGTTATAGAATCTGCCGGAGGTGGAGAGAGCACCCCGGAGAATTGTAGAACCGTCAGACATCACAGACCAGAACTCACACATGAAACTGGAGCTCTAATCAAGTTTTAGAGAGAGAAACAAAATTTTAGAGAGAGAAAACAGTAATTCGTAATATGAGTAGCACGGCGACGCCGGGTGGAGCGCACGCGCTGGCGTTCAGAGTGATGAGACTATGCCGTCCCACATTTCAAGTAGACACGACTCCCCTACGGTTCGACCCAGTCGATCTCCTTGCCGGCGAAGACCTCTTCGACGACCCTGTCGCCGCCACTCACCTCCCTCGTCTGCTCCACGACAAGTCCAATCCATCTATTAACACCAGCACCGACTCCTCCGATCTCACTTACCGCTCCAGATTACTCCTCCATCACCCTTCCGATGCCATGGGCGTCTCTGGCCTTCTCGTCCTACCCCAGTCCTTTGGGTCGGGTTCAATTCCCTTTTCTCCTTCATATATGTGTTTTTAAAAATTCTCAATTTCGATTTTTTTTTCAGGGCTATATATTTGGGGGAGACGTTTTGCAGTTATATAAGCATTAACAACAGTTCTAACTTTGAAGTGAGAGACATTGCTATTAAGGTGATTGTACTTTACTCAGTTTCAGTTGGTATACTAATAGCCCATCTTATTTTATCTTACATTTTACAATTCTTGATTTTCTAATGTTTATGCCGTTGCGACTTCATATTATATTTCAATTTCAATTCTCAATTGAAGCTCTGCTCACCAAGAAGGGTTCATTCCATTATAATTTGTAAGCACTAAAATAATTTTGTTAATGAAAATGTAATAAAGAAAACATATTTCAAAAAAGATAAAAATTTGAAAAATTCAGATACCAACTATGCTTATTGTAAAACTGGTTGGGTTGGCTGAAAGTGAAGAATGTACGAGTCTTGTATTTCCTCTTTTCCTTTCAATATTATAAGTAAATCAATGAGGACTTATACATGTTCAAATTACATTCTAGATCATCTAATGCAAATGCAATTTTGAAGAGCCGTTATTTGATTTATTACAGGCAGAGATTCAAACAGAGAGGCAGCGAATAATGCTTTTAGATACATCAAAATCGCCTGTTGAATCTATACGTGCAGGTGGACGATATGATTTTATCGTGGAACATGATGTTAAAGAACTTGGTGCACACACGTAAGTTGTTTCTTGTCTGTTGTCTTCTGTTGTTGAATAAGTTCAGTTGTTGTACAATTTTTCTGAACTTTACCTTGTAAGGTTGGTTCGACATCTTTAGGTTGGTGTGCACTGCTCTGTATAGTGATGGAGATGGTGAGCGCAAATATCTTCCTCAGTTTTTCAAGTTCATGGTTGCAAATCCACTTTCAGTCAGGACAAAGGTACTGCCCACAGATATCTGGCTATGCATGCTATTTGCTCAAACAAATATAAATGTTAATAATAACTACGAATAACATATGTCTATGCCCAGAGTCATTGCTTCGTAGCTGTTATTAGGTTTTAGCATATGTAATCCTTCACTATTTGCTTTCTTTGTTTTGAACTTAATAATGGTCAATCTTCCTGTGCAGGTTCGAGTTGTGAAGGTAGGTTGACCCTGTTTAAATGTTCATAAGTGTGAGTCCATGTTCTTGCTTTAGTGAACTCGCATTTCTTCACAGACATGAGAACTCTCCATTGCCATGAGAATTCTCAGTTAAAGAACTTATTAATTTGTGGTAAGGTGGCAATTAGTGGTGGGCCAGTGGTCATGTTTTCCAGTTCATGGGGTTCAAGGAGTTATTTCCATTTATTTGATTGGTTTCTAGACAATCATTCGTTGTTACTTCTTTTCCTAGCTAAAGTCAGATTTTCTCAATGTCAATGTTTCCATTTATCTTTCAGAGATTCATCCTTCACATAATAGGAAAATTCATTTTATTCTCAGGACACTACATTCTTAGAGGCTTGTCTCGAAAATAATACTAAATCAAATCTCTATATGGATCAAGTTGACTTCGAGCCAGCTCAGAATTGGACAGCAACACTACTAAAAGCTGATCATCACAGTTCGATAAACAATGTCATAAGCAGGTTGTTTGACAAATTGGCTTACTATAGCCATTATAGTTTCAAGTGTCATTGACAATGTGCTTTTAATGCATCTTGATTCTTATGGCCTCACTTATATTTGAAAACTCTTAATCAACAACTGCTTTGTTCACAGCGAGGTATTCAAGCAACCTGTTCTTATTAGATCTGGTGGAGGAATTCACAATTACCTCTATCATTTGAGAATGGCCTCGCATGGACCTACACAAGTGAAAGTCGAGGGGAGTAACATCCTTGGCAAACTTCAGATAACATGGCGTACAAATTTGGGTGAGCCAGGGCGTCTGCAGACACAGCAGATTCTTGGTAGTGTAAGTTACTATGCTATATACCTGTTTAATGAGAAAAATCCACTTCTATGTAATCTTGGAGTATTGACAATTTTATTTCTTTGTTGGATACCATGATAAGTTTGTAAATCATATCACTGAATATGTTGACATTGTTGGTAACTCAGAATAGAAAGTAGTCTTCAAGTCATATTGTTTATTATTGACAACATGTTGCCATTTAGAGAATCCTTCGTTTGACATCTGAAAATCACTTTCCTGTAGCCTATTGCTCGAAAAGAGATTGAGTTGCAAGCTGTGGATGTACCATCTGCCATCAGCTTGGAAAAGCCTTTTATGGTAAGCATTATTTGATGTTATAATGAGCACAAGAGTCAGCTTCTTTGGCAAATAATTCCAATCTAAATATTTAATCTTCTTCCTTCTGGCTCAACTTGGCTGTTTCTTGAGAAATACTATTGAAACTGTGAAATGTGTCTTTTATGTGGTTCCGTTTACAAGAACCATAATTTAATCTGCTACTCAATATTCTAGCTTTTCCAAAGTAGCTAGTATCGTGTTATTAGTTTAGAATCTGCACGAATCATGAAAAAATGTTTATGATGTGGTGAAGCCTTACATTTCAAATTAATCAATTTTCTATGAATACTACAAGATAGCTGTAAGACTCTCTCTAAGAATCTTTTTCTCTCAACTTTAAAATCTGTATTCGAAAAGGTATTATATCCATGAGCATAGTAATAACAACTTTATCTTTTGTTTCATTCCATGTGTTTTACTTGCGCAACTTCTTAGTTTAATCCAAAAAATCTTTACTATTTTATCTTTGGATATATTTTTTTAATCCATTAGCTAAGATGAGTGCTGATATCAGGGATTACCTTGTTTGGTGATGGTTTGTAATTAATGAGTACTAGTTTTGTTTCCCGTGCTAAGCACGGGTTCTATTTTTTATAGTTGAATATTTGTACAAATTAATTATAAAAATTAAACTAATTTGTATATTTTTAATTATTGTAAATAGTAAAAATGTTTGACTTGTGGATTTAGTTATTTTATATTTTTTTTTAATTTTTTATAAGTATTTTTTAGGTTATTTGAATGTATTTTTAATAAGTTCTTTTTACATGGTTTCTCATAATTATATATTTTAATACATATTTTAATAAAATTTATTACAATAAAAAGTTAAGAATTTAAAACTCTACATAAATTAGTTTATTACATAAAAATTGTAGTTGATCACAAATTAAATTTTAATTGAATAAGTGATTTTAGTTTGGTTTTTCCTAACTCGTTCAAAAATGGTTTTATTGAATGTTGAACCGAGTTGGAACGGTGATAAAGTTAATTTAAACACCTATTTAAGAGGTTTTGGATAAGATCTTTGTTTGACTTTTTATATACAAAGAAAGATTACAGACTATATGTCTCCTAAGATCGCAGTATTGCTAAATACTTGTCATGGGTGGATACTTGGAGTTTAAACAATAGAGATATTATACAATTTATAATCTTAGGCTTCCTTTGGTGCACACCGTTGAAAGTCCCAAAAGAAAAGGGTTTGCTCGGGAGTTGTTTATACATAAGCATATGAATATATGTTTGAAATTTCCTGGCTCTCAGCATGTAACTGAGTTAAGCTGCAAACCTTCTGGCTTCAGCAAACTGCGTACTGAATAATCTGGCTAAACCCATCATGAGTGCTAACATGTATGCTTCCGTAGGTACGCTTGAATCTCACAAATCAGACAGAGAGGATACTGGGTCCTTTTGAAGTATGGTTGTCACAAAGTGATTTGCCGCATGAGAAAGTTGTCATGGTTAATGGCCTTCAAACAGTGGTAAATTATTTATGATTTGTTTTCCCAATGTTAAACTCTCTTAGACTATGTTTGGTACTTGGAAAACTCGAGAGAAAGAGTGGGAGAGGGGGAAAAGGAAAAACAGGGGGGGAATAATAATGACAAGAAAACAGGGTCATAATTGATAATTCTTATCGTATATTCTGAGATTTGGTTTATTGGATTTAGATGAGTCATGTATCTCTAACTAGAACCATTAAAGTTGAATTTTTTTCCCCTTTCAAATAAGCATTAATAAATCTGTCATTCTCCTCCTTACATATAAAAACTTAGTTATGGTACTGATTTCTGTTTTGACTCTTGACACAGGCTTTACCTCGGTTGCAGGCATTTGGCTCTTCAGAACTCCAGCTTGTAAGAAATCAATATGTTCAGATATGCCTATAAAGTCATTTTGTCTAAAGAAACAACACTACAAATTATACAACTTTAATTCTTGTAATCTTCGATTGAACAGTTTTCTCAAGAAATTTTTGTTGCATGGAAATGTCATATAATATGATCTGTGTTCCACTTCACCGCTTTATTTTATTTTTATTTTTGGTTACTGTTGCATTTTAATCAAGTCCCTATGTTTGTGCAGAACCTGATTGCTACCAAACTTGGGATTCAGAGAATCACAGGCATAACAGTTTTTGATACAGGTGAAGAGAAAGCTTACGACCCTTCACTAGATTTGGAGGTCAGTTCTTTTGATTTTACTCAATTTTCTTGCATTTCAAATGTCACAAATTTCTTGAGGAGTTTAATGCTACTTTGTCCTATCCTATTCCTTTTTATAATTTTTGGTGTATTTGTCCCAACACTAATCCACAGAAGAGCCCACTAGAAAAGTTTGTAAATTTAGCAAAAATGATTCTAACCACCTCGTTTGAGACTTGAGTCTATATGACAGTAGGGCCTCCATGAGCAACCAACTTGAGTTGTCTTGACTCACCATTATTCCTATCACGAAGATTATGATTGTTAGACTTGGTAACAATCATTCACTTTTGGTATGCAAAATGGTGGTAGAGATAAAGTTGTACACACTTGTCTAATCCACAAGTTCCAACCTTGGATAATAGGTATTACTAATGGAAAAATGATAATAAAATACAATAGGTTATAGCCCTTTAGAGTTTCTGTTCATACAAGTTTTTAAATTATTCTTGTTTAGTTGTTTAACCTAGCCTATCCAGCAATCTGTTGTTCGCTGTCTAGTCTTGTGGTGCTTTATTATCAAATTTTGAAACCTGGAAAAACCATAGTGCTTTGTAATAATCATCCTATAATATTGTATGTGCATGGTGCAGATTTTTGTAGATTCAAATTGATCGCCATGTTTTGACTGGATTCCCTTCAGATTCGGATGTAGCATAGCCTCAGCTGTCATTTGACGTAGTTAGATTTTAGGGATTTTTTCCTTATATTTAATCCCATGTGTATGTTTATTTTTTATCCAATGTTGCATGATGTAATTTGTCTTTCCTAGGTTGGAAGTTACAAAGCAAGCTTCAGTTAAAATACTGTTTAACTTACCAAATTTATTTTTAATTATTGATATATTCAAAATCTTATTCAACTATGATTGTAATCTGTTGTGAGTTTTACTTTGTATCCATATATCATGGAAATCACTGGATTGAGTGATTTAAAGAGAGCTTAGAATTTTTTATTTTTTATTTTTTTGGGTACTAAAAAACCATAGAATTAATACAAGTTAGAACTTGGCCGATCCTGTTTTCTCAGACGAACAATGAAACAAAGGTCCAATATTGGCATTTTAAATAAAGGTTATCTTTGCTGATAATGGAGTTTATTACTCCTCTGTCCCATCAAATAAGTTTTTTTTTTTTGATAATTTATAAATATTAAGAAATTATTAATTATTATATTAACTTTATATAAAATGTCAAAAATAACTTTGTATTTTTTAATACATAAGAGTAAATATTTTTTATCTCTCTTAAATGATTTAATTTCATTATATTTAATTGAGAGTATTTTAGAAAATGAATCATTAAATTTTTTTAAAAAAGTAAATGTTTTATACGATGAAACAACAAAAAATGACCTAAAAAACTTATTTGAAGAGAACGGAGGGAGTATTTCCAGAACCCCATATTACTGTTTGATGTTGGCAGAAGAGTGTTTAAAGAGACTTTTCCGCGTTGCATAAGCAGAAACCCGAAAAAAAAAATGGTTGTGATATTGAATTCTTTCTGAAATTAATCTCTTTTTTTATTACAGAGTAGGTCCCATCCACTAATACACTTGACAATTTTTTTGTTACAAAGGAGATCTCACCCACTCACACACGTAACAATTATCTTGTAAGGTTCAAAATCCAAGTCCTTACCTCCTCATTTTTTAGAGGAGGTAGTTGATGGTCAATAAAACCATCCAAGTAGAACTGTCAGGGCCTTTAGCTAGTGTTCTTGAGAAATGGCCCGGTTTGGCCCATTCTTCGAAAGAAGTTTTTATGTGATCCCTATCTACCAAAATTTTTACTTCTGGTTCAAGCATGTCTTGAGTTGGTACGAAAATAGGATCCCCAATAGCCGAAGACAAAAGGTTCATATGAGAAAACATAAGTAAACGTGCTTCCGCTTGAGCCTAACGGTCATGTAAATACAACCACCATTTTTAAGTACAGTGTATTCTTCCCAGTCAATACCCTTCTTTTGGCTGGATATAAAATCAGTAACATCATGCACAATTTCAATGAAATGAAAAGTAAATCAACAAAACAAAAGGTGAAGGCAGACAATAAACTTCTCTTCCAATGAAAGCATATAGTATAAAGTCATTATTTACAGAATAAAACAAAAGAAACTGCAAAATAAACCAAAGCAACATGAATGAAAGAGAGAAAGAACATGTTTGTCAATGTTCCAAATAGTTAAATTCATCATCATCTCAACAAAGAGGCTTTCATATATGGGCTAGGCCGATTGTCCCCAGGTGGCAGCCCAGTTGGCTTCACTACCAACACGAGGCATGCTTTTGGTCTTGGAGTAGACATCAACCTTGAAGTTTGCCCCACACATGTATCCCTCACTATCCACCCTTGGCATTGCCTTCAGCTTCTTTGTTGGATGCTCAAAACTCATCAACCCTCCTTCACTGTGGTACATGCATCCTGCAACCAATCCCAAACATTATTGTTATCAACAAATTATGACAAAATAAATACCGTAACGAGTTTTTGTATATCAAATTACATTTATTGCCTTATTCAAAAGAAGAGCGTTCTGAACTAACTCACAACCTCGGTAAAATTTGAACTAGCATAATCAAAACATTGCTACTTACCGTTGGGGAAGGGAGCATAAGATTTGGCACAGCTGGCTTTAATAAGGTCAAGATTTTCGGAAATCATAAGAGAGCCATCTCTGGCTATACCCCAATGGAGCTTCACTCCTCCATTAGCAGCCACCGCTATAAAGACAGCCCCCTCCTTGTTGTCATAGAGCACAAATCCATAGCTTCCTTCAAGTTCCTTGAGGACCTGGTGGGCCGGGTATGGGCCCCTGTCCCGAAGGGTCCGATATGCCTCAATCACAAACATTGCCTCATTCCCACACTTTGATAACCCATACTGCTTGTTCAATGTGTTCAAGTTGTTCAAACTTCCCAAAAATGTACAATATATGTCATCCATCCCACAGAATAACCTACAATTTATCCATTAACATATAAATAAACATGCTTAAACTTAAATAAAAGAAAAGAAAATAATTTTTTACTAGACACAAAGCGGATCCACATCAAAGGTATGCTAATTACAGATGATATATTGTGCGCATCACACAATGTTGTATATGGAATGTGATATAGGAGGAATACTTTTACACAACAAAAAGATTACCAATTGCATCACATATTTTGGAGAGAGAGAGTACCTATGATTGGGGTAAGGGCGAGCAGGAGGGGCAAAAGCAAGAGAGGCCTTATTTGGGAAGGAGAGGGAGAAAGCATTGATGGGGTTAGAGGACATGAAATCCTTGAGAGAATCCTGAGGGAGCTGCTTTGGCTTTGCTGCAATATTACTACTACTATTGGCAGGAGGGCTATTCAGCTCCTTTGGTGCATTCACCATTTCCTTGTTAAATATTCCCAACATTTTTCTGATCTTCTACTTCCAAATTTTCTGATCTATATAACAATTCAATCCGACGAAAAAACTCCTCAAATCAACACAAACTTCAAAATACAGACCAACCCACAAATTAAATCTTATAGGAAAATGAGATCCGACCAACAATGACTAAATCAAGCATATGAATATTATGAACAATGTATCAACATACATATATATAGGAGAGAGGCATGATAAAAGATTAATAAACAAGAGGAAAACGAGAAATGTTGATGTTATCTTGTACACGTGGAATAGTGTAGGAAAGATAAAAGACACATTTAAGGTTATAATAGTCAAAAGACTATGACATCGACAAATGCGATTGGTTGAATATTTGTGTATCTTTTTTTAATCAATCCTTGTTTAGATAAATACGAACTAATAGATAGATAACAATATCCAAACGTTAACATGTTACAAGGTTCAAGGCAGTTAGAAAATTACGGAGGATTGTCGTACTATATTACTAATTTACTATATTTAAATATTATCAATATCATATACACTATCTCTTCTGAAATTAAAAATACATTTCAATTTATATAAATTAAATTTACGAAAATTTATAATTTAAATAATATTCTTTATTTTTAATAATTTTAAAATAAATATCATAAAATGCATAAAAATATTTTTTTATAAATTATTATCACAAAATTATTAAGATTTACAAATACTATAACTTGTCTAATTTTGAAACCCAAAAAAAAAAATCCTAAAACTGAAGGTAATCAAATTATTTCCTTCATTTAACAAATTATCTATTATTCCATTCGTCTCATCCTCTTTTAAGTCGGTCAGTAAAAGGAAGCGGTCTTTAAGGCTTATCCACAAAATATAAGGCGAGGCCGCGATGGTGACAATGAGACACATCCTAGTCATCACCAACTCATCCGTTCTTTGCCCTTTTTATCCAAGTTTTCTCCCCCAATTAGAATTTTGATCGCCATGTTATGCTTTTGACCATTGACATACATTTTAACTTCATTATGATATATCTTTAAGATTTTAATGATTTCGAAAATCAATTTGTTAAAAGGCAATAAACATATATCAAAATTTTAGAAATATACAATTAGTATTACAAATTTTCAATGGTTTATAGTGAAAGAGACTAAATAAATTTACAAGATTGAATTATAAATTTTTCATATTAAATTTCGCACATGTGTCTCTAAATTGACATTAGACGCATGCTATAGTGCCCAAAAAATTTAAATCAAAATTAATAAGACCTTCCTTCTTGTCATTTCGACATTATTTTGTTACATAATTTATGTTGCGTAAATCGATAAGTAAAACTCATCGGTCGTATCACAAATCATTTTCAAAAAGTTGATATCCTTTTTAAAGCATTGTGTGGTTCCTTAAATTTTTTTCATTAAGTTTCATTTGAATTTTTTATTTTGATTTGTAAGAGAATTAATATTGCCAAATATATTAAAATTTTATTGGATAACAATTTTGTTGTACCTTTACAAAGTAAATATAAAGTATTCATTGTAACCACAAAAAAATAAAAATAAAGTATTCATATTCCTTCCTTTTGGGCATCTTAAAATTGAAAAAAGATTTAGCAAAGCCTATTATTGAAAGGATCGGAGATCCAAAAGATTTGGATTTGAACCGATACATTAATTATACAATAGAACTCAAAAGAAACTTTACTGTATTTTCCTGAAATAAAAAGCAAATCCAACTTCTTCGTTCTTCCTGATAAGTCGCAAAGCCTCGTTTTGAATATTGTTGACTGATAATTGATACGCATGCCACTCCATTATTAGATGGGGCTTTCACAAAAACTACAATCTATTTTTAATTAAATTCTCATTTTCTGAATTGGGCTTTATCACCAAGAAGATATGCGCCTACAAAGAATGCAAACTGAGTTGGGCCCATAATCTATTTTTAATTAAATTCTCATCTTCTGCTCTTCTTAATTATGGGCCTTGTGGATGATTAATGTTGGTTAGGTGGATTTCAAGCATTTGTTGGAATTAGTTCTGCACTCCAAGTACAACTTTGGGGAGTTTATCATGGTCTACTCTTAGTATAGGATTTTGGCTTCTGAGAGAGAATTTTAGAGGTGGACTCGCAAGTTGTGGCTACTGCCATTATAAAAAGGAATGGCGGTAATTTCTCAAATAGGAATCTATTTGAAGTTGTGTGCGATCTATGTAATACTAATTTTAGTTAGTGCGAAAAAAAAAAATGTGCGGACTGGTTAACTTCTGGTTAACTTCTACATTAGTGGATGACGTAATAGGTTTTACTCCTTTGGAACACCTTCGGAATGTTTTTCAAACGCTTTTACATGAAGATGCTATTGGGAGGACTACTCCCCATCTTATTTAATTGTTTCAAACGCTTTTACATGAAGATGCTATTGGGAGGACTACTCCCCATCTTATTTAATTGTTTGTTTCTTTGTGTTTTGAGTTTGTAACCCCAAAATAACCCAGAAAGTAGTAGTTTTATAGAAAGTCATACACTTTTTTCTTTTTCTTTTTTTTTTTTGCATTCTATTCTTCTGAAATTTATAGATTTGAAATATTTACTTAGTTTAATATGGTTACGACCATTTGGACAACAATTGAGTCATTATAATCTCAATCTATAAGGTATATTCAGATATAGTTATATTTAGAGTTAATTTCACATGTGGCAACACTAGATAGTTTTGATCGGAGATAGATATAACTACCGATCAGCAGAACTAAATGCATCCGGAAGTATCAACTTCTAGAGATTAAGAATGTTGGAGATTGGCATGTCGAGCTACATACAATGTTACTCCCTCTATTTCTTTTTATATGTAATTTGATTTTTTATATGTTGGATAAAGTTTCCCTAAGTCTTATATTTTTGCCTAAAGATCGACGAGAAGACTTGTTTGTTTGGACTCTCTCTCTATACATATATTTTATCATTGTATTTCAAAATTTCTCAGACTTTTTTTCTGAATCTTTCCATAGTAATATTTCGTTATTTCTACAATCTATAAGAAGCGTCAAACAAATTCTAATTCTAATTTTTAAAGTAAAGTAAATGCAGGGATATAAAATCTCAATTTTATTTTATTATTTTTTATTATATACTTTAATCAGTTTTGTCCACTTCCAATTTTGAGAGAAATGGTCTGTATAAAGAAAATTGTACATAAGCAGAAACCTACCATTTATAACGTAAGTTCCGTGCAAATTTTATATATACCTGGTGAGTATAATTTTTTCTTTAATTTTAGACTTACTAATGCACCTAAAATTGACCTTTATCTTTTAACATTATTCAAATTCAAATATAAGTACGCCACCTGGTCGAGTTGGACTTTGGACTCACTGCCCGTCAAGTAAGGGAAATGTGATGATACAAAATCTCCACTTAATTTTATTAACATCTTTTGTTTATTCCATTTGGTAATCAATTGAGTCCACTGTCATATCGAAAAAAATAAAATAAAATAACCCGTATACAAAGTCAATAGTTTTTTTTATATTTTTATTTGGCGCATATATTTATCTTTTAACATTACCGCAATTACAATACGGCAATGAAACAATTATTGGTGGGGCATTGAGAAAAAAGTGGTCAATTTACAGTGGCCACGAAATTATTATTGTTACTAAAATATAATTAAAAAAATCATTGTCTAAGAAAAAATCTAAAGAAGATGGAATAACAAAAACAGGAACCCACAAAAAAGTTTTTGTGGTGGGTAGGTTGGTACGACGGGAGAGAGGATAATGATACGGTCACGTGTACGGATTTAGAATTATCTAGAAAGACGTAAATAATATTATTTGGTTTCCATTTTTATATTATCATCAATCACGTGCATGTAGTTGGATAGTTATGAGACGGTGGTCCGTCATTATATGATTATATCATACACGATGAAGACGCGGATTAGAACCGTAAACTAATTGAATTAAATCCGGCTAGAGTCTAAATGAGTCTAGGTAGGTTGAATAAGTTTTTTTAACGAAATATTAATTGTGTTTGTAATCAATTTTTTTAAATAATTAAGTTAAGTTGAGATTGAAATAAATCGAATTAAACAGTATAAATTTGAATTTATTTGAATTTTTAAAATCAAATTAAACTGAGTCTAAGTATTTAAACAAATAAAAAATTATATTTGAGATCGACTCATAACCTAAGTAAACAAATTACGTTGAATAAACGAATAACTCGATTCATTTATAATTCAAACACAAACTGAGACTCTCATGTTGAGCGGAATTATATGAATATAACGAGTGAATAAGAAGAAAAATAAAAGTTCAAGGCAAAGATCACAAAACCAAGAGAGAAGTATGAGTATGAAAAAAATGATAAATTGTATATAAAATTTAATTATAATAGAATGGATAATTTTCATCTACAAGTGCAAGATGATAAATTGAGATAGAAGTATGAGAATGAAAAAATTGATAAATTATGTATAAAATTTAATTATAATAGAATAAATAATTTTCATCTAAAAGAATAAGTTTAAAAATACACATAATTTTGTTAAAAATGAAAAAATAAAAAATTAATTTTACACATAAATAATTAAATAAACGATGTATATAAAATTTATTTCTATCTTTATGCCATTTTATTCTATAAGATCAAAAGCACAAGGAAATATCTACCGTTCTTGTCAATCACTAGAACTAGTTTAGCTGTTTTACTAGTTGTTCTTTATTTCTTCTATTTTATATTATATCCGATCCGCATTGAGCATTACTTTTTATTATTCAGGTTATTATACGTCGATAATATTATTTATTTTTCAGCACACTAAAAGTAGACCATTAGCTAGATAAACTTAAAGCCATTTTATTTTAGACATAAACCAATACACACTAAAAAAAAGAGACCATATATTATAATTGAATCCAATTACTTTAATTATTAATGATTATACAACACTTGATTAATTCGTTATACTTAAAAAGAGGTGGTACAGAACGACAATTAATTTGTTACTAGTATTAACAGAGCCAAAAATATATATTACTACCTAAATCTCCAAAATATTGGAACCAAAGAAAACATACACCGTAGAAGAAAAAACGCTAAAAATTTAGCTCACACTCACTCCCACTTGCACACAAAAAATCTCAAGTCAAACCGAGAGAAAACTTACAAAATTTTAAAGGTGACGATCAAAATTTTAGAAATTTTCATCCCAGCATTTGGGTCAAAACTATGCAACCCTCTTTAATGTTCTCTTCGTGTTAAAATTATAAGCACGTCTTGATCTTTTAAATTGAACAATAACATCTTGAACTTTAAATTAACGTAATTTATGATAATTATATATACTAATTATGTAACAATTAAATTCTTTTATTATAATTATAAAATTATGATGATTGTATCAAATTAAATCAACTAAATTGATCATAATTTAATATATAATACTTCTTTCTTACTGTGTACGTGTATGTATGTTTATGACTGTTATGGTGTCCCGTATATATCTCCATGACGATATGTTGCGGATGGACTTATGGTCAATGTATGCGAAAAGCGTCAGCGCTGACGAAATATGAATGATTGGAGTATCATATATTTCCATCATTTATTTATAATGAATATATGTGAGTTTATTGCTTTAATAGCATTTGAATATTTACATGCTACTATTATGCCAACTTGATGAAATAATTTAATTTTCTGAATTATATTAAGTTGTTTATACAAATTAAATTTGCATGTGTAATTTTTTCCCCCTCGGTTAATATAAGAAGAACTCGATAACGATTACGGGTCTAAGACATCGGATTTTTATTGTTGTGTATACAGATTGCTTTTTTCTTCTTCTTTTGTTTTATGAATAAATATTTAGTTAGAGGGAGTTAAGTGAGGCCAGCTAACGTACGAATATACATCTTTAAAAAGTTTTATATTGATTGGTATGTTCTATAAAACTTTGTTGATGTTCATCTTACAAGTTTTAGGCCATGTTTATTTCTACTTAATTATTTTAAGTGACTTTAAATTTTGTGAAGATGAATTTTTGTTTTGTTTTGTAATATCAATGTAAAGCACACGAATGACCAGACTGATAAAACCATCAGTGATTGTTACAAATGAAAATTGAGATTTAGTTGTCTAAAAAATTATTATCTTTTTATACTCTGATATGATTATTAATTTCATTAATTATCGGCTATTTTATCTAAAAAGTGGAAAAGTACGCGGTTTGTAATTTGTACGGTATTTTAAACATTATGAACTGAGTTAGGTTCATACACAATGATTTTCGTATTTTTAAAGGTGTTTTGGGGTGTGATGGCGCCAGAGGGGAGGATTGGCTTTTCAGTTGCTAATAGTCGTTTATCACCGCCTGATTTCTTCCATGTCATATATGGCTAGGCATGGCAACGGGACGGATATGGGACGGAGGAGCTATTTTCAAATCCTACCCATTAAACTTACATAGTCTTCCAAATCCATCCCGCCCCATTAACGATTCTACCAAACCCGTCCCGCCCCTGCCCGGTTACCTAAAATTATTATTTTTATTTGATTTATTTCTTTATTTTTTTTATATTATTCTCTTACAAAATCTTCTAAAATTATTATAAAATATATTTTATATATAAACGGGTCAGAGTTAAATGGGGTGAGATGGTAAATCTCATACCTTACTCTAACCCTATAAGGTTTAACTAATTAGATCCCATTAAGGTCGGAGTTAGGCGAAAAATTAACTGATCGGATAAAATTGCCATCTCTATATATGCACTTCATGTATGAGATTTTCTGCCCTTTATTATTGTTTTTAATAAAATTATAAACTCGTATAGTTCAAATTATAGAGTGATAGTTTACAATATTGGTTCCTTATAAATTGATAATCAAAAATTCAACTATATATGAAAGAAATAAAATGTAACATCTATAATGGAAATGGTATGGAGCAGAGAGATATAATATATGGTACATTTTCAAAGACGAAACGGTAAAATATTGTTATTGTGGAAAAGATTTGTCTAATACAAAAGGATATGGAAAAATTGAAAAAAAAAATGTTCTTATTTGGATCAGTATAGTCGTATAGATAACGGAAAGTAGCTCAAATACTCAGTACTCTGATTTTTTTTGAAAATATTCTTGGAATATCTCCCATAATGAATTTTAGTAAAAGAAATTGCAATTAATTGCCATACACCAAGTCACCAACTACTCACTTTATGGCCAAAAAGTGGGAAAAGTATAAAACTCACGTTACATCCAAGTATTCAGCTGTGTTCACCGTTCAGCACATGCATTTGTTACATAACTCAATTACTAAAGCCAATAATGCTACAAAAATTGGATGCAATTCGTCCCGATCAAACATGTGTTTTGTTGTCCCCCTCGTTTCTATGATTTTTTTTCTTCATGATTTGATGTTATAATTGAAAAGATATGTTCTGTTCTGTTGTTTAATGGATATCTACAAAAATTGATCCTATTCCTTTATATGTAATTCAATTTATTTAATAAAATATTTGAAAATTTCAAGAAACGAAATCTAGCATTTTCCTTGTTGCTATATATCAACGACCCACGTTATGGCTAAACAGAAAATTGATGGTACATGTACATCCTCCAAGTACATGTTCCTTGGTTGTGTTCAACACATGCAGCTGTGAGTTGTCATATACCCCACCTTGACAACAAATATTATACAAAATTAGAGGCAGAAAAGTGAAAAAAACTCGTGATCAAACATATGTTTTGTTTTTCCATTTTTACAGATAATTATATTGATAATATTATAATAGTTTCAGCATTATATGTATATTTTAATTTTAAATTAAATGACGACATATTAAACCTTAAAGTTAACTTTAATTTAAATGATTCTGTTATTGTAATATTATACTTAGTAGCTTATCACAAAAACATTTAGTCCAATATAACTTTACATGCCAAATTTTCATGAATTACATTAAATTGGAAAATCTTTATGTTATCTTATAATTTAAAAAGTCAACACATATATGTAATTCATTTTAAAACGAAGTACCTCTTTTTCAAAATGCATGACGGTATTATTTTTTTTCACGTCACTTTTGGTAAAATTTAGTACATGTTAAATATTTTATATAATTTTAATTTTTATATTACATTAATCTTCATTTACAATATTTTAAATTTTTATTTTTAAAAAATAAAATATTTAGCATATATTAAAATTCATCTAAAAATATGTGCAAAAAGTCAAATTTCATGGAATAATTTAAATTAATAAAAAAGCGCATGCGTTTAAATATTAGACATTTAGTTGTCCGCCCTGGTTTATACGCCTATTTTCGTAAACAAATGTTACATCAAAAGATATTTGATTGGAAGTTTCTAGGAATTCCTGGAATACCTATTGAAATTAAAGAATCTTTGCAATTACAAGCTAATATAAACACCACGAAAACAAGTACCTCGAAAAAAAATGTTTCACGAAATAATAACTTTAGGAAATAACCATTTGTGTCATTATTAAAACAAAAGGAGATAACCATGTTATGTTTAATATTTTGCATGTGACTTCCGAAATCATTACCCAAATATGTGATATAAATTACGTTGCCACTCTCATTAATTGAATTTTATATTAAAAAGCAAATTTTAAATTTTAAATTTCATGTTACCAAGACAAGTACTCATATTCAATACATTGTTCTTGCTAATTACAAATTTATTTATGGTACTAGTTTATTAGCAAAGTCAAACGAAATATTTATTATGATAGTGATATTGTTATTGTGAAAAAAAATATATCAATTGGGTGAATTTTTTGAATTAGATCACGCTTCTTTAAAATTTGATATTGGTTTGTTTACTTTTTTATCTTCTAGACATTTTTTTCTTTTCGCTTTGCTCTTTTTCTTGGGATATATATCAAGGTCCAGAATTTAGATCTGTGGATATTTCATAATATTTGTTATTAACTATTTTATCTTATATTATATTTTACCGTCACTGTGGGAAAAAAAATTCAAATATTCATAAATACACACACGCTCACATGTATTGTGAGATTTAAGAGAATGAGTTTTTCCCCCCTTCTTTTCTTTTATTTCTCTTTTTTTTTAAGAAATTTTTTTGAGATGGTATGTTTCTCTTGTATATAAAATTATTTTATCCTTTCATTTGTACTAATTATTTTTTCCTTTCTGGAAGGAGGATAAAGTGTTTATCTACATATTTATTTTTATGTGTCACATTATTTTGCAATTATATATTTTTTTGACACTATATCCAATTTACATTTACCCCCATTTTTCATAGGAGGAAATGAGGAATTGTAGTTGACTATATAAGAAAGATCTTTGCAATTATAATTACAATAATTCGAACAACAATTTCTGTATATTTCTAAAATATTTTAGTTTAAACTTCTAGAGTTACCTTATAAATTATAAATGCACATTATACTATCTATTATATTAAAGATTTAGCCTACAGAAAAATTGTTCGTGGGTCTGCATTACATGTAGAAAGAAAAACAATCACACATTGCATATTTTGGAGAAAAAATAATCACTTGATGGAAGAAGACCGATAAAAAGATAACAAAACATACACACATATGCGCCATAAATATTAGTATATAAATTACTTGAGAATATAATTATTGAAATACTATTTAGTTTGTTACCAAGTTTTATCTTCTTCTTTTTCCGGTTTAGTCCAATTTTTCATTTTTCATTCGTTTTCTTATTCTCACGTTCTACCCCCCTCCATAATTAATAGTTTTGTTATTTGTGTCAAGCACTTGTTCTATTTTTTTATAGTTGTATATTTGTATAAACTAATTATAAAAGTTAAACTAATTTGTATATTTTTAATTATTATAAATAGTAATAATGTTTGACTTGTCGATTTAGTTAATTTTGTTCCCCCAATTTTTATAAGTATTTTTTAGATTATTTGAATATATATTTAATAAGTTATTTTATATGGTTTCTCATAATTATATATTTAAGTACATATTTTAATAAAAAATTATTGCAATAAAAAGTTAAGAATTTTACACTCTGCATAAATTGGTTTATTACATAAGAATTAGAACTATAATAAAATTAATTTAGATACTTATTTATGAGATTTTGAATAAAAATTTTATTAGATTTTTTATATACAAAGAAAGATTGTAATATCCGCGATTATTGTAACAGACTAACAGTTGGAAATGCTGCAGTTTTTAAAACAAATTGAGTTGATAATAATCGTCAGAAATACTCCTATATTTATTTAAAATTAAAAGAAATTTTGAGTAAAATTGGTAAAGGAAGAAAGTATACTTATATATATATATATATGTTTGTCATTTTAAAATATAAGATCACATTTGACTTTATAAAGTTAGACGACTCAATTTAAGTACAAAATTTATAAAATTAATTTTAATTAATACAATCACAAATTTAATGCTATATTAATAAAATAGTAGTTTCATAATTTTAAATCCTCACATGAATCTTATAAATTTATCATCCAAAAATTATTTTGACTTTTTATAATTAAAGTGATCTTATCCTTTAGCAAAAGAAAAAGTTAATCTATAAAATGAAAAAAAAAAAAGAAAGATTGGTTGAATTATGCATAAATATTTTCAAACGAGAGTAAAAAACATCAGAAAGATAAATGTTGCAACAAAATAAATATGAGACATTTAAGATAACAATAATAACTGTTAGCATAAATATGGGAAGGTAAGAGTGACATGTAAACGGGTCCAAAATAATGTAACTAAAATATTTATAGAAATATCACATGTAACTATAAAATTGTAAAAATATCATGTAAGAAAAACGGATAATGAAAATATAAAATTTTACCCGTAAAATAATAAACGGCAATAGTTAATTCCGCGTAATAGCTTGCCTATAAATAAAACCTAGATATGCGTGTTCTTATCATTAATTTGTCATTTCCGTTCTCACCACCAACTCTCTCTCTCTCTCTTTCTCCCAACTACTCTCTCTCTAGAAAATTATCGTGATTGTTGTATGGCCGTTAGCCTTTTGAGAAAAGACGTATCCGATCTCTGCCTCGGAAAGCCTCCATTGAGGTACCTTCCGGTCACCGACACTGTCGCCGACGCGTTATCGGCGCTCAAGAGTTCCGGCGACGGACATGTTAGCGTTTGGAGCTACTCGGAATCTGGCGGTGATTGTAAGTGTGTTGGGAAGGTTTCTATGGTGGATGTGATTTGTTTCCTTTGCAAAGATGAAAATGTAATTCGTCCTTCCGATGTTCTGCATTTTCCGATCTCGGATATCTTGCCCAAAGCTCCTGCAATCGTCAGGCATTTGGAGCACAATTCTAGGTATGTTGATTCTATATTTCTATAATTGAATCATATACATATATGTAGTGATGTTAGTTTGATTGAAGATTGCGTGTGTTTAAATTCACATAAAACTATTTATTTAAAGATTCTTTTGATTTTATGACTGATTCATTTATATTTAATGATTTTCTTTTGATTGAATGATTCCCTCGTGCTTAAATTTGTGAACTAACAGTTTTAATTAAGATTCTTTTGGTCTTACGATTCTGTTCTGTATTTTGATATTTTCCTTTTGTGTTTGAATCGATAAACTGGATTTGAATAATTTTTATTTTTCTGTATGTCCCTTCATTTTCTGTGGGTCAGATACTTGTACTAGATGAATTAAGGATTTCTCAATATAGGCGACGAATACAAAGCATTAAGAACTCATATCAAAATGTGAGTTGAGTTCTGCTACACGACGGGAAACAAAACCAGAAAAATATTACTAATAGATAAACGACGTCGAATCTGAGAGAAAAAATTACTGTCTCTCTTTTCTCTTTGCCATCTTCCTCCATCTCCGATTACAACACGCACTGCCGTTGCCCACCTACTCCTCCGCCATCACAACAATCCTCACATGCAAAACTTCAATAAGACTCCTCCCCAAACATATTTAAATGAATAAATTAGGCCCAGCATTCAATACCAAAACTACAGTTTTAAAAGTCAAATTAACCTAAGCGCTGCTCTTTCACATCTCAATTTGTTTAATGTATTGAAAGAATATATATCACTAAACTTGTTCTCGCAAAAAATGAAGGCATCCCAGACCTGTTAATTAGTCTAATTCTTGAAAAATTAGAAAATAAGCTTTTTAATGAGGTTTTTATTTGGATTGTTTCCTTTTATTTCATCTGGGATTTCTGATTTGGAACTTTTATTTAGTGCCTTTTCAATTTTAGAACTCCGAAACTACAACTTCTAAACAAGACTGAACAAAGTACTTTACCATCCTCCATCAATGGCTTGCACTTTTTCATTTTGTAAAATAATTCAACCTCTCCGTAGAATATTATGAACAAAATTTTAGAAGATAAATCCGATTCAAGATCAGTAATAGTGAGGTGGAATTAATGATAGACTTTTACTTGAACAGAAAATAGAGACCACCATTACTAAAAATATTTGAGAGATTTGTTTCTATCGATGATAAGCAGAAGAATAAAAGGTGAGTGTTTTAGACGACGACGTTTGCGTCTTTCGTGATTCTTTTCCGAAACTTATCTCGTCATCTAGCAATTTGCGTTTTCTTTTCTTAAGTTCCAGACTGTCATTTTGGTTTAAGATTCTTATGTTGTGGTTTTATGACATCGAATACTTAAATTTGAGGTCAAATTTGAACTTGGTAAATATCGCCAAAAAGCATGGAAAAACATCTAATACCATTAAAATCACGACATGGCAACCGTTAAAATTGCTTTGAGATTCACCCATTGCAGGGCAGAACCAGAACTGTCTTTGAGGAGAGCGAGAAAAATAAATAACAATCGGAGAGGGGTGAAATCAAAAAATTTATATACTTATATCAATAAAATAAGAAATATATATGAAAATTTTTCAAAATTGTAAGAGATTTATTTTGGTCAAATTTTGTATTCCATTAAATCTTAGTGTGGTTAAATTTTATTATGGTAAAAATAATGTAATCGTGGGTTTTTAATTCATGATTAATATTGGTATTTGAATTATTATTGGAAGTCGTTTTACTTGTAATCTTAAATATTCATTTAAGATATAATCTTGGATATTCATTTTAAGATACAAATAAGGGAGAAATATTATTGGTAAAATAATCTGTTAATATTTGTGGTACAGAATTCACGAATTCTTAATATACAGGTCATCAAGCAAAAGATGACGAATAAAGTTGTGATTGAAAGATTGCCAAAAAAGAAAAGTTGTGGTTGATATTATCCTTTAATAATTTCTCTTTTGTCTTTATAATATGGTAATCTTGAAAGTTAAAAAGCATGGGAGTAATTTGGGATATTTCACATGAATTTTAGTATTTTCATATGGGACCATATACAAATATGATTCTTAATAGATATATACAAGCATGGATGCACCACATACGTCATACGGGATCCACGAACGAGAATAATGTTTTATCGTTAAAAGCTTGTGTGGAATTAGTAGTTCTCATAACTTTTTATTTTATCGTAGTGAAAAAATCGCTTTGATATTAACACGTGAAACATTTGTTTTTGATTTATATGTTTCCTGGTTTTAATATATATTTTTTTAAACTTTACCAGTTTATTGGAGGCTATAGATTACATCCTTGAAGGCACCCAGAACTTGATTTTACCAATACAGAGTCATAATTCTAGGAAAAAGGTCCTCAAGAAACCGTCCTCATTCTGCTGGCTAACACAGGAAGACGTTGTCCGCTATCTTCTCAATTCCATCGGGGTCTTCTCTCCTATCCCGACATTCACAATTGAATCCCTGAATATGATTGACACCGATGTCATGACTGTACATTATGATTCCCCTGCCTCTGCTGCATTGGCTTTAATCTCTCGCTCTCATATCGAACAAACTGCTGTTGCAGTCATTGATGAAGACAAGAGACTGATAGGTGAAATCTCTCCCCTCACCCTTGCATCTTGTGATGAAACAGTTGCGGCCGCAATCATCACTCTCTCGGCTGGTGATCTCTTGTCCTACATTGACTGTTGTGGCCCATCTGGGGATCTGATGCAAGCGGTGAAGACAAAGTTGCAAGAAAAGAATTTAGCAGGAATGTTGGAGCTAATAGAAGAATATTTAATCTCTTCATCTTCTAGCTGTTCTTCAGATGAGGAATTAGGATCGGGTAGCTTTTCAGGATCAGTTCGTGGTTCTCCAGCAAGGAGTTCAGAAGCGATCATGTGCTACCCATGGAGTTCATTGATGGCAGTGATGATTCAAGCGCTTACTCATCGTGTAAATTGTGTTTGGGTTGTTAAAGAAGACTACACCTTGGTTGGAAATGTCACCTTAGCTGGTATGCTGAAAGTTTTCCGGAGCATTGCAGCTCCACGACATAAAGCCGAAGGAGAGATCAACTCAAAGCAATAACAAAGAATACAGAACCTTTTTGTTATAATGGTTCCAAATGGAAAAACCAAGATTATATAACTTGGTCCGAATGTAATTTCTTCTGAACTTTCATGAATAATAATATTATATTTTGATCTTAAAAATGTGTTAGATTGTGATACTTTGCATCGACCGAGTTCCTGTTGTTTTTTATGAAATTTAGCTTTGGAAATATTATGAAACAGGCAAATTCAAAAAAATAAATAAAAATGAAACAGGTAAACTTGCAAGAAACAGCTAATCTAAGGCAGAAAATAGATACCAGCTAATCTAAGGAAGCGTCTTGAATACTCCATCAATATGAAAGTTTTTGACATATATAAATTGATGCAGTAAATTATATCCATGATATACATCCGTTCGTTTTGGGTTTAATTTTATAAATTTTAGAATCTTAAAATCACCGACACAGATAAACAAATACTAGACCAGAATATTCTCCATTTTATTAATTTGGGGAACATACACTGTAAGAGTAATATTTAACAGTGCTCCACTATTATTTGCGTACTCCACATTTAAGTGGCAAATTGGTATGCATTTCCACCGTAGTAGAGCATACTTGACTAGATTTAAAGCATATTCAACTTTTCATTTTACATGCTGTATAATCGTCCATGTGAAACCACGAACTTTGGGTGTTCATCAAATGACTACTAATTCCTGAAATTCATTTCAGATATGCATGACACCAAGGCTTTTCTGACTTGAAGATTATCCGAGTCCATATGAAGTGCATCTTCATAGAGCCTCTTTGCCTGCTGAAGTAATTTAACTTTCTCTCTACCATTCCTTGTCCTCAGGCGCGATCTTTGCTGCAATGCTACGCCCCATCTGAAAAGAGCTGCAAAAACCAACAGTGCGCCAGTTGTCTGCTTAAGAAACTTCATTCATGTAATACTGCAGAGTAGTGTTTTATGTTCTATAAAAGCATTGGATGAAGCGAATTGCTTACTTATCCTTCAGTATTTAGTGAACAATTTGAGGAACTATGAGGAGGTGCAAGTGAAGCATCTTCTAATATCAGCAGCCAATTTTCCTTATTTTTTAAAGTTATAAAAAAAAAAAAAAAACAGCTTACAATCGAACACACACAGGACTGATATTATTGATAGTAAAGTCCATGGAGATTAATTTTATTTTCCAACTCTTTCAACCTTAGGCATCTCTTTGCATAGGTATGCCCTTTTCATTTCATTATTAACGTTAATATAATTTGTTATCTGAAAAAGGGGGGAAAGCATCATGAAGTTACAGAGTCTGACTAAAATTAAAAAAAAAAAAATTTTGAAAGAAATTATAACTCACCATCAGGTGCACGGGCATTGCTCTTGGACATCATTGCATCAAATTTATCAATTGCTGCCAGGAACACCTTATCAGCATCAAGAGCTGCTTCCTGAAAGTTGGAGAGGGAGTTAAACATACTGTGAAGTAACAGTAACCAATTTAGTCACACCAGAAAAAGCATCTCTATGAATAACTATGTTTAACTAGGAACATCCAACTTCATCTTCTCAATACAAAATAGAGGAGAATAGCAGTACAAGCACAAATCAATAAAACATGAGCATGTTTTGCTTGTAGTATAAGCCCAAACTTCATAATTTGATATAATTAGACTATATATACAAACATGAGTTTGTCAAAAATCTTACAGGTCCTATATCTGCAATCAGTTGTGCTCGGAAGGATAGGGCAAGACCCCAATTGTACAAGGCTCTCATATCATCTCCATCAATTGACAATGCTGACCTATATTTCCTGCCTGCCTCAATCAGGAGCTCTTCACACTCTTGACAAACATCAACGAGTGCTGAAGCAATTTCTTCTTTACTGCCAACCTGATCATCTAGACCTCTCAAGTTGTAAGCCTTTTCAAGTGATGACAGATTGCTTCTCACAAGTAGTCCTCTCAGCTCACGGCTGACCCTTAACTTAAGTTCTCCGTGAAGTAAATACGTATTCCCCAACTGACCCATGGCCAATAAACTCGCAGGCTTCATTTCTATGGCCTTGGATAGTAATAAGGCAGACTGTTGCAGTGCATCTTCTGCATCTCTTTCATTGCCTCTATGCTTTAAATTCTCCTGGGCTTGCTTTAGAAGGACATTGCCTTCCATAAGATGTCTGTTGAACAGCATATCATCTAAAACTTCTGAAGATGGAGAGGATGCAAAGTCGCTTTCATGTGCAGCCGGAGGATTGAAGTGACATTGATCATTCTCAGTTATTACCTTTTTCCTAATCTTAGACCTGTAACTTTCTTTATTGCCATTATCATTGCTGTCATAAGGCATATAATTTCCACTAATTTTCTTAAAGTTTCGTTCTTGCGCAAATGATGACTTCGCTCGTATACTTTTGAGGCTGACATTAACATCTAAATCAAGCAAATCGTCATTAGATTTGTATGATTTAACAGTATCATGGTCGTTCATCTTCATAGAGACTTGTTCAGTTTCCGTGAATTCTATGTTGTTCATCGGAAAATTATACTCTCCATTATTAAACAATCTTCGAGCATTAATATCAGAATCAAACATATTTATTTCTTCATTTTCAGCTATTATATTAGGTTTTGTTCCGTTAGTTGACTGTTTAGCTTTGTCTAAAATCATCCAAGCATTATCTCTAGAAAATCTTGCATGTCCATATACCACATTACCATTATATGCAGAGCTCGGGCTCCTCCCTTCCTTGGTTGGAGATAATATACTTCCTCCACTACTATCATTCACCTCCATATCCTTCAATCCCTTCTTACAATCTTTCATTTTGCTAGGCTTTGAACCAGTTGAGTTTTTCTTAAACATGCTCGACATAAACTGCGATAGATCAAACCTCGTCTCATCAGTCCCTTTCTTCCTCTTACTAGAATTCATTCTTAGATTTTGCTGATCATCCTGATTCTCAACCGACAAACTATCAACACATGCTTGAACGACATTTCTAGCATCTAGGACAGATGATCCGAGTGATTCCGCGGCAACAATATAATTTTCCAAATCATCCACCATGATTCGGTTACTCTTGATACATCTTCTTATATCATTCTTTAACCCGACAATTTTACCATCAAACCCGGAAAACAAATCAATCAAATCCCTCATCTTCTCAATAAGAAGACTGGCATTATCACTAAAATTTACCCTTTTCTTAGTCCCAATTAAACTCAATTCATTCAAGTGACCCCCATTAACAAACCCAACTGAAAACCCAATACCAAATACTATAAAGCAAGCGGGAATCACAATGATCGAAGAAACCCTAACCCTAGAAATGGCTAAAGCGCAAACAAACCCCAAGAGATACACAAGTACATACTTTCTGTCACTCAAACCAATAGAATTAATAAGTTTCCGGAGGTGATTGGACTCACCTGAGAGAACTGAATCTCCACCGAGTCTCAATTCGTCCCACCCAGCGTAACTCGGTGAGTCTGAGGATGTAGCAGAGCAGAGAGATATAGTTTTGGGCGCGTGAAGAAGCCATTTTCTGGGAGGAAAATTGAGAAAGATTGGGGCTTTCTTATTATAAACTGAAGGGAAGTAGAATATAAGATTTTGGGGTGAAAATTGAGCAATAAGAGAATTGGGAATTAGGGTTTCCATTTCTTGAAGATTGTAGAAGTGGAGATGGTGTTGAGGACAATCTGGATCACATATCAACAACCTACAGGTTCAGATTCAATTACCTGACTAAACAACGTTAATTTGTTCCTATGAAGGGTATTTTGGTAAATTACTCTAGAAATAGATAAATGATTTTGCATAATTCCGAATTTATTTTATGTTCAGTATTCAGTTTGCACCCTAATCTTTAATCACAGTAAAAAATATCCTAAATTTGGGATCGTATAAATACTGCACACCCTTTCGATAATTTCTAGGCCACGAGGTCATGGAAAAAGAAGATCAAATAAAATATCACTGCTTCAATCATCTTCTTTCTCCTTTATTGTAACCATTACACATTAATTAAAAAATTTTAAAAATAGAACTAGTGATTTGTAAGTCTAATTTTGCCAATTGCCATTTTACTCTATAATAATTTGAGAGAAAAGACATTCAATTTCAAAGATACGACAATAATAATTAAGTACCATTAATATAATCTGAATTCGTTGTCCATCACCTCGTTTAAATTCTTTCATTTCGTATTTCATATTTATACTTTTATTTTTGAACCTCGTGTTACCAACTATACAACTATTCAAGCAATAGAAAAAGATAAAATTGGTAACTCAATTCCTTTCAAATGATTTATAATTAGAGTTGAAAAATTGTAATAGTATTACCCAAAAAAATACCTATTAAAACTTAAACTCTCAATGTAATGAAAGCGCTCGTTGAATTTTGTTCTTTGTTGGCTAATCCATTCATATTATTCGACTTCTAACACTTCGGTTTTTGTAGATATAGAATATAATCACATAAAAGTACCAAACAAGGGCTCAACTGCCCAACAATTTGGAGGTCCAACTCAAGATCCAGCCCACTTCAGGCCCAAGGCTACCAAGTCATGATCCGGTCCAACAAGTCCACAAAGAGTGTTTGGTCATGACTTAAATTAACTCACAATTATTTGGTGACATACATTACTCGTACTATTATGTACAGGGTGGTGAGAATCATACAGCAATGAATAAAAATATCTTAAGCCCGCCATAAGTTCGTGGCTCCGCGACAGGGGACATCACATATTTTAAAGATCTTTCGAGAGGAGAATGTATACTCCTTTTATTGAATATATGTTTTAATTGTTTTAGTCAACCGAATGAGATATTAAATTTTAAAATTAATTTCTTTTGAGACTCAGATTAATATATTTTATAAAAAAAATTTGAATGTAAATTATATTGTAATTAAATATTTTTATTATAAATTATAATTATATTAACTAGACCAAGTAAATTAATATTAATTTTAAATTTAGTATATCATTGTTTGACTTTAAAAAAATGAAATTTTAATTTTGGAACATTAGATATTATTATTTGATCATTGTCATCAAATTCCAATATCTTACGCAGTTGTAGCATTATTCTAAAGCCGTACAGGACATAATATTTAAAATATATATATCAGCGTAAAAATAAGGAAACACAATAATTGTTTGGAAAGCATCATTTATGTCCTTTACTGTATATAAAAATATTTTGTGATTGGAAAAAGAAGATAAGAATGGGAAGGGGTTGGATAAGGTTGTTGCCTTGTTGATGTTAAACAATGAGTCGGATGCCACCAAATTGATGAATCACCCCGTGCCCTCATTAATACGTACTGCACTTTCAAGCATCCTTATGACCTTGTATGTTTTTACCCAAACTCAAGTCTATGTTCTAAATCATTAATTATTTTTTTGTGCCCCACGAATCTATTTCTTCCCCTCGGTAAGAAAATGATATTTAATAATATTATTTTATCAAAGTAATTTGATATTAAATAATTTTAAATTTTTTTTTGTGAAAAGAACCACTCTTATTAATATATGGTATCTTATAACACAGTTTTTATTCTGATGATATTATCTTTAGATTAAAAGTTTGATATTCATTTCACAAAGGAAAAAAAATAGCGAGTTTGTTTAGAATTTGATGATGTTATATATTATGAGATTTTATTAAACAAACAATAATCAATTTTGGTTGTAAAATAAATGAAAAGGTACATTGCTAAACATCTTTCGGAGGTTTAGACTTGGTAGTAATATTTGTATACACATTATTAAATATTCAAATTTCTTAAACAATTGATTAATCTTAAATTCAAAAGTTTATGAACCGATGAGAGGTTAAGATAGTCACAATAATCGCCTCTATCTTTAAGAATATAGGAAGTTGAGAGTACATAAATATTTCACTGTATGATAATAATAATAAAATTATTAGAGCAATTAACTAAACGTGATGTAAGAAACCACAGCTAGATACGGGTAATCATTGTTTTTAAGGTACTAAACGTTCTCTATCAAAAATATTTTTTCAAAAATATTTTTTTAGATGCTAAAAAACGTTTCACCTATAAAATATATGTAAAACAACTAAGCTAAATTTACTGTGATAACAATTTACAGTAGATTTCAAATAAATACAAGTTTTGAAATATAGAAAGAGACTTTTAGAAAGAATGATACATAGTTGTATTGTATTTTTATTTTGTCAGAAAACTCCAATATATATGATCAATTTCGTGTTGAAATTGATGGACAAATCATCAAATATTGTTATCAATGTGAAGCATTAACATCTCGTAATTGATAATCGTTCAATTGACCATTAATTTAAGTAATTAATATTAATTTAAATGACAAAAATTGATCATTATTGTTAGTAAATTGTCATAAAAATATCGGTTACAAACTTCAAAACCTAAAAATCTACTTTATGAGTATTTTTTGGTAAAAATATGCCTCATACTCTGTTTTGTGAAGTAGTCTCGTATAGATCTTGAAACGCTATATTAGAGGTAAAAAAACAAATATTGTATGTAAAAGTTATGACCAAAATTCGAGTAGACGTAAAAAAGGAGTTTTACAAATAAGCACAAACACATATACAAATTCTAACATAATAATAATAAATTGTTATTATTATGAGTGTTTTTAGTATAAACATATATGGCATGGAGGAACATAACTAGTCCATAATGCATTCAAATCATATATTTTCCTTCGTTTCAATACCAATGTATAGACAAAAATTACAATGCGTTATATTATAACTATAAATTTTTTAAAATAGTAACAGTCACTACACACTCTTATATTTTGTAAATATAAATTTTTTAACTTAATTCTCTCAACAAATATTTATCCAGTTCGATAAATCATTTTAGCCTTTTTTCCCCGTAACTTGATTTTGAATCTTGTTACTAAATTTCATAATACGAATATAATTATAATTTCAATAGTTTTACAATAATAACTTATGAATCTTAAATCTCAAAAAGTAATACAGATAAACGTATTAGTGCAGAGCCTATTAATCTAATGCATATTTTGTCATTCCTAAACACGAAACATATCGGAGCGTATTAATTTGTGGTAATAACAAATCCGCGAGAAACAGAGTAAGTAAAACTTTACCGTTATTTACCGAAAAAGTGCAACATCGAAAATTTAAAAATATGAGGGATAAATATTGAACAGAATAATTGTTAAAAGTTATATAAAAATAGTCAACGCAAAATAGGAGGAAGAAACAAAATAGATTATCCTGTAGTATATAAAATTAGACAAAAGTGGATAAGATAAGGCCTGAGCGTCACGCCCACGGTATTACTAAAAACCGAGTACTGGGGTTTCTAATTTCTGTCCAGTACTATCTAGTATCTACGTCCATTTCTTTTTCTTTTTTTCTTTTTTACATTTTCTGATTTTTTCCTTTTTTGTTTTTAGTTGTCATTTTTTAATTTTTAATGTAAATTAATTACTTACATTTTAAAAATACTCCTCTAACTGTTCTTTCATTTTTTGGTAACTAAATAACAGATGATAACTGTAGTATTATAATTAGTAATTTAATGTACATTAAATGTATTTATTGGTCTAAATGAAAAAGGGAAAAATGACAAATTTTTTTTGGAGGAAGTAATTGTGAGAGTATATTTGCAATAATTCTAAATTTATTGTTAATGATTTTCACAATTAATATACTATATTACGAGTAATCATTTTCTCCCTCGAGTGCGAGTTAATAGTAAATTATGTTGAAAAGGTAAAAAATGGTTGGTTGACAAATCTCACGTTTATTTATATATATATATAAACATTCACTGGACTAATATAGTCTTTACTGCGTATATACATAACCTTGATTATCAATTTAATACATTTCTAGCCTAATTTTATCACATTTAAGAAAAACCCAATATTAAAATTGGTTATTATTTTTATAATTTTGTGGTCAAAGCTGATAATTTCAAGTGACCTATACTAATAAATTCAATAATTTTACTTGTTTCATTAAATAATAATAGATAAGATTTACACCAAACACAATAAAGATAGATGAGGAAATTTAAAGTAGAATATGAATAATAAATAATTTTTACTCTAACCAAACTTTTTAATATTACATTGTGAGTTTATTATTATCATACGAAACTAGTTACACTTATCAATTATATCATACAGTACTTTTATCTAACATGTGAGTTTGAAATTCAGACTTTTCATTGTGAAAAGAGATAATTAATAAATAAGTTAACCAAAGTTCAAGTTAATTTGTTGAAGTACCTTTTTCTTTTTTTGGTTTTTTTTATTTGATATTCGATTTATCTCAATTAATTTGAACAATACTTCTATTATATTTTAATAAGGGAATGCTCCCAATAATATTATTTACATAAATTTAAACAATAATAACAATCGTATTTATACAATTTATAAAAAAAACAATCGTTGCGAAGAAAGAAAATTTTCTTTTGTATTTCTTCGATCATATTCTTTATTTTTTAGAAATGGTCTTTCAACAAAATTTAGTTTGAATATTTAGCTGCCATATCGACTCTTTTTTGGTCTCTTTTCAGTTCATATATTTTATTTAATATTTATTTATCAAATTTTTTTTTATTCCTCTTACAAATGTTACGGTAGTTTTATCTTTATTTTTCAAAGTATAATACATACGTTAATATATACCAATATATATATATATATATTCTAATACAGTACTAAGTTTAAAAAATAGAAATAAGGTGGCTACAAAGGGGCCAGAGAATAGCAATTTTACTAGTACACAGCGCGTGGCACCATTTCCGTAGTCCACATTGCCTCGATAGTGATGCCCCCATTTCCCTCTTTTCTCCTCTTTCTCTCACTATATTACTACTCTCCACTATTTTATGCTCCACTCTTCCTTCAAATTTCAATTCAATTCTACTTCAGGAGAGAAGAGAGAGAAACACTGACCATTTCTAGAGAGAGAAATTAGGTTATTAGGGATTTTAATCTCCTCCTTTTTGAGTGATATTATCGACTGACTGTAATTTGATCGATGGTTTTCTTCTCTTTCTGTCTCTGAGAGGAATAATTCATTTCCGAAGAGAAGAACGACGGTGATGTACGCCGGAGTTGGTGGCGGCGGCGGCCTTGGAGGTGGTGGGTCCATGCGAAAGTCTTTCAAAGATTCTCTCAAAATCCTTGAAGCTGATATTCAGCACGCCAATACTTTGTAATTTCATATTTTTCATCTCTAGTTTTAATCACAATTTTCTAAATTTTAAATTTTTTTGTGCTTTTCATCTGTTCTCCTGTTGGTTTTATATAAATCATATTCGAATAGTTTATAATATCGAGACTCAGGAGTAAGATATTTTTGGTATTCTCGATCACTTTGATTGCTTTTCCCACCTGTTCTGTAGTTGCAGTTTGTTGCTCCTTCATTTTTTAATTTCTACCGGTTCTCTCTTTTTTTGTTGGTGGGTGTTGAATATTATTATTTTGCTTTTTCCCTTCCAGCTCATTGCTTGAGTTTTTGGTAAAGGCATCACTTTTAGTTATTCCTAAACTTATGGTATGGCTCAGATTATAACAATTTTCTTATGAGATTTATCATTCGAGTGACGTGATATCTAATGGTAATGATATTTCAATTTATTTTCTTGATTGGTGTTTGTTAAACGGGTTTGTAAGGCGTTACTCTTTGTTTTCAATAATCTTAATCATGTCCGACCTAATGATGTAAAAATTGAAGAAGGGGTGGTTGGGTGGGGAGCTGTTATGATATATATATATATATATATATATATATATATATATATATATATATATTTAAATTTCCCTTTTGTTTTATTTTATTTGTTTGGGTTGGTATTAGTTATTTTCTTTCATTTCCCTTTCTTCTTGTAGTTGCTTTGTTACTTATAACTTCACAGGGTCCACAGTTTGGTGTTCTACAGTCAGTGTGCGATAAATGTAATTGCAGTTCATTTGTAAAAATTGACTGTTACTATGAACTGGTGGGAACTGTATCTAGTACTGAATAATACTTATAAAGAATCAGTAATGCACACGAACTGTAAATTTAGTTGTTAAAAATTTATTTTTCCAACGGTGGTGTCGCTTTTCAGAATAACAAATGGTAGGGTTGGTGGTAAATTCGGGATATGTGTTTCATTTATTTAATATTATCTCTTCATATGTGGGGTTCATTTGTTTAATAATCTCTTTTTGAATGTGGAGTTTGTTTCTGATCTCAAACAATGGTACGGTTGGTGTAAGCTTGAGATATGTGCTTCGTGGAACACGTCACATGTGCCATGTTGTATTTTCAGTGATTTGTTCAGTATCTAGAATCAATTTCGTGGTGTTGTGTAAAAATGTTTTCCGATCAATATGACCGAGGTATTTTGTATGCTCAAATGTACTCACAGTTCTGTTTGCCTACGGTTGCTACTCATCATTTATGATTATTTTGGGTTGTAGAATGCAGACTGTTTTCTTCCCCTTGTCATGCTGCCGTAGGCTGTACATTTCCTTTGGTTCTTAATAGTACTTTTATGTCAACAGAGTACTCAGTGCTGGTTTTCCTCTAGTATGCGTACATTTTCTTGACAAGTCACAGCTGTAACATAATGCTGGGAATATTTTGTTTGCAATGCAACTGTCTTATTTATTGATAATCTGAAGCCAAAATCATTTGCCAATTCTGCAATTTTGATAATGTAGTTTGCATTGTGATGATCAGAACATCTTGCTCGTAAGATACTGCAGTATTCTAAAATGTTATTTCTTGCCTGTTTGGTATAAAAATTGAGTTTATAGTTCTTTTATTTGCTTTTAAGACCTTGTCTTGCTTTGTGGGTGCAGGGCGTCTGATTTCCCAAGAGAGTATGATGGGGCCTGCCTTCAGATGAGAATGTCTTACAGCCCAGCCGCACACCTGTTCCTTTTCCTTGTGCAATGGACTGATTGTAACCTTGCTGGTGCTCTTGGACTGTTGAGAATATTAATTTACAAGGTAAAAACTCAATCCTTGGTCCTTTCTGAAATGCTTTTGTGCCCCGATGTAGCTTTTATCTCTGACTCATGTCTTCAGGTCTACGTGGATGGCACTACAACCATGTCCACCCATGAAAGAAAAGCAAGCATTAGAGAATTTTATGGTAAGCTCAACTGCTTTTCACTTATCTTACATAATTCTATAATGTAACTTGGGTAGCGTCTATTCAATTGCTTATGGAGTTGACATCGACAATTGCTTTGTGGGCAGCGGTCATTTATCCCTCTTTAGTGCAGCTTGAAAGAGGTGTTACTGATACAGAGGATAAAAAGCAAAAAGCAGTATGCATGGAAAGGTACAAAAGAAGAGAAGATGAGGAGCACAAACAGTGGTCAGAGGTAGATATTGAAAGGGAAGAAGAATGTGGAATTTGCATGGAGACAAATTGCAAGATAGTTTTGCCTAATTGCTATCATGCTATGTGCTTGAAATGCTACCGTGAATGGTAATCCTGTGGCTTGCTCTCTCCTTCCCCCTTTTTCTTCTTATACTGTGCCTTCTGTTTTAGAATTCTTAATCCATGAATAGTTGTATGCCTGAGTTGTGTAGATCAGCAAGATTGCAAGATAATAGGAATTATCTTCCACAGACTGTGGATTCTATATATGAAAACCATCCTTCTGCAAACAGAGTAGACATGTGACTGCTTGTAACTCATTGCATATTGGACGATTGTCTTTAGGTAGAGATACACCTGCTTTTATTTAAACACGCCGAGTATGAATGAATGTTTATAAGGAATATTGAGAGGAGAGAAATGTAAGAATAGTTTAATTTGATTCAGATATGAGCTCCTTTGCCTTATGAGCCAGAGAAAAGTTCTATGTTACAAGAGTAGTTTTAATGTTAACTACATTATTATAACGCTGCATGTTTATGACTCAGATATTCTCATAGCTTGGCTAGTTCAGGAGTCCTGTTTATGTGTCATAAGAAACCTTCCTCTGGAGGGTTTTTCCATGACCTATTCATAGGAGCCATCTACCAGAAAATTCTGAAAATGTCCCCTCCCATTTGAATTATCTCAAAAACCAAGGGACATGGATGCTGACAATATAAAGAATACTTGCAAGGACATTTGATAGGATAGGCAGAAGATCAGAAAGGTAGTTGAAAGGTAAAAAAAAAAAACATGTATGAAGCCTTAGGATGATAAATGATTGGTCAACAAGGTAGTCCCAGTTTTATTCGGTGAACTCATAGTAACTTTGTAAAATTTTCACTAGGAAAGAGTACGGGGTCAGATGTTTAGCCTTTTGTTGCATAATATGCATTAATATTAACATGTGAAATGATTCAGAAACTTTTTAATGCCAAGTACTGATAACGTTTGTAGTGAGAAATCCATTAGGAGTTGCAACCAACTACTCAGGCCTCGTGATGATGTATTCTGGAACCTGTACGGAATTACAGCATGCATGTCTGTGTTTCTGTTATTACAAAATGAGGTCATAGATATATCGAAGTTAAATCTGATAAATGTGGGATAAATATTGCAGGCGTACAAGGTCGCAATCCTGCCCCTTCTGTCGTGACAGTTTGAAGAGAGTGAACTCTGGTGATCTCTGGGTATATATGGACAGCAGGGATGTCATAGATATGGCATCATTGACAAGGGAGAATCTGAGGAGGCTGTTCATTTATATAGATAAGTTGCCACTAATTGTTCCTGACCACCTTTTTGACAGTTATGATTCCCACATAAGGTAGGCTGTCGAAGGTTGTAAAAGACATCACCCACTGCCGTCTTTAACTCTGATTCTCATTCTTCTGATAATGTAAGGATCCCTTTTTTCTTCTGATTATCGTTTTATCAAGTCAGGTTTAGAGATGGTCTTCCTGGTTGTAATTAGATAAACCCGGCCGTGTTATTGTTGGCATGGGGTTGAAGCTGAGATTGTTTTAACAAACCTATAATGATGGGGTTTATAAAATGTAATTAATAATAATGTATATCAGTATATGCTTGAAGCCTTGTACAGCTTGAATGTTATCTTGTTGATGTCGCCTATGTTGTAACGTGAATGTTGTTAGTGTGAACCTTAGACATATTATGCAATTGGTTTATATAGTTGCGACGAAGTTACAGAAACCATCTATATAAATTTCCTATGATTTTGGTGTTTGGTGTCTCGTCCACCCTACTACATTGAAAACTAAAAACGTTGGTGTAATTACAAGGTGCTTTGTGTTATTATTATAGTTGTCCTCACAGACAGCTATACTTTTTATCACAGAAACTTTTAATATTCTGAACAAATATCACTGTATCTTTTTTTTCCCCCGTCTAGAAATTAATCTCAGGATCTCTTAAGAAGACATTGCAAATTGCCTCAAGTGTAAAACATACGGCGCTGGATTGAACGGGATTCTCATCTCTGAAACCGTCATATAATTACATTTGTAATGGATTTTCCTGGTTATATCGTCATTCCTGATTTCGTGTTATTATGGTGTATTTTACTCGTAAAGTTTTAAAATATAAGGTTTAAGTGAAACCGACTTATTTTCGGTTGCATAATTTGTATAAACATTACAAAATTTGTAAAATATTCATAAAATATCTTCAAGTGCAGAGTTTCATCATCTTAAAATGCCACTTTAATCTCCTAAACTAATTTATGGGTACATAAATTATTGAAACAATTTCCTTTTTTCCATTCAGAACAATAAATACGACGCTATCGTAGGCTACAAAATGCTTGAATGATGTAAAAAATGCATGGAGCAGAGCGTAGCTCTGTAACGCAAAAGGTTTTATTATGTATCATGCGCGACTTGTCAAATATATCACATTGAGCTGATGAAGGTTAGCGAAGGTAGGTTGAATTTATAAGACTCAACAAAGGTTTTTATAATCTCAGTCTCATTAGATTAAGAGAATGAGAATTCGAGTCTTACTAGTTGTGATTCTTAGTAGACACTATAAATTCTTAAAAATTGGGTGGCATATCCCTGATTAACATTTAATCACCTAAATTTTTTGTAAAAAAAATAAAATTATGTATAACATGCAAGACAGACAGAGGGAGTGATATTCAACGGAATAAAATCCAACGGACCTTTCCGATGCAAAAGAGAGTGAATTTGCATTCATCAATTCTTTTCGTTTTTATATACTTTCTGAAGTCGCTATTGCCGTCGTTCTTTTTCCCGTGTCAAAAAAGCACGACCTTGATTTCTTGTATGATTGATAATAACTTGATTTCTTGTATGATAAAATACAATATCGCTATTCTAAAGTATATTAAAAAAAGGGAAAGATGAATAAATCAGTGTTAATGCAAGGTCAATACTTAATATAAGAGGAAAATTTTACTGGAAAACAAAGAGGAAAATTTCACTTTATTTAAAATGACGCGGTATTAGGTTTTCTCTTTTCCTTCTCTCTTTTTTTTTTTTGGAATAATAAAATCGCAGAAAAGGAGAGGAGGGGAGGACAATATTATACAGTTTAAGTAAGAGATGAACGTGTAGGACAAACAAGAGAGAGAGAAAGAATAAGCAAGGAAAGGAAAGAGAAACAGAGAGTAGAGTGGAGGAGAGGCGAGGAGAGATGGGGGCAATGGCTAAAGACTTCTTTTGGTCATATACAGATGAACCCCATGCTTCTCGAAGGAGGCAGATCCTCTCTCAGTACCCACAAATCAAAGACCTCTTTGGCCCTGATCCTTGGGCTCTTCCCAAGGTATGATTCCCATTCATTCTAGATCCGTAATCCATCTATTAAATTCTTGTAATGGGGTTTAATCCATTTCCCGTTTTAGCTGCATTCTTTGTATTTCAGATTTCTTCTGATTTGTTGAATTCTTCTCATGGGTTTAGCTGCATTGTTTCTCTTTGAGATTTCTCGTGATTTATCAGTTGTTGTAATGGGTTTTTTTTTTTTTTTGAGGTTCTTGCAATGAGTTCAGTTGATTTCCCTTTTAGCTGCATTGTTTGTTTTCTAGATTCCTTGTGATTTTCTGATTTTATGACCATCTGTTCTTTTTGCTGATATACATGTACATATCTGGCATTGCCAATTTTAATGCAAATGGTATCCTTTACTTGAACACCGCAAATTTTTTCCTTTTTGTGCATATTTTTTAAAAAACTGTTTGTAATTCTTAATGCACGTGGTATTAGTGTGAGAGGTCTAAATCGTACTGCGTAATTGTTATAGTCGTGGTGTTATGTTTGACATAGCTAGAAGCCTACAATAGGACATTTCATCTCCGGTTGAGTGACCTAGAGAGAAGCTACCAAGTCTTGTTCAATCTAGTTTGCTTTCAGAAAGAACACGTACTTTTTCTGTTAATTCTAAAGAGTTAAATTTGATACCTTTACTGGTACTAAATCCTATATTTGAATTTTTGCATGTATTTAATTGATTATAATTGATACAAATGCTAATATTGCAAAAATAAAGTATAATTTTTACCCTGTTAGACTTGAATACATTTATATAACTAGAACTTTAGGATGCCACAATTCTAGTAGGAATAAATTGAAATAGAACTCTTTTTATGGTATGGAGCAAGAATAAACTTTCTGATGGCATTATGACTCTTACCTTATACTAATCAAATAAGTTGTCAGCCTATGTTGTTGCTAAATATATATTATCTGGCACTGCAGATCTGCATTGTGGTTCTACTTCAGCTGTGGACTGCTATTTTTCTCTATAATGCAAGTTGGCTAAAGATTTTGATGGTGGCTTACTTCTTTGGTTCTTTTCTCAACCACAATCTCTTCTTAGCCATTCATGAGCTCAGTCACAACCTTGCCTTTTCAACTCCAGCCTACAACCGCTGGCTTGGGATTTTTGCAAACCTTCCTATTGGGGTCCCCATGTCTGTCACCTTCCAAAAATATCATCTTGAGCACCATCGTTTTCAAGGAGTAGATGGTATTGATATGGACATCCCAACCCTCGCTGAAGCTTATGTTGTTACAAATATTGTTGCAAAATCCATATGGGTTGTTTTACAACTCTTTTTCTATGCTCTCCGGCCTCTATTTGTCAAACCAAAACCCCCTGGTATATGGGAGTTCATGAATCTAATTATTCAGCTAGCCCTTGACGCTGTCATTATTTATTTTTGGGGTTGGAAATCTTTTGGCTATATGATCCTGTCTACATTTGTCGGGGGTGGTATGCATCCAATGGCTGGTCACTTCATCTCGGAACATTATGTCTTCAAGGAGGAACAAGAAACATATTCATATTATGGTCCCTTGAATCTTTTGACATGGAGTGTAGGTTACCACAACGAGCACCATGATTTCCCAAGAATTCCAGGTAGCAAGCTCCACAAGGTGAAGGAGATTGCACCGGAATATTATGGGAATTTGAATTCATATAGATCTTGGAGCCAGGTAATTTACATGTATTTAATGGATAGATCAGTTGGGCCATTTAGTAGGATGAAGAGAAAATTGTCAACAAAAAAAGCAAACTAGGTGCCTGATAGTGATATTTGTACTTGCTCTTTTTTCCATGTGTATGTGACATACTAGTTTATCAATTATAAATTCTTTCCATAGCCTTTTGCAATTATCAGGGTTCGGTAATTTGGTAGTTGGAAGTACACATATGAAGCTTTGTGTTTAGGGGTTAAAACTTCTTTGCTGGAACTACCTTGACATTGGATTCAGAGGCAAGGTAATATGAAAATCCCAGGCCTATTGTCTTGCAAATAGATGGAGATACCACCCAAGCTATTGCTTGGTTAAAATCTCAATGATATTGATTCTGAATCAATAATGTGAGCAACTATATGTAGCATGCTTATTGGCTATAAGAACTTTGCTGAGTAATTTTGGAAATCGTAATAGAAGTACTAATTTTTGCTAACTAGCTTTTAGAGGTGTGTGAAATAAAAATGAGTAGAACCTTGCAGATTGTTCATATACAATGGGTCTCAGTGACAACTGAGTTATGATTGAAGCTGATAAAACCTTTGAATTTAAATGAACACTTTAGCCTTCATTTTTTGGGCTCTGCTGACCGTGAAAGCAAACAGATCCTGTTTTCTTCGACCCTGATGATCAAGTTTTACTTGTCACAAAACATTTTTTTTGTTCAACACCCTCTCGAAATAAGTTATTTCTATGGTTCTTTGTACTCGAGTGTTATGAAGTATCATGATGCTAGACTACTTAATAACAAGAAAACTGAGGATTAACATAAAGAAGAAAACTATTAGAATGATTCAAAATAGAGTAAGCAATGATTAAACAGACTAGCACTTGCATATCTAATACCACTGAACATATTTTCTTCACTGCATTTGACTTCATAGTTCATATTACTGCCTACATTTTATTTAGATACAAGATATATATCTTTATCTTCAACTCTTATAGCTGTTAACATGCGAACGTTTAGCTCCACTGTTGATAGAACACTTGAAGGTACTTTTAGGTACTGCTTATTCACGAATGAAGTTGCAATCTTCACGAATAGTTATTGTTGAAGGCAGAATATGTAAACTTCATGTTATGCATCTGAGAATCCTCTAGTACCTTCAAGGACACTTGTTGAAGGTAAAGTACGCATCATCACCATAATCTTGAGGAAGAGGATGACCAAGAGCAGGGTAAAGAAGTGGAAGCCTTGGAGGAGCAGAATCATCGTCGCTGTCATGGTAGGTTCTGAGATCTGTTCTCAGGGTTTTTATGACTGTGGCCAGGAAGATGGAAATTCCCTAGATATGGGGATCACTTTCTTAGTGTAGGATAGAAGTTACAGTTTGAACCAAAAGCAAATGCCAACATTTTTAGCATCAAAAAGTAAAATTGCATCATTTCGACACACAAGTGTGTGTGTGCGCGCACACACACATCTGTGCATGTATACCTGTGCCAAAATAATTAACCCGCCAATCCATTTGCAGACATCCATATTTGACTCCACGAAGTCCTTGAAATCGTCAAACCTCCCCGATGGATCTACCGGTAAGTCCTGCTATAGCAAAACGAAGATTCATGATAGACGAGAAAAATTTTTGCATGTTCTGTTCATATTTCATAGCAGAAATACATCCATACCTTCTCCCAGTTAGAATTTAAGAATATATCTACCATCGTAGCAGTCTCCAACAAGAGAAGCAAAAACACAATGGGTATATACTATCCAATATATATTAAGGTTCATTTATATCGCTAAATACAGATCACTGCAGTGCCTGGAGTATGAAGTTTTGGTTTAAGTGTAAAACAAAAATTGTATACAAAAAGGATACGCAAGAGAGGAAATGTGAATAAGCAGTATCAGCAGCAACATGGCCAAGGCATGTAATAGCACAGAAGCTGATTCCCAGAACAATGAGAGCATGTACAAACCTGTAGAATTTTTCGACAAACAGAAAATGTGGGGTTTGGGGAAGGCAATACATTAAAGAGTCGTTGAAATACTTGAAAATTATTATAGTGGTGAAAATTAATAATTTTATTATTATAGGGATAATTAATAAGTTAATAACCATGGAAAAGAGTTGTAATCCTCTGAAGATGATCCGTCCATGTCGCGCTGCCAAACTCTAATCAACCACAAACTATACATAATCATTGTGATCCCAAACAATCCTATCATTGAGTTAACAAGCTTCAAACACAGTTGGAGGCATCTCTTCACAAGTCTCACCATCTTAATTAATATCTTATGAACCACAACCAAATGAAAAAAAAATGCTATTAGTGACTGAAGGAAATGTGAAATAAGTTTCAAGGTGTTCTAATTCTAGGACTTCTTCAAGAAATGTGAAAAGTGAAGGAATGGAAATGCGAATTAGTTAGATGGATATTTGCAGAAGTTTGTTTCTTGATAATGTTGCGGCATTTTGGTTGCACCATCTGAAATGGAAACAGAGGAAATGGCTGAAAGAAATATGAAATGTGGGAGATGGGAGATGGGGAAACTTCGAAGAAGCACGTAAGGATTTTGTTGTTTAGTAGGATGGGATGATCTTTAAGACTTCTATGTTACACTGATGTCATTTACTAATTGCAACTGTTTTTATTAAAGGGTGCATTGATGGGGAATATGACAAAGAAATTTAAGACCTTTATTACATGTCTTATTTATTTTGCTTTCTTTAGTATACTAGTAACAAATATTCTGGATTTTATGGCGTATGATTTGGATTCTATGAGATTTTGTTTTTCTTTTGAAACTTCTTTTTTTGGTTGCTTTTTTTGGGGACAGAGTACGAAGTTATTAGTGCTCTTTCAAAATGAAGTCTTGTTTGATTCGATCCAAATTAATAAAAGGCATGAACAACCAAATATGGTTAAACATGAAAAGGGAAAAAGAAAAAAGGTACAAATTTCACATGAAGCGGAAGCGAAGAATTGAACACTCCAGTTTCAAGCACAAACTGAAGACATCATGTCTGATTCTGAGGACTACATACGGTATAATTGGTGAAACTATTATACGAATTTAAATTTGTGTAGCATGGAATTCAACCAGCGTATGTTCTATGAGTATAAATTTTAATCAAGCACCAAGGAAATAAAAAATATATCTGCAGTCGTATATTATCTCTTTGTTTTTTTACATGTAGTTTACATAAAACAATAAATAAATAGATAACAAAAAAGAAAAGAAAAGAAAAAGGTATTAGCTGCAGTCTCAACTTTCATGGAGCTCAAGTGGAGCCTGGAAAATATACAAAAACAAAACTGATGTAGTGTATATGTATTGTATGTCTGTGGTTTCAAACTCACTATGCAGAAGTGCCGGGCATGTTCTCAGTTGCCAAACTGGATTCAGGAGGTGGACTGGTGGCTACATATTTACAATTTGATGGTTTTGATTCTTGGACAGGGGGAAACATGGACAGCCTGTTTGGCTGAACTTGATTTACTATTTCCGGGGGAATATCAAACTGCAATTCGTGAAGAACGTGTTAGAAGAACGAGACAAAAGAAGATTTTTATGATTATCAACTTGATTGTAGTCGTGATTAATTGTGTACATATATATATATATATATATATATATATATATATATATAAGCATTATAGCATTGTCAATGGAGCAAGTGATGAATAAAACTTTCAATCACAACCCAAAAAAGAAGAAAAGGTAGATAAAAATAGGGACCTTGTAACCACAGCCAGCTACACAGGCACGAAAGCAATCCTGCAGAGAGGGAGGAATGATCATTGCACCAGTCAAACATTAAAGCTCAAACCTCAACTTCATTTTAGTACAACACAACCCAACTACCGCATTGCAACAAGGGGAAAGACAGAAAACATCAAGACTAGTGAAAAGCATATTTTATTTTAGGAAAATTCACTGCAATAAGGATGGGAATATAGGAGAGAAGTAAAAGGTGTATGAAAACCTGCGAGTGGCTGGCTACACCAGGAGAACGATCAATGTAAGCACTCCACTGCTGGTCCTTCAAGACGGGGTCTTTGTAGCATATCTCATTGCACGCTTCCACACCTTCGTACAATAATAATTTGAAATTAATTGTTTTATCTACTTATTACATGGGATCAACTTACAGTACCATTCAGATATAAGCTTATCCCCAATGAAATTTGTGAAAATTCTGAGCTACATTACCGATATTATCTGATGCAGAAATTTACATGTCAGAGCCTTACTGAGCTGAATTACTACCATTTATGAACCAAATTAAAAAAATGAGGTAGCATTACTACCATTTCTGAACTGAACTAAATAATATGACCAATAAGACAGGTAAACACACAGAATGCGAAATGGAACAGATAATCTAAGCAGTTTACGTAAAGACATATTGCGATGAATTAGAGCCTTTTCAGATGATCAACCCTTCCCCTGCAAGCCTAGGCCAAATAAGGCACTTTCATATATGAATTAAGAAACCAATGGTTTAAAAATGAAAATAAAATGCAGTTGCATATTCTGGTGAAGAATGTTACATATCTGCAGTATTTTACAAAATAATTTAGTATTCACACGGCCTATTAAATCAATTAAGACTCCTTTCCAGAATTCATAGACCTTCAGGAACAATAACAACATGTAATCATTCTCTCTCCATAGTGAGATTTCTGCTACAAAGAAGGTTAGGTCCACAACACAATTGATTGAACAATCTTTTCGGAAGTCCAACAAACAATCAAGTGCTGAAATGCTAAAGCAAAACTAATTTGATGCAAGGTGTTCTTACATTCTTCCCATGTATCTCCATCAGCATTGCACCCTTTTTTACAAAACACTCTCCCTGAAAAAACAGACAAATATGTAGTATTCAGGTTATTGTGATAAAACATGGACCAACTTCTAATATGGCAGTTAATCATGACAAAGCCATAATAACACTATGCTAAAAACAGAACCATAATACATGTTACATATCACAAAATATCTACAAACAGAAGAATCAACATCATAATTGCTTCTCAAGTATGAACATATTCATCTGGAAAAATATTCTTTTAGCTAGAAAAGAAGATGAAAAATGGCAGGTTAGATCTAACCCTTTTTGTTTCTCACATACATTTCATTTGTTTTTAGAGAAATCATTGCTTATCCCCCCCCCCCCCCCCCCCCCCCAAAAAAAAAAAAAAAAAAGAACCAAAGAAATATATACATATATAAGTATTTACCCATGTAAACACCATAAGAACCTTAAAGAGTTCATTGCATAAGCATTTTCTTGAAAAAGACTAAAATTTACAGAAATAATAAAAAAGATTGATATAATGTAGGGAATTAAAAAAAGGGGTTGTTTACAGGGAATCTGGGTGAAAGCTGAGAACTTTTGGGTGCACTGCATCCCACATGGTGGTGCCCAATCCGGTGGTATCATTATGATGTTCTTCCAACTCTTTATTTTTATTTTTTTCTCTCCAGAAGAAAGAAATTTGACGATTATTGAAATAAACCAGATTAAGCTATGACAATCGGTGGGGGAGAAGAGGGGTATTAGAAATTTAGTATTAAGTAGTTGTGGGGGACGAGGTCACGGGCATTCATGGTCATGCAATTGCCAAAACAAATGGTAGGCGCAAAAATTGCACAGCTATGATATGAGTCAGTTTTACGTTTAACGAATAAATCTTCTAAAAATAAGAGATTAGATGTAATCACATTATTTTGTGTGTAGGTAGTTCACAAGATTAAATATTAAAAACACTGATATAGTGATATCTAATCTTTTAAGGGAAAATAAAAAATGATTATGATAGTTCATCAGTTATATCCAATAAAAATTGGTAAGCATAAATTATTTTCAGTCAAATATTGATCAAATTCTATTACTCTATATTGAATACAATGAAAAAGAACTATCATACGGCTAATTTATATTAAGAAATTCAACTTCAACAATATCTTGACCGCATTACGTAATACAAAGTAACAAAATTATGATGCGGAGAGTACAACTTTAATTTAGAAAAAGACAAATTACTTCTTTTTTTTTTTTTTTTTTTTTTTTTTTAAGTTAAAATCTTTGAACCAGAACTATTAACAAATAACAAAATATATTAATTTATTCGTGCTCAAATTTAGCCAAATTATATCATTTAATTTTGCGTTTAAATTTAAAAATACTAAACTTAACACGATCATTTTAACATTCCATATGAATTTTAGCAGACTACTTTTAAATTGATTATCTTGAAAAAGCAGATGAGCAATACTATGATCTGTGTAAACTGTGGGGCTTTGTTTTATTGCGTCGTATGCACGCGACACTAGTAGTTACGGAGTACTCAATTATTATTAAAGTGGCAGAATATTCAAGATTCTCACGTTTGGTTAATTGGTAGATGTGGGGTAATTGGTTCAACAAGGATTTTCTGAACCGGGTGGACACCCCCCCCTCATAAAATGGAGTTGCTCCTCGTTGGTTTTGCTTCTCTTAATTAACCTTTAATCCAATTATCTTCTTTTTGGAAAATAATTATAAAAGGAAGTTTAATAGAGAGGTGAAAAGGGTATTAACAAGAAGAGTAGCACAAAAAGAAAGAAAGCAGAGATGGAATCTAAAAGATTGAAGCTTTTGACTCTGCTACTTCCTTTGGTTGCTTCTTTTCTCTTCTTCTACAATAAAGATTCACCCCAGGTTTGAATTGTATCTTTTATGTTTCACCATTATTGGTTTGTTAATTATCTATTAATTTATGTTTTGCCCCATCTTATTTCTTTGATGTTTCTCCGGATATGATAGAGTTTGATCATTTTTGTAAATATTTTCTGAATGTATTAGCTGATTATTTCACAAATTCTACCATCCGTATTTGACATAAACTGGTTTCAGTCTATTTTAACTACTATGAAAAACATATATGTGCATGTTTGATACTTCATCTGTCTATATAATGTATGTTTATGTGTGTATGAATCTGTTGACTTACTATCTGTGAAAAATGATGAATTCCATTTTTCCTGTGCTTAACCCTGTAATTGACCATGCGCACAGCGCACTAACCCAAAACGGGGAACAGAACACAGCCATCACTGCTCTAGAAACAAAGAATTGTCATATATTATGAATCTCTGTTTTGTTTGTGGTTAAACTGGCTGCTGTGACAATGTGAACGAAGGTTTATTGGTTTTACAGACAAATCAATTGCTTGTTCATTTGTTTTTTCTTTTCTTTTTTTTTTTTTGGCTTGGGATTGTGATAAGGTGTTCATAAGGCTGGACAAAGACAAAGTTGGACTCGTCCGACGCATGAGTGAGAAAAAGATGCAAAACTGTAAGCCGCAATCCCAAGTCACACTTACACTTATCAAATTAGTTCCTTGTTAAGCATTTGATTATTGTGACCCATGCCGATACCTAATAGTGGATTCATCTAGTCTTGGATGCTGAAGCATATCTAACAAGTGGCAGTAAACAATTTATATTTTATAGGTGCAGCCTTGGCAGCATGTAGGTGCATGCTAACAAGTGACATATATATTTTATAATAGCCGCATGCCTTTACAGTCTGTTGTTGGCAGCATGTAGGTGCAGTGTATGTAGTTGATTTCAACACCTCTGATGTGGCATCTTATTTAAAACTTGATCTACCCTTTAATGAGAATCACTTGAATAATCCTTTTGCGTCCGTAATATGTTTATAATCCGCTTCAGCCTAATCATTGGTTGCTCATGATGCTTTAGGACATAATGATTATTTTTCACTAGCCTATGTATTGTATCATGACTTGAAACACATCTGAGACTGCAATGCCCTAATAATGTGATATTAAATAAAATCTAAGTTCAACACTATTTCCCTGTGGGAGAATTTGAATTCTGTGTCACAGGGTGCCATGCTTGTTTATCTTTATAATAAAGGCCTGTAATTGGAATTGCAACAAAAGAAATATAGGAATTTGATTTGGTGATTGAATGGTATGACTCTACATCTAGTACATGAACACCAGATGAACCTTAGTTTTAATTTTATTCAAGACATTATATAAGTCAATGTGTCCCTCAACATGTATCCTCCTTTTTGAGAAACTTCCATGTGCAGTTTCTTATATCATGTCCTATTAGTATCTGTGTCCATGCTTCTTAAACTAACAGTTCTGTCTCGGCAGTTTGATTTTATTAGCCTTGATCACTATTATACTATGCTAAAGATATTAACTATTTATTGAACAGCCTTCAGTAAAAGATTGCAGCATTCTTCCACACAACCATTATTGGATAGCCAGCAAACGCGTTGTGACACCACAAGGGATCATTTCTGGCGCAGGTCAGTTTTGATAATTTAACCATTTATATTAAACATAAAGATTTAGGTATTATGCAATATCAAATTTTTTACATTCACAAAATCCAACATATTTATTATTCTATATAATCTTGTGGGCCATAACATATATCTTTGGTGGTTTAGTTTATTCATCTAATAATTTGGTACAATCTGCTTTGACTAAATTATTGATAAACAGTTGAGGTAAGTGGAGGCAAAATCAAAACTTTGGTTGAAGAAAAGGATTGGCAAGGAAGTCTCAGGACTGAGAAAATCCTTGATTATGGGGAGGCCGTTGTCATGCCTGGTTTAATTGATGTGTAAGCCAACTTACCCATCTATCTATTTTCTCTTCTTCATTCGTTCGATGCTCGAGTTGACATTACATGGATTATTTCCACATTAATGAGGATGGGAAAATAATAAATATGGGGATATTATACTGAAAGCTAAACTAAATCATAACTTTATCTGAAAGCATGATAGTCAAGGTAAAAGACCTATAAATGGATACATCTTCTGTTCTTGACAATCTTACTGATTTTATATTATAGAGATAATCATCTCACCAGAAAAGTGAGACACTATGTTCTGACTTCTGAGTCATTTGAATTCGGCAACCTTGCATCTTACAATTCACAAAATATAGGCAGATTAACTTGTCGATTTAAATGTATTTTCATCCCCAAATTTGCTTGTACATAGATTACAGGTGATGTGTTCTTGGCAGGCATGCTCATCTTGATGATCCTGGAAGAACAGAGTGGGAAGGATTTCCATCAGGAACCAGAGCTGCTGCTGCTGGTATGTAAATATTGATTGTCTAATCCTACATCAACAATCCAACATTAATGTAGAATGACAATGCTGTTCTGAATAGAACAGTAGAAGTGTCAGACCATATCATTACACGACTTATTATTAATATTGAAGGGCATCTTAACAGCTGGAGACTATGTCCTATTTGAATATAAATTTTGACTCCACTTTCTGTTCCTCAGTATTAGTTATGCCTTGTGTGTAATTGTATATTGTACATTTCCTGTTCATTACTGGTCCATCACCAAATGTTTAGATGGAATCTCTATGTAAATGAGTTCAATTTGCTCCATAGGCACTACGATCACAACTTCATATTGACTCAAAAGTATATGTTCAGGTGGAATAACAACATTAGTTGACATGCCTCTCAACAGTTTCCCTTCTACTGTTTCCAAAGAAACTTTGAAGCTTAAGGTATAGAGGGGTCATCCTCTAAATTCTATTTTTTCCATATAATATTTAGCTATCTTTCACTCATTTTTCTTTTATGTACCGACTATCCTTAATATTTTTTAAATGTTTGCTTGATAGATTGAAGCTGCACAAGGGAGGATCTTTGTTGATGTTGGTATGAACCATTTCTTTGCTCAATGCCTTCGGGGAAAATATTTTTTGGTTATTATAACTATCCTGTTGACAGGTTTCTGGGGAGGTCTAGTTCCTGAAAATGCTTTTAATACAAGTGTTCTAGAGGGTCTGCTGAATGCTGGTGTTCTTGGATTAAAGGTGCATAAAGGACGAAAGTTATTGAAGTGTTTTCTAAATCGCATGCCTACGTTGTGTCAAGTGTTTCTTCTATTTCATATTTCTCAAAGAAGATGCTTATGTGGTTTCTCCATTTCTTCTGAAATATTCACAAAATTTTGTCAAGATAAAATAATACTCCGTATTCTTTTTCTGGTCTCAGTTTGTTAAAAGTTCTTCATCATCTGACACATCTCATTCTTTTATGTAGTCTTTCATGTGTCCTTCAGGAATCAACGACTTTCCCATGACCAACTCCACTCACATCAAGGTATCTGGTTGAGTAATCTTCCTTTCTTTCAGAATTAAATTGCAATTTGAGTTAGCTAAATATTTACTAGCTTTGTTACATGAATTTACTCTTCTTTACCTGTTAGCACATTTTGCATCAAATATATGCATCTCTTCTTGGTGCAATTATATACTTGGACATGTGCTTTCTTCTTTCACCACTGGAGAGTTTTAAACTGTCATCTAGGAGGGACTCTTGGTTCTTGCAAAATACAGAAGACCTTTACTCGTACATGCAGAGATGCAGCAAGAACTTGATGAACTCAAAGATGGAGTTAAAGATGGAGTTAATGATGCTCGATCTTACTTAACATATCTGAAGACCAGACCTGCCTCATGGTAAGATACATAGTCTTTTGTTTCCTTCCTCATACTAGATGGATTTCAAATATTACATATTTAGGTGCCATATGTTACCATATACTCAGCAAAACCCAGATGCCAAAATTTATTGCTTAAGGGGCAAGGTCGTAAATGTGCATGTGCAAACTTATATACTTATATTCGTAATAGTAGTAGAACTAAAAAGAAAGAAAATGAAAAATGTTTCTTGACCTCTTACATCATAAGGCATCTCTATTTCAAACACTGTTGGAATGAATTGCTGTAAACTGCCATATGATAAGAATTTTTTTTATTGATTGTTCTTTATCCAGGGAAGAGGCAGCTATTAGAGAGCTTTTGATGTCGACAAAAGATACAAGGGATGGAGGTCCGGCTGAAGGAGCTCATCTTCACATTGTTCATCTGTCAGATTCTAGAGTTTCTTTGGATCTTATTAAGGTACTCCATGGTTTCCTCGCATGCATGTTTTGTGCAACATATATATAGTGCTTTACTGATGGACATGTTAACATTTAGTGATAATTAGACTCTTAATAGACCCTATATTCTCTATTAAAATAAAAAAATATGTTGCATTGTGGTTCTTATTTTCTTCTCAAAGCAAAACTTTAAGGGAAAAAGATGTTCTGTAATTTATTTAATGGAAAATATCTGTTATTGGCACAACTTTCAGTTGGCACACAGTTACAACTGGGACTGAGAGCTCACTAGTAATCTTTGTGGGATTTGTGCATATGTTTTGTGTAGGAAGCAAAAAGTAATGGTGATAGCTTAACTGTAGAAACCTGCCCTCATTACTTGGCTTTTTCAGCCGAAGAGATTCAAGATGGAGATACTCGTTTTAAGTGTTCTCCACCTATACGTGATGCAGCCAACAAAGAAAAACTTTGGGAGGCCTTGATGGTACCTTGCAATTTTGTATGCACCCATAGGTCTTTGAGATTTTTTCCTTCAGTACCATTTATATTTGCATGGTTACCATATTCAGGACGGATATATCGACATGCTAAGCTCTGATCATTCACCATCTGCACCAGAACTCAAACTCTTTGATAAGGGCGACTTCTTACGTGCTTGGGGTGGTATATCTTCTTTGCAGGTTGGTCAACTCAATATTCAAGAGCACCTTCCATTCTCCTGAATGGAACAACATTTTTTTGCATGATTTATTTTCGGAAATACACAATGGATGTTAACTGTTGTTTCCAAATTGCTGCAGTTTGTTCTTCCTGTGACATGGTCTTTTGGGCGTAAATATGGAGTTACTTTGGAACAATTAGCATCATGGTGGAGTGAGAGGCCAGCCAAACTTGCTGGCCAGGATTTGAAGGTATAGTTGCTATTACATGTTATTTTGTCGCTCGATCCTTTCAAGAACCAGAATGAAATGATTCATAGCACTCTTATAAACCTGACATATACAGCCATGCAAATGTAGTTAAGAGAATTACTTATGTTGATCTAGTATGATCCATTGATCCCAGAATTTATTATTCTTTTGTTTTTAACTATATACTCCATAGATGGTTTTATAGGTGATTAATAACAATATAATCAACAAATGCAGGGATCCATTGCAATAGGTAAGGATGCAGATATTGTTGTCTGGCAGCCAGAAGTGGAGTTTGACCTTGATGATAATCATCCTGTATACCATAGGCATCCTGTATGTGTAAAATATATTTCTGCTCTTTGTTTCTTATCTTCTCAATTCTAGAGTAAACAAGTGCTCCCCTGACTAACGCACAGCTTAGAAAATAAGTAGAAGCTACCCTAAAAGTAGAGTAAAATCGAAATCTGATGGTTATCAATTATGGATATTCTCCATAAGAATCCAACCATATTCTGAAAGCAAAAGCAAGTTTAGTTACATCAGTGGTTAAGGAAGAAGCTATCTTCTTGCCAGTGCCCCTGTATATTTGTTTTCGAATGATAATGCTCGGGAACTTCCATAGTCCTGAACTCTGCATATTTCATTGGGTTTTAATGTTATTATTAATATTTCTCTATTTAAATTTTATCACGTTTCAAAAGGCCATCTCATGATTTTGTTTCTTCTTTCTTTTGTTAATTTTATCATCTCCTCTCGTAGGGTATCTCAGCCTACATGGGATCAAAACTATCTGGAAAAATTCTGGGAACTTTTGTGAGAGGAAATCTTGTATATGAAGATGGGAACCATGCTCCTGCTGCTTGTGGCACCCCAATACTAGCTAGATAGAAAGTACAATATATTTCTCTGTAAGTTGTTCAACTTTCAAAAATTAATCACACATTTTCTCTCTACTTTTGGTTAAATGACTCTTTCAGTTGTCCAATTTCATATCAAGTTTGTCCTTTTTTGTGTGTGTTGGATTGTCTACAATTAAGGTGGCTTGATTATAGAGTTCAGACAATATCCTCCATTGTTTGGATCCAGCCGTTTCTCTTGCCATGAAAACCTGCTTCTACATCGAAAGGGAACTCTTGGCTGGAGCAATTCAGTGCAATTAGTTTGAATGATTAGCAACTGTACAGAGGAAACAATTAATAACCTTAATCACCTTTGAAACAATGACATGCTTCAACCATTGACATTGAACACAATTGCAATATACTTGCGTTGATGACATATGAATTACTGAGATCGCTCTTCCAACTGAGAATGCGAGTATTGGCTTTGTATTTTAGTTTATGGAGTTCTTATGCAGATTGTGAACACCTTGTAATGCCAAATCTTTCTTATCTTATTCAGAATGGTACTCGTTTTATTTTCTTCAAGAAATTATATTATGAAGCTGCTAGGTTTAGAACATGAAGCTTACAAGTGACAACATCCTGTTTAACTGCTTTTTGGTGCTGGAGCAATTGCAGCATTACCAAGGGTGAATGGCCAAAGATGATCATACCTTCCCTTCAACCGTTTTGTTTCTTCTGCAGCGGTTGGGGAATCGCCATCTTTCCTCTCAAGACCCAAAGCCGGGGCAGTAGCCATGATAGTACTAATAAGATCATCTGAAACAGCAAGTTTATTAGGGCATCCAACTCCAGGCATGCAATCCCCATATGAGTAGCCACCGCCGCCGCCGCCCCAGCTGCCCCCGCCCCCGCCCCAGCTGACACCACCGCCACCCCAGCTACTCCCACCACCATTCCAGCCACCAGGAACAACATACGGCAAAACATCAACTCTAACGCCATCTCCAGAACCACCTCCTCCACCACCAACATAACCACCGCCACCGCCACCACCACCATAACTGCCACCACCATAACCGCCGCCTCCACCTCCATTAACACCACCACCGCCACCATAACCACTGCCACCAGTACCATAACCACCACCACCACTACCCTGATCCCAGCTCCAGCCCCAACCCCAACTATCAGGATGATACACTCCTTTACCCTTTAAATCAGCCGACAGAGTCGGAGGCTCTCCATTAACAGCCAAATGAGGACCACCATTGACATCCACAGTTCCTGTGGCTGCAGCGGTGGAGGAATGATCTTCCGGATCACTAGCTATGAGTGATCGATATTCTCGGGATGGAATGACAGGTAGTGTACGTGCAGCAGCTGTTGCGCCAATTAGTAAAGCCAATGAGAGCACACAAGTCCATTTTCTTGCGGCCCCCATTTCATAAATTACTCTCATGAGCTAACTTTGATTATTAGAGCAACAATTTGAGTTTAAACATACTGCATTTGTGAGGACCTTTAGCTATTTCTTTATATAGTTGAAGTTTTGGTGGTTGGGGTGTGAATGGAGATGGAAAGAAATTAAATTCTGTACGTAGAGATTTCGGAGGAGAGTTAAGGTTGGCAACATGCAGTACTATTTCATTCATTCGATCTGTTCGTAGAATTAGGCAACATATGAAGCTCGTGAAATGTTACGTGTTGTTAATGTCATCTAACCACCTAATGGGCTTTTGCATTGATCATACAAATGATACAAGAAGTTCACTTTGACAAAACATTATTGATATTTCTTGTCAATAATGTTAATTTGGTTCATGTCAAAAAATAAGATATCTGTGATTCATTTGAAATTTGAAAAAAAAAAGGGTATCTAAATTAATTAATTCTCTTACACGCACTAAGCGATGTAGGGTGAAATGGATTCAGGTAGTGTTTGATAAAATCAAATTTTTTTTAAAAATCTGATTAAGAGATTTCATCAGGTTAAAAAATCACACCAAGTTTTGAGCCTCATACATTACATTTGGTTCTTTATTGATAGTTTAAAAAAAAACCTAAAATTCACTGTACGATAATTGCGCATGATATGACATAACTAAACCTTTATTTATATCCGTAAATCTAATATATCTTTTCCTTGAAGTTGATACGAAAGCTCTGGCCACTTCTATAAAACAATTAAATTCCAAGTAATGTACTCTGACAAATGAAATATATTACTACAAATCATAATGCCATTTGAATATGGTTGCAAAATTCTAGTTTTTAAATTAGCTAGTATGTAATATATTGCTGACTATCATTATACACTAGGAGAAGAGAAATTATCAAGCAGTTTTGGCCTAGAAAAAAATAATATTGAGAGCTTTAATAAGATCGAGATTTGTCACCAAATCCTTGCATAAGATTTAGCAAGTCATTGGGAAGCTGCAGAGTTTCTCAACAACAATCATTGGGTTAGTCTTTGCATCTCACTCTGGTCATCAAGAGTTTCAAGGAGAAGGGGAGGGGCGTATCGTGCAGTACCTTGATGTTCATCAGAGTCTTGGCAAAATGAAAGGATGATAGTGTCGATCGATACCTCAACCACTGCGAAGAAAAGGGTTGCCACAACATAGCCAAGCGCCGAACACACCTGCATACAAAAGAACTAGTTCTTACTCCCAACTCCTATTTGAAAAGGAGAGCAACGATCAAGTAGTGTCAGATATGAAGGTTCATTTGAAATATAGCCTTTATAAAACTGAACCTGAACCATTACAGTATTTCAGTATTGCACAATGTTTCATTTATAAATTTATAAAATGAGTTCGATGGAGGATAAAATACAAACTTACTAGCACTGGAAACAATGGCGAGGAGACCTTGTTGTGGGAAGATGAATATCTATGAGTGTCTAACATAAGGAATGCAAATAAGGTGCTTGCGAGGCTCACAGACAACTTCCCCAGGAAGAGAATAACATCACCAATCACATTCACTTTTCCTATTCTGAGAATGTTATTCCTGATTAAATCTGTTGCAATTGCAGAAGCAGTGAAGAAGCTTTCGCCCATAATTGCAATCTGCAAGAAGCATTTGACAATATTAATAATAGTAAATAATCACGAAGCCTATAAATTCTCTACGGTTACTAGACAATGTGATTAGTAAATTTATTGCTATGTCAAAAGGACGTGATTACTACTCCAGTTAATAGGCTTCGATAAATCTACCAAACAATTTACAGAGATGAGTTTACCATTATGTAAGCATTGCGGTTTACATGTCTGATGGTCCACCCAATACCTTCAGATGTGTAATATGCCACTTTTCCAAACCAATTTTCTGACCTCACATCAGCTACTTTCAGTTTATGGCGTATTGACTTCAGTATAGATTGCATTGACCCAATGAACGAAACTACGAGGGAGCCAACAGCCACAGATCCCGTGTTGTATCGAATAAGCCGCTTCATTGAAGAAAACACTGGAAGAAACAGAACTTCTTGCTGCATGCAATTTTAATTTTTTTCAATAAAAAATATCATGAAATGGTCGAATATTGTAAAGAAACAGCTAGGTTGGATCAGCTGATATTTTGTCAACTCCTTTTATATAAATTATTCTTAAAAAAATCATCATCAATAGAAGCATATAGTAGCACTTACAAGTGCTTCACCACGAGCCCAGTAATAAGAAGCAACAGATCCAGCAATAACGGTTGAAGAAAATGCTTTAAGAAATTGGGTGGCCCAGAAGCAACCAAAGAGATGAAATGCAATTGCAAGGCCAAGATGAGGAGTATACTTGATCCTATAGCCACAACAATGTTCACAACTCACTCGATTCGAACCAAGATCATAAGTACAACAGTTTGAGCTACATGTATTTTGGACAACTTCACCCGAACTGAATAGATGGAGGGTTACGGAAAACCAAATCATGTAAAAGACCGCCAAAACAGAATATGGAATGACAGGGAATATAATTAGGGCTTGCACTTCTCCTATAACTTTAGAAGCTACCTGCAAACTAATAATCCATTAGCAACCATGCTGCTCCTATAGATAGTAACTGAATAGACCTATTCTCCATACACTAAAATCTAATGAAAATTTACAGTAACTATAAGATAAAGGTTACAAGTGCAGAGTGGAAGTAAATCACATAGAATATTGGATAACAAAATCTTGAGAACTTGTAGACGGCTACAGCAATATCTCAGCAGTGGCAAGATGATGCACAATAGTCACGACTTGAAATTTTTTTAAAAAAATAAAATTTATGTAATTATTGTAATACTATATTTATGTTATATTTTGGTTGAATGATAATTTTTTTTATTATGTTTTATTTACTGTGTTATATAAATATCCTTAAAATAATGATACTAATTATATGAATTCAAGTATGTAACTTGAATATGAACTCATATAAGTATGTTATACATCATTATTCTTAAATGTCCCTAATCGAGTATTATTGTTAGTGAGACAACAATAATACATTAACACTAGTATGTGAATTGACTGATGGCCACATCTCATTGGTCATAAATATATACTAGATATATTAAGTTGATGCATAGGTACATGTTAAAGAACAGTGTACTGGACAGATCCACTATGAGAATTCTACATAGAGCGTTATGCTATGTGTCATAAGTAATTCTCATAGTGATAATGATATAATGGTCCTTTGACCTGAAATCATGACATTTCTACATAAGGAGTTTTGTGTTTTAACCGGGTGGACGATAAAAGTAATTGTTGGATGTATCATTAGTTATGTCAGAAATGAGAATGATGTAGATGAAATTTAACACTTCTATAAATTAGGGGTGATATCTATAGGCTTCTTGATTGAGTGAGACTATGGAATGCATGGTCATGCTCAAATAGAGATTTGTTTCATATAATCTACTCATTGATCAAAAAAACTGAGATTAAATTGTGAAGAGGATAACGCACCCATGCTTTGAATTTAATCTTAGATATCAAGGTTAAAGAGATTAAATTACATTGAAACATTCGTTAAGAAGATATAATTTAAATTTCAGTGATTTTAATATATCAATAAGATTAATTTTATTTAAATCATGACTTTAAATTATATATATATAATCTGTATATAGTAGAGTTCCTTGAAAGGTAATACGAATATATATTTATTTGTATATATATATATATATTAATTAAGTGAGACTTGATTAAAATATATAATAAATATAAAACTTGGTTTTTATTCTCCTAATTTGATTAGGGTTTGGATTACTCTATACACAGTTATATATAAGATATATTAGTTGTTCCCTCTTACTTACACTTTCTAAAAAACCCTAGCAGCTCATAAGAAAGAGACTAGAGTTAAGAGAGAGAAACAGATTCAACAACTAGTACTGCAATTCTCCTTGTTTCAGATCGTAAGACGGTTCGTGGAGTGTTCTTGTGGATACCGTAAAGGCGTCGTCCAGTTGGATTGCGTTAAAGATTCGGAGACGATCAACGCTCTCATCAAAGCTTCGAATTCTGCAATTTTAATCGGTAAAATCTTAGACCATCTGTATTAAATTGTTTCGCATGAATCCTCGGGTTAGGATTTTAATTTTTTTTTCACTGCGTTTTATTTGTCAAAACGCGGTGGTCTCGCTGACCAGTCAGAAAGCGGGGGTCTCAAAGGGGCAGTGCCCCCTACAGAAATTTTTACGAGTCACAATCTATATTATGCAATTTTCTCTTTACGAAATTTTGAAACAATTCCAGAAATCGGAACATATCTGATAGAGAATCGTATTAACCCTACCATGGTCCCTTAATAACAATACATCCAAAACATATCACATACGTTCTGTTTTGAATAATCATGTTAATCGAACCTTCATAATTCTAATCCAATCGAAACAAAAAGTGTATCATTATTCCTACATCCTATCGCTTGACTTACATATCAAATATTCAGAATACCCAATAAGTATGCATCAAATGTAATCAGAATTCGTAATTCCAGAATATCCATACATGCAGAATATCATATATTTATAATTTAAAGCCATGATTTAAATAAAATTAATGTTATTGATATATTAAAATCACCGACATTTAAATTATATCTCTTTAACGAATGTTCTTAGTGTGCGACCCTGTAGGTTATTATTACGTTGACAATAATTTTAAATCATATTATAAAATTATAAACAGTTAATGGCAACTAGTAATACATCACTGTTACCCAAGTAATAATAAATTCGTTGATTCGACGCAACCTTTTTGTGACCAATGTTTCAATGTAATTTAATCTTTTTAACCTTTATATCTAAGATTAAATTCAAGGTATAGATGTGTCATCCTCTTCACAATTTAATTTCAGTTTTCTCTTGATTGAGTGAGATGGTCATGCTCAAATAGAGATTTATTTCATAGGAAGGTTAAATTTCATCTACATCATTCTCATTTATCACATAACTCATGATACATCCAACAATTACTTTTATCGTCCACCCGGTTAAAGGTGACTTTTGGCAATGTCAAAACACATAACTCTTTATGTAAAAATGTCATGACTTCAGGCCAAAAGACTATTACATACATCATTGTCACTATGAGAATTACTTATAACACATAGCATAACGCTTCATGTAGAGTTCTCATAGTAGGTCTATCCAATTCACTGTTCTCTAACATGTACTTATGCATCAACTTAATATATCTCATATATATTTATGACCAATGAGATGTGGTCATCAGTCAATTCACATACTAGTCTGAATGTATTATTGTTGTCCCACTAACAATAATACTCGACTAAGGACATTTAAGAATAATGATGTATAACATACTTATATGATCTCATATTCAAGTCACATACTTGAATCCATATAATTAGTATCATTCTTCTAAGAACATTTATTATGCTACCATATATATAACGCAGTAAATAAAACTTAATAAAAGAAATTATCATTTAACTAAAACATAATATAAATATAGAGTCATAATCATTACATAATTGGTCACTAGGGTATACACTCCAACAGCAAGATGATGCACAATAGTCAGGACTTGAAAATTTTTAAAAAAAATAAAATAATTACTAGTTTTACTTGCCTTTAGAACAGATGTTGCCATAAGAATTCGACGGACGATCGCAATGGATGACAGGACAGCCACCAGCATACCAGAAGTCATAAGAACGGCTACAAAACGAAGGTCATGTTGCTCCTGAAGCAAAGGATCAAGTAAATTCAAATGAACCAAAAGATTTTCTATAGAAGAGTTTCTTTCTTGTTGCCGCACTAACCTTCCCAGATAAATGATAGTATGGGTCATGTTTACCAATGATTGGGGAGACAGCATCATTTCCAATCCATCCAGCTGAAGGTATGAAAAAACATTATATCAGCTACTTTTAACTTCTGTGATATTTTACACATCATTATATTATTCAAACCTTTGAAGTAGTAGAAACTAGTGAAGTAGAAAGTTAGACCAACCTTTTAAGTAGTAGAACATAGTGACTGAAATTATAAGAATGTTAAAGACGAAGACTGTTATCCATGTCATTGCAGAAGTGAAATGTCGAATCAACAGCAACCAACTCACAGACAAAAATAATGGTAGGATTCCCCCACAAACAATCAAGACGGACCAAGATTTTCCAATATCAGCAATGTATCTCTGCATAAAAAGTAGAAGTTGCAATTTTAAACTATTACATGTATTAAGAACTTACACAACCTATATTTGAGACACTGGAACAGCCCCTGGACGTCAGGAGAGAAATTTTTGGTTGTTTTAAATTAGAGGCTCCAAATCATATAGCCTCCAGGATGAAATTTTTTAACCACTGGCCATTAACTTGGGTGTATCTTGATGAAACAAAAAACAGGAATCATCTACTAATTTATAAATCGAAATTTGCCTCAATCATATTAGTCTAAGTCCTAACCTTCAGGACAGATGATCGGGAGTTGATGGACTTGTGAATAGTTTTATCTATTAACATGTTTTCATCGATATGTGCACCTCCAATCTGCTGCCAGTGTTGCAGAGAAACATTTGACACGCGTGCAATAAATTGGCAGCTCCAATAAACTGTATGATATAGAAATTAGTACTTAACTTGAATAGCTAGATACTAGTACGTGGTAACAGTATGTTACATTTTTGAAGCAGACTGGAGAACTGGTGAAATTAATAATTTTCTTATTACAACAAGATTTAATATATCTCACCATCAACGCTAGGAAATAGGACAGGGTAACAGGGACCTAGGAGCTGTAAGGATGCATTTCTCATATCTGGTGTAAGGAAATCAAAATAGTCATAATCCCTATGAACCCACTCCTTCATTGACAGGTGGATATCCCCTTCTGGATAATTACAGACCCATTTGAGTGAATCTTCCGATGGGTTGGGACAGTTCTTCAAACAAACACTCTTAGCATCTTCAAGGTTATTTAGACTATCCTTCAAGCCACTTAGGTAAACCTGGTTGGGATTGAGCCAATACTTAAGTTCAAATCCATGGAGATTAGGTTTTGCACCTTTGTCACCACACACATTTCCCTTGTAGTCAAAACCATGTGTTAGCCTGTTGAAACATATAGGGAGAGAATGTTGATGAACCTTCGCGGTTACAATTATTGCGATAACAGTATTATAGATGTCAAACAAGAAGTC
>CM025780.1:44534529-44587169 GCA_014636745.2 Centella asiatica | reverse complement strand
GTTACAATTATTGCGATAACAGTATTATAGATGTCAAACAAGAAGTCAATACAATAACTAAACTGAAAAAGCAAGCCGTTTTAACTAATCTTCCTTATTTGATCATCTTATTTTCTTTTTCAGTAATCAAACAGCTTAAATTACATGAAGCCAGAAACTATATATAACCCAATTTAACTGCTCAAAACTTAATACCCCAATAATATCACATTTGAAATCCCTCCTTTTCACAAAAAAAGTACATTAAGGTTTGTTCATACTACGATTGTAAAATCCTGGAGTTCAATTTGTGTTGTGAAATTATTGAAATGTTGAGATATCAAGTCTTTACATTGAGGAAAACCAATTAAACTTGCATCAAAATATGAATTTTGGGATTTCAAAAATGTGATAGGAAAAAAATGAAATGTAACTAACTTTTGGAACAAAGGGAGTATATAACTATATATATAAAAAGTGGGCATAATGCTCATTATTGTAGTAAATCAATCGACAGTAGAGTGGAAGTCCTCAGTCCTCACCCGCAAGCCCAACCCAGAAAAGAAAGAAGTTATTAAAACAAAAAAGGCAGTAAAGGGAAAGTAACAATAGGATCATATAAATAGAAATGATGAAACTATTAGTTCATTACCTCCGTAAAGGGAAAGTAACAATAGGATCATATAAATAGAAATGATGAAATTATTAGCTCATTACCTCCGAGGATTCCCTTGGTTGAACCCAAAACTAGAGTTAACAATCATAGCAATCCAGAAGACAATGAAAAATACAAGGAAGGGAACATCTCTGCATTTTCTGTTGTGCCTTGTCATTCCAACACCACCACCACCACTATCTCCTCTTCCTCCGCCGCCCATCTGTACATCATTTCTATTGCTTGAAAAAGAAAGGTAACTCCCTATAACTGGACCCAATGGAACCCTCATCGCTTTCACCTCTTCTTGGTTCCCCAGCTCAAATATCTAAAGCTTGATAGACAGAAATAGGTAGGTTTTCTCGGTGACCCTTTAGCTGGAGACTGATAAAGAATCAATCTTGGGAGGGAGTGAGCTTGAACTACACTGAGAGAGAGAGAGAGCGCACTACTGACAAAGTATTGGGGGCTTTCTTTGTTTTCTTCTTTGAAATTATTCCCTTATTTTCTGGGGCATTAGTGCACTGCATACTTTCTCAAAAAATAAAATTAATAAATGATGTTTGGCGTTTTTGTTGTTTAAAAGTTAAAACTTTTAAATCAAGAGGATTGATTGACCCGGGCAGCCGTATTAATTTTACGTTTCACTCCCAAATTAGATGTATGGATGGGATTATGAGAAGGGGATACTTTTTTTTATTTTTTGTTTATTTCATTAAAAATAGATTATAATCACATGTCAAAATAGATGAATGTTTCATAAATAAAAGTAGAGGAAATCCTCACTAAAATATGGGATAAAATCTCAAATAGTGAGAATTGAACATGTACTATTTTAATTATAGAATCTCAATTTTAACCATTAATCTAAAACCTTATTGACAGAATGTGATACTTTTAAAAATAATTCATGAGTTATTAAAAAGTTATATTTTCTAAAATAACAACTTTTCGTTTTTAATATCTTTCAATAGGGAAGACAATAGACACTTTATTTAATGATGTAATCACAATAATATTAGCATTGTCATGTCATCGAATAATAGTGGTAATAATAATTTCATTTTACTGTCTTAAATTAATTTGAACATCTATTTTGATAAGTAAATACATATACATAGACACACATTTATTTATTCAAACCGAAGGAAGATAGTTTTCAAAATCTAGAAAAAAAATTAAAAATAATAATCGTCGCAACGTGTCTCGCTAATACTTTATTTTTTGGTACAATGCTCTATTATATCTAGGTCTCACGTGTATGTTGCCAGTTATAATAAATTCGAGAGGAGGTAATAATCAATTGATCATAGAATTAATCATTTTTCATTTGTTGATAAAAAGAGAGAGAGAGAGGAAAAAAGGACTTGCTATTTTATCTTATTACCAACTGTACCTTATATTTTCTCAATTAGTCAATTCTTTTGTCCCAATTAAAATCTCAATTTATTTACAAAGTGAATAAATAGACAATTGGATAAACAATACATGTGATCATTAGGCTAATATATTCAGAGACATGACATTCTCATTATCGTTTATTCTATTTTTTGAATAGGCTTTAACTCTTTTATACATTTTTATCTTACATTAACAAGAATCTTATATATTGTTTTTATGAAAAAAAATCATATATGTTAACTAATTTGTCTTGAAATATCATTTTCTTACATACATAAATGGTATCGGCATCATATGAAAAAATAACAAGAATCTATATATATATTAATTTGAAAGGTAACAAAATAATAAAAACTCACACAAACATAATTGAACAAAATGATAATTACCTTTGACTTTATAAATTTAACTTATAGAGGTAATTATACTCAATTTTCAAAAAGATGCACTTTTGACTTTTCGTGTAAAATTATATCATAAGAATTCGAGTTGGGAAACATATTGTTTAAATTTATTTCATTTTATTTTTGTTTACAGATATCTGATTTTTTCAGACCAGGTAAAACTATTTATATCACATAAATCAATCAAGTAGTCATCAATGACAGTAAAGATTTACAAAATTATGTATCAAAAAAATGTACAAAATTATTTTTAAAAAAGTCAGAAATATCGCACTTACCATGCATGGTGTCCTCACAAAAAGATATCACGTGGCTTTATCAATTTGACGATAATACATCTTTTCCCATTAGCCCCAAACCCTGCCTAAAACTTACGCAGCTTCCTTTTCTTACCAATTAGGGAATTTCTTTGTTTATATTTTCAAGAATCAATCAAAACGCTCAAAACAACTTCTCCTCTTTAATCGTCCGTATTATCTCTCTATTGGGTCTTCTCTTTCCCTCAATTGATTTGGGGTTTCTGCAAAAATGCCTGGTGGGTCTGTGAAAGATGTGGTCTCAAAGGCAGAGCTTGACAACACGATCAAACAGGGACAACCCGTAATTCTGCACTTCTGGGCATCTTGGTGCGAAGCTTCTAAGCAGATGGACCAAGTCTTCTCTCATCTCTCCATTGATTTCCCTCATGCCCACTTCTTCAGAGTATGTAATTCATTCATCTCTAACCTTGTACCTCTAACCCATTGATGTGCCATGATTAAAATTGGGCCTGTTAATATAGATTATTTATTTATAGTTACTGGTAAATTTCTGCTTCCAATGCATTGTATTTGTGTTGGGGTATAGTGGAAAGCTAACTTTAGCAGAAGGATTTGAGGAAATACAGATAGTAAAAATTAAAATCGGAACATTGTGCATACTATCTTTTGATGAAATCCTTCTCAATTTGATGATAAATTGATTTTGCAAATGCACAGCAGATGAGGGGTTTCCTTATTTCACTTTGGAAAGAGGGTATATTAGTCTGTCTGGAAGCTTTTTTTATCTGGTTTTATTGCAAGAAGTACCTCAACGGAATCGGTATATTACAAAAGTTGTGTTCAGGTTTGTTGAGGTTTTGTCAAAGTTAGGTCAGACCATCTACTAGGGAAATAGTTAGCCACCAGTAATTTATCATTCATGTGTGATTGAATATCGACACAAGCTAACATAGTTGACCTCGAATAAGACCCATGAAACATTGGTAAATATCCTCCAACAAACTGATAATATTCGCTAGTCTTTGCTTTTGATTACTGTGAACCTGTCAATACAGTCCATGATGGTGAAGGATGATATTATGCCGGAAAAAAGTCGAAATAGCGAAACAACATAAGTAATATGACACTTGTAGTGGATTAGATTATTCATCTTGACCTTATATGATATTTGTAAGTCAATTTATCCATTTAGGATTACCTTAAAGCCAGAGAGTGAATTATCTGATGCATTTCTGAAAGCTCTGTTGAAAGAAAGCCATTGCACACTAATCAAATCGTATTTTATCACATTTATGTCACCAGTATAATTGCTAAAAGGTAGTAGTAGGAGCTATAGAGCAAACCTTTGAAGGTTTATTGAGGTCACTCAAATAATAGTTTTACAGGTGCCGCAATTATTTACAAATGAAATTTGAGTCATATATTCCACTTCATCCTGGCAAGGTGGTATGACAAGCCTCAGTTCTGAACCCAATTGCTACCTTATGTATTTTGAGGTTAACAAATTAGATAGGTTCACGATTTGAAGTTTCTCCATCCCACAACAGGTGTCTCCTTATATTTGGCTGTTTAGGGCACTGACTTTTCACTTTTAAGACATTTACCATGTTTATATGTTGTTGATAATATTGGGAGAGTGATATTTCAGGTCTTCTGTTGACAACCTTATGGCTTAAATATGCTCGTTACATTATTGAGAAATAGTGATCCCATCTAAATACATGTGTCATGTGATTAGTTTTTCTATGAGATGGAAGTAAAACCTAACTGATGTGGTAGCGTTGTTATCTATACACTTCTCGATCTACCTGTTATTGTTTTAACTTTTGCTCATGATTACAGGTTGAAGCTGAAGAACTACCAGAGATTTCGGAGGCATATTCTGTTTCTGCTGTGCCTTATTTTGTATTCACTAAGGTATATATCAAACCAAGAATCCATTAACCTGCTTCTTTCTTGTAAAGGGTTTATGTTCTCTTGTGACTTTGCTAGAGAAAGGTTGGATATCTTAAGCATTGGAGTAGCAATATGGAATCTATAAAAACATGTGTTCTATCTTGTTTCAGTAAAGACTGTAATGGAGAATTTGTATAGACCATAATAGTGGCAATGTGCTTGGTGCCTGAAAGTGGGAAATAAGCATTTGAATTTCGTACTATGTAGTGTATTTACTAATTCTATTCAAAATTTAAAGCGGCTGAAATTACAATGATCCTACTAAAAAGAATAACCAAGAAAGTCCTGTTTTTCCCTTCTAAGATTGATATCTCTGAGATCTTGATATGTATTTTGTCCACATTTGTGACTGATCACCGTTTCTCTTCTTATAGGATGGTAAGACTGTTGATACTCTGGAAGGAGCAGACCCATCTACTCTGGCCAACAAAGTTGCTAAAGTCGCTGGGTCAGTCAACCCTGGAGATCCTGCAGCTCCTGCCAGCCTAGGGATGGCTGCAGGACCTACTATCCTAGAAACTGTCAAGGTTTTAGCCAAGGAAAATGATTCTGCTAAAATTGAAACTCAATTGCCATCTGGGGTTAGCGATGGACTAAAAAAACAACTTCAACAGATTATCGATTCTCACCCAGTCATGCTTTTCATGAAAGGAAATCCTGAAGAACCCAAGTGTGGTTTTAGCAGCAAAGTTGTTGATATTTTGAAGCAAGAAAATGTCAAGTTTGGAAGTTTTGATATTCTTACAGACAATGAGGTTCGTGAGGGGTTGAAGAAGTTCTCGAACTGGCCAACATTTCCTCAGTTATATTGCAAAGGGGAGCTTCTTGGTGGGTGTGATATTGTGATTGCGATGCATGAAGGTGGTGAACTAACAGAAGTTTTTAGGGATCATGGGATCGATACCTCCAATTCAAGCGCAGTAAAAGTGATTGAATCTGATGGTGGAAATGGTGGCACTCTAGAGCCCACTGGTTTGAGCATGACCTTGACCTCTCGTTTGGAAGGCTTGATTAATTCAAGCCCAGTAATATTGTTCATGAAGGGAAAGCCTGATGAACCCAGATGTGGTTTCAGCCGGAAGGTGGTTGACATTCTTCGAGAAGAAAAGGTGGACTTTGAGAGTTTCGATATCCTTACTGATGAAGAAGTGAGGCAAGGTCTCAAAGTTCATTCAAACTGGTCGAGTTACCCTCAGCTATACATAAAAGGTGAACTTATTGGAGGATCGGACATTGTTTTGGAGATGCAAAAGAGTGGAGAACTTCAGAAGGTCTTAACTGAGAAAGGGATCATTCAGGGACAAACTCTTGAGGATAGATTAAAAAGGCTGATCACTTCTTCTCCAGTTATGATCTTTATGAAGGGTACCCCCGATGCTCCGAGATGTGGTTTTAGCTCCAAAGTTGTCAATGCGTTGAAGGAGGAGGGTGTTAAGTTTGGGTCTTTTGATATTCTTGCTGATGAAGAAGTGAGGCAGGGTTTAAAGACTTTATCGAACTGGCCAACATTTCCACAGCTTTACTACAAAGGTGAACTGGTGGGAGGTTGTGATATAGTGCTGGAGCTACGAGACAACGGTGAGCTTAGCTCTACTCTATCAGAGTAAAGGTTACATTTGATATCATCAGATGACATGGGGCAATCTAAACTTTGCATCAGTTTGCCTGCAGTGAATTGTTATTTGGCAATCTATGCATTGGTTTTTATTTATGTGAACTGCTGAATGTTTATACTCTTGTATTGGAACTTATAAGATGGATTTAGATCAAGCTTTCCATGTCATGGGTTTCTTTTTATCATGGCGTCGAAATGTAGGTCATCGTTTTTGGTATTGATTCTCCAGCAACATTTACAGATTTTTTAAATTTAAATGTGTGTTGCTCGTTGTATGGTGTTTGGATGAAGGTGAAAATGCCGTAGGATAAAGTGAATAAGAAAAGTTCATGCGGTGAGCGTGGATCGAACACGCGACCTTCAGATCTTCAGTCTGACGCTCTCCCAACTGAGCTATCCCCGCAAATATAGATATGCACCAGCCGGGAATCGATCCCGGGTCTGTACCGTGGCAGGGCTCTATTCTACCACTAGACCACTGGTGCTTGCTCTTTACCAACAATTTAAAATCTATGTCCCTCTGTTAATTAATTTTCATGTTGTTTTGAAAATGTTACTTGTACACTTCAAATAAAATGTTACTCATTTTAAATTGTTGATTTAATATTGTTGCTTCTACACTTAATAAAGTAATTTACTCCTACAATAATAAATATCACAAAAGATATCAGTATTCAATACACGGTTTATTGTATATTATCTATGCTTTGCTGTCATAATTTTATGTGTTAGCGTTCCCATTTTTCAAAATTTTTATTTTACAACTCACATGCAAAGATATATTTTAGAATTAAAGAAGTATAACTTTATTATTTAATTCAAGATATTGATCGTGAGTATATTTTACACACATTAATATTTGTCAAAAAAGAGCTACAATTTATTTTTTTTTGATAATATTGTCTCGTGTTATGGATATATATTTGAAATATAGAGAAAATTATAATTCTACGGATCGAAAGAAAAAGATAAAACAACACATTATAATATACATTTTTGAAAAAAATTCTTCTAATATGAATAGGCAGACCAAATGAGATCTACTAGGTTGAACGATTCAAATTAATTAATTTTTTTGTTACAGATTGAATCAATCTCTGAGTTACCAATTCATTTCATTCATGACGTTATCTAGAAAATTGAAAAATTGTTGTCCTAAGACGAAGTAGAATTATTTGTTAACACAAGGTAAAAAAGGAAAAAACATGCTTAGTTTTCAATTATATTTTAACTCATAAATTAAATATGGTTAGCTTTTGCCAGATATTTGAAACTTGGCCCCTGTTTGGGAGGTTTTAGTTCGGAAGTAGTATAAAGTATAAACAACAAAACACCACACGAGTCTCACAAAATGAGGAAGCTCTCTCTCGAGCTTATGGCGCCCAAATCAAGCTTATCGAAACATCATAACCTTCTTCTTCTTCTCCACCTCAACAACAAAAACCTTAACATACAGTTCACAAAATCAATCGTTATACAGAAGAATATCGCCGATCGGTAACCCCCACATTTCGATTGTGCCAGTTCTCGATCAATGGGTCGACGAAGGAAGAAACATCGACAAAGAAGAGCTTAGGAAGATTATCCATGAATTGAACATCTATAAACGCCACAAACTTCTCAAACTTTTCAAACTTCTCGTACTCTCAGTTTTCTTTTCAAACTTCTCCCTCTTTGTTGGATTCTCTGCAATTTTTGTTCAAATAGAAATAATCATAAAACAATATACTGTATTTATTGCACACCATTCCAAGTTTGTATCTATTTATGCCTGTGCAGAGAGGGCTACTTTTTTCGTCGTGAGAGGAATGAGGATCACAATAAGCCCCTGTAGCTGTTAGATGCACATATAGAAGAAGCACGGGTACTAGAGCATTGGCACCAGAGTTGATATAATCGTTAGAAACCTAATATACCGACCGATAAATGAAAAAAAGGCACAAATACTACTCCACACCAGTATCCCTATTTTGGCACTTAGATTCCGACCGTGAACAGTAATCTACAAAAGAGGAGATATACTGTTCACAGTCGGGAAGGGAAAAAATTGCTTTGGTTCTCCTTTGCCTCGTTCTAGTACATCTCGCGGCAACTATTTCTCTCGTCGGATGGTCGCTATAATCCTTCTCCTTTGAGTACGTTTCTAGGTTTTTGTCTTTTTGTACAAATTGGGTTTTCTTTACTTTTGATCTTCTTGTACGCCACAAGTTTTCAATCAGATGAGTTGGACAACGATAGTAAGTGAATGATGATTAGATACTTAGCTAAAATTAAGTTTTTGTATGATGTGAAATTAGTTTTTGTATCAGCATTATCACACTGACCTTCTAGTACTTAATAAACAGGAATGGTGCTTGTTCACTTCAAAAGCTACCTTCTAAATGTCTTTCAATGACTGTTCAGTGGAAGCTTTGTAGTTGTTTATCCCATTTGATATCAACCATTAAAATCCATAAGTGCGTGTGTCTGCACTTCCGTTGGTTTGTGGTCGTTTATGGTCATTCACTTCGCAGTGCATGAACAGTAGCCACCAGGTAAGTTGATCTTGAGAATCTTATTTTCTGTAATTTTTGGTGTCGGTTTATCTGGTGGATTTACTATTCAAGGTCTAGGGGCTTCTGCATTCCTTTATTTTCTTAGCATCTCAATAAACAAACTAATTGTTCAAAGGGAAGTGAAGATCTTTAGGTGAAAGTGAGGAGAGGAAAAAAGAACCAGTCCTCTGATTTGGTATTCGATTTCAGGTTTACATCTAAGGAGCAGACTTTGCAGTGATGTTGTGATGCTGTTTAAAATAAAATCATCTTTACTCGTCAGTGATCTCATTATTTGATATATATAGCCTATGATGTTTTTGAAATTATTATATTTTTCAGATATCCCTGTGGATGACAGACAAAAGATACATTCCTCTTACAACTAATGATGTTGCGATCAGAATTAATTTAATATATTGAGTTCATGGCTTGGAACAAGTAGAGAAATATTTTGGTAGCATTCCACGACAGTTGAAAAGACCTAATGTTTATGTTGCCTGTCTCAACTGTTGCTGCCAAGATAAATCTGTGGAAAAAGCGGAGAGTATCATGCAGAAATTAAGAGAGATGGGGAATGTGAGGACGCCAATGAGCAACAATATATTGATGAATTTATATTATCAGCTGGGAAAAGCTCGACAGTCTGATGTATGAAATGGAAGAAAAGGGCATCTGCTGCAACAACTACACATTGCCCATCCGCCTTGGTGCATATGCTGCTGCTTCTGACTGCGAGGGGATAGATGAAATTGTGACAAGAATGGAATCTGATCCCCGGATTGTTCTGGACTCAAAGTGTTGGTCTGCTGCAGCAAGTGGATACCTGAAAGTTGGGTTAAAGGACAGAGCTTTAGTAATGCTTAAAAAACTGGAGGAATGTCTGAAATATGAGAACTGAAAGAATGCTACATTCGATATTCTTCTCAGACTGTATAGGAAAATAGGGAAGAAAGAAGAGTTGTACCGGATTTGGAATCTGTACAAGGAGGTGAAATTCTTCAACAAGGGGTATATGACTATGATGAACGCTCTGTCAAAGTTTTATGACATTGAAGGTGCTCAAAAGATTTTTGAGGAATGGGAAAGAAGGAATTTGTCATATGACTTCCGGATACCAAACATCTTGATTGACATTTACTGCAGAAATAGCCAATTAGAGATGCCGAAGCCCTTTTGAAAGAGAGAATAGACCAAGGGCGTATGCCAACAGTAAATACATGGTGTTATATGGCAGATGCCTATGTTTCAGTTAATCAGTTCCCAAAAGCCATTGAAGCAGTGAAGCAAGCGATTTCCCATTGTAAACCTCATTCGCCAAGAAAGGATGCTTTGCTGGATTGTTTGGAGTACTTGGAAGGGCTGGAAAATGCAGAAAAATCTGTAGAAGACATAAAATTACCGTGTCATGACAAATTGTTTGATGTTATCAACATTGGGAAAGGAACATCTGGAGTGGAGGGATAGGCCAACTGGAATGACATAACATGGTTGCAAAGCTTTCATAGTGAAGGCATAACTTTTTATTGTTTCTGGGGAAGAACTTCAGGATCTAAAATTTTAAAGAATTAAATTATGACTTGGCATCTAATTAGAATTTACATTTCCATTTTTAGTTAACCATAGGCATGGTGGCAGTGCCACAAGGAGTTAAAACTTAATTGTTTGTACTAGAGCTTTAAGTTACTTGACATTGATACTTTGTACATGGCAGTTGGTATTGATGAAATCAGAGATGATTATGTTCGAGATTTTCTCCGCTCTCTGTCTAAGTTACGATTATGAGCCGAAGACTGTAGTTTCGTCGTTTTTCCTCAGAGAGATTTCAAGCCACCACACATTGCGCCAAATGTAAGCCTGTTCATGGATTTTTTTTATATATAATTATTAAACAATTAAGTGATTAATGAATTTATTTCTCCATTTTGTTTATTAGATGTGAGAGAAGTATATTTGAGAGGAACCATTTAGACTTTTAGAATAAGGATTGTATATTGAGTGTCTTGTGTTTTTTTTCAACAAATCTCAATTCAAGTTGAAGAAAATGTAGTTGCAAACTTGCAACTAGAGGTTCGTTATTATAACTGGACGTAGTGGTATTTGGGACACCAGTTGACAAATCCCGTCCTACCTACCGGTAGGAGAGACGTCTTTCCAAATCAGAAGACACGGCACCTCAGGGATTATCATATTACTATTTGATTGGCCTTCCACTCGTGTAAAAGAAAATTCAGAAAAGGATAAACTTGTGGATAAGATATCTTTTATTTTTAAAAGAAAAGAAAAAAAGAGAAAACTTGAGTAAAAGAAAAGCGAGGATAAGATGAAATATGGTAAGTTGATGCCGTACAATTTAACACAACTTCTATATAATCAGATTTACATAAATTAGGATAATTATGAAATATGTTTTAATTTTGATAACTGTTGAAATATTTTCATTTTTCAATCGTTTATTTCCTTTTCTCTCTAATATATATGTTGTTTAAAATTTTAATTTTATCTTAATTTATTATAAGAAATGTGCACTATTTTATATAAATTTTTTTTTTACTAAAATAAGTGAAAAATAAATTTGTGTATAAACTAAATAATGTTAAGAATGTCACAGTGTATATGTATTTTTTAAACATTCCATTTTGATTATTTCTTACAAACTTTATAGACAATTTAATTTTTAGGTAAAATGAGACCATTTTACTTAATTTTTCTAACTAAACATATATATGCGTATATATAAAAGTCGTTTTGCTTAATTTATTTTAACTCCTCACAAAAAAAAGAGATTTCAATGATAATAAAATTTATAAGTTCTTACTATTGTTTACATAATTAAAAAGCTAATACTATAATTTTTCTAATTTTATCTTGGTCACATAAAATTTAATTTAGATGGGGTCGCATCTGAGACATGACATTAACAATATTTGAAAATGACTTACATAGATAAGATTTTTAACGATACGATAAATTTATAAATTCTTACTATTATTTTCATAATCAAAAAGTGATTACATACTACTTTTTCTCTCATCATATTTTAATTACTTATATTACATATTTACACCTTAAAAAAATAAACAATAATAAAATAAATTTTATAGATAATATATAAAAGATATGAAAAATAAATGACCGTTTACTTCGGCAGTTAATCTATAATAATCATAATTATAAGATGTAATATAATCTGACACAACTTCTATATAATCAGATTTAGAGTAACTATAAAATATGTCTTTGAAGGGTGCACTATTAAAAAAATTATTATTTGGTAATTATGGTAACTATTGAAATATTTTCTTCTTCGATCACTTATTTCATGTTTTCTCTAATATGTATATTGTTTAATTTTTTAATTTTATCTTTAATTATTATACGAAATGTGCAATATTTTATTTAAATTTTTTACTAAAATAAAAGAAAAATAAACAATGTTATGGATGTCTCAGGGTATATATATTGTTTAATTTTGATTATTTATTATAAACCTTATAGACGATTTAATTTTTAGGTAAAACGAGACCACTTTACTTAATTTTTCTAACCAATTATATATATATATATATATATATATATGTATATATGCCGTTTTACTTAATTTATTTTAAATCCTCACAAAAAAAATAGATTTCAATGATAATAACATTTATAAGTCCTTACTATTGTTCACATAATTAAAAAGCTAATACTATAATTTTTATTTTATCTTTATCACATAAAATTTAGTTTATATGGGGAGGCATTTGAGACATGTCATTGACAATATTTGAAAATGATTTATAACGTTACTACTATTTATAAAATTAAAATTTTAAGAAAATTACACTACATATTTTTTGTTCAAAATAATAATAATAACAAAATTAAATTAAATACTTACATATATTTTTTTTTTGTTTTTATTTACTTTTTGCAAGGGAGCTAATACATTAAATAAAAATTAATTGGTTCACTATGTTTTTTATATAAAATATTTTAGGAGGTGAACTTTGCAACAAATATATTTAGTAAAAATTTACATTGTTATCTTAATATAGTTGAATATATATTTTTACTTTTCGAACACACGTGCATTGTCAAAGATAAATTTATAATTTTATATCACTATTATTATTCACATAATTAAATAATTGTTTTTTCAATTTTATCTTGGTTACATAAAATATAAATAACCTAAATTACATTAAAAAAATCTTATTATATATAATATACAATTATTAACATAAAAAAAATTTCTTAATATATTACTAAATTTCTTTATGAATTATGTTAAGAAAATAATAAATTTGTTATGTAATTTTTAAAATTTTAATCTTTTTTTATTGCCCAACATTTATTAAATTATATCACCATTAATAAATATATAGTATATATAGTGTACAATTTTATATAATAAATAAATAGAGACTTATTGTTAATGAAAATAGTATCTCTCTATCACATCTGTATTTTTACCATTTCGTACTACTAATAATGCAAGATTTAAGAAAAATATGTATTTTTTTTCTAAATTAAAAATTTATGGGTATTTTATTTTTAACTTTTTGATGGGAACTATGTTTTATATCTTGAAATTCTAGAAACTTGATAAACTCTCCAATTATTTCGTATTTTATCTTTTGATATAGTTAAAATTATGTGAAATAAATTATATTAAAGGTTATACAATTTAACTGAAATAATTAGAAAATTGAATAATAAAGAAGAAATAAGAACATAAATTTATATTGCGATCCAAAAAATTTGACAGAGAATGTATTTAGTAATAAATTATAATAACATACAAAACATATACATCAAAATCATTAAATTTAAAATTTTAGATTAATAATTAATGAAAACTCATTTTATAATTTTATTCATCCATGAAAAAATGTAGTAGAACGATTTAAGTTTTCAACTCTTATTTTATAATTTTCATAATATTTATTAATTTATCTTACTCTACTTCATAATAAGATTAAATTATATAAGAAGTTAAAGTTATTACAATTTAAATTGAAGAACCACACTTAACACTTGCAAAAAAAATTGTAAATTGATGTGCATTGCACCAGATTAATTGCTAGTTGCTATGTCTTTATTTCGAGGACAGAAAAAACATATCTAAGTAACTAATATTTTAGAGAATTAATCAAAGTTCATGGTATAAGTCATAGCTCCAGATGGTGGGCCATATTAAGAGTCTTTAGCAAACGTTGCTTATATCTGCAGGGACTTTATGTCGTCCACATGAAAAAAGATCACACCAAATAGATCCCAATCCAACTTTCCTTTGCAATATTATACGGAGTATATGATAGGATAAAAATCAGCCGCCCCACTAGGTTAATAATAGCCGGCTGGCTAGGCGCCCCACCAACATTCTGTAACATCTTCTGTTATCAACAAACAAAATACGGACTATATGCCAACACTTACAAGTATCCTGATACAGTTATAATAAAATTCATGGGCGAAAGTGGATGGCATTTATTGTAATTCTTTTTTTGTTTTTTAAAGTGGGTGGTGGGGGCGGGCGCGGGGTTGGGGTTGAGGTTGAAGGTAATGCCTTTTATTTAGAGTGGGCGTGACATAGTTGAGGCTAACAACCGTTGCAAGTAATTACCATGGATTATCTTCTCATAATTGATAATCTCATCTACCATAATTCAGGTCTATAGCCTAGAGGCGTATATTTGATTTGCAAAATATACAACAAAGTATAACTGAGAATAAACTAAAACTGATATAATCAGAAAAGGAGTAGGCAGAGTAAGAAACAACAGAAGAGGAAAAGTGAAACTCTGCTTAAGGACTTATCAGCCTGCATATAGTGCCTCCTCAATCTTGGATTGCTACTCGGTACTAGGTGATAAGAGTTGGGATAAGTGTACAAACTCTCCGAGTTCCCAAACACCCTTGAATAAACCATCTCCCCAAACATAGAAGGATCCGTTGTACTACTTCCCCTGTTGTTAAAATAGGGTGGTGAAAAAGAATCTTCTTCGTGATCATTGTATGCTTGAGGGGGGAAATGTGGATTCTGATACGGATTGCGATATGGGAGTCTCTGACCATGACTAGAACTGGTTGTCATAGTTTCGGCACCAAGAGCTGGTGGCCTTGGTGGTATGACTAAACCCCGATTGATTGCCTTGATTTCTGGTTCAGTTTCCGAGGGAATATGACCTCGGCCGTAGAGCGGGACGACGGTGGTGTGAGACACTTCTGCCTTGCAAACTGGGCACTGCGGATGCTCATCCGAAGCAAGGGAAGCACTTTGGTAGTGAAACCACTTGTAGATGCAAGGCCAGCAATAGAGGTGGCCGCAAAGAGTAACTACTGGATCACGGGCATATTCCAAGCAGATGTTGCAGTCAAAGCTCGGATGAGTCTTTTCAGAATCTGCTATCAGAGGGCCGGCGGCGGATTTCAACTCCTTGTCAAAATACTGCTCAAAAGGCATGGCTGTTTTATGACAAGTTATTCTATCTAGCACCCGTACAAAGCCTGAGAAGATATGGATATATTAGCAAGCAAATCTATATATGCATTAAAGACAGAAATCCAGAAGGCTATGTCCGTAAAACTTGTGACAGTGACCAAATGGAGATGCAGTAGAGGAATAAATGAGACCACTCCGTTGAACAGGAAATGATTTGAAGTATAATAAAAACAGAGGTGCCTAATGCTTGAGATAATATTTTTTATCCACAATTGTTTTGCTGGAAATAGGAAAACACTAAATGCTAAAAACATGAATGGGTTTCGGTAAGGTCAATATGGGATGGGAAATACCTTTACCTTATCTATTAATTATGGGGAAGCCTGAAGCAAATAGAAGGACTATATATCATTTCATGGATATTAATGAGGATACAAGACAAGACAGCTCATCATGTATTATTTCAGATCAAATTAGAACTTCCATATCACGTTGTGGGGTAAGAGCACAGGGCATATCCAAGATAATATCATAAAATCCAGAGCTCCCAAGCAACTTTCAACAAGCTATCTATCAGTTGGGGGTGATCAATCTTTTGCATTCTTCAAATCTCAAGTTTTTAACTACTTAACCATTCCAATTATTTAGTTATCTTTTTTTTTTTGCTGTAGAACTATTTATATCATTTTGCGCCCCCCGCCCCTGCAGATAAGTACATCATTGGTATTCCTTTTGGGTTATGAGGATAAATTATAGATAAGGGTTGTCCATCATAGACTCTCATTCTTATCCTCACAGTCATAGACCCACTATCACATGCCAGCAGACAAAAATGAAGTTAGTTGGATTTTTCTACTTTAAGAATGTTTTTGGAAGATGCTTTTTCAGATCCAAAACATACAAAGAATTAGACAACTCGCGTTTCCAATTCTTTGCTACACATTGATTTGCAAATTTAATGTACATAAAGTGAGCATTTGAAACTGTGGAAGCAATATGCATCTCGAAGCCAATAAAATTGGGATACTATTGTACAAACACCAGCATTTGAAAAATTACAGGTTTGAAACAATGTGCTGGTTGAGATCTGAATTCAAATTGTTCAAAATAGAAATTTTTATAAGCAAATAATACAAATAAAAATTGTTTCTCAGTTATCAGATCCAAAATTGTATCAGACGAGATAATATAAGCTCATCCCATGCCCTTATTGTCGATAAATTATTTAATAACCACTTCATAACTCTCACTAGAGGTCCCAACTGTTTTCAAGAGCAAATATAAAATTTCATAAAGACACGAATTCAAAATTTTCATGAATAGAGTGATAGCATAATTTGCTCTAGCTTACCAGGAAACCCAACACAAGGTAGGAAGAAGATGAGAGTGGTGAAATTAAGAATTGTTGATACTCTAGAAAGAAATTAAAAAGGTCAGTCCGTAAATTACTAATACCTTGTTTTCGCCCAAAAAAAAAAATGAAAGTTACATTCTAAAATTGCTTGTACATTTGCAAAATCCTATAGATCTAAATTGCTACAAAAATAAGTGATATTGAATTTGCAATGATCAATATCTCAAATACATCAAATTTCTAACGAAGTAGTGGACTTGTCATTTCAGAAGTTCAATAATGATAAGTCACAATTTAAATTTTTGCGGAAGAGAAAATTAACCAAAAACTGCATCCAATAAATTATCGATCAAACCAAATTAACATTATTTACAGGATTGATCACAGCGCACATAGTATACGTACATATCTATATATCCTTCCTACACACATCAAAATAAATATAAATAAAAGGAATAGATAGTTCCACATGGAAAAGTAGATATGTAAAATTAGCAGAAAGATTGACGAGGGGAGTTTAGTTCGGAAAACTTACCCAAATTGCAATTCGATTTGATTGACAGATCAGGCTTATTGTAGCTCGTAGCTTCAAATTGCTTCCGTCTATCGTAATATAATATATACGTAGTATATATAGATAGAGAGAGAGAAATGGATATAAATATATTTATATGCAAGATTATATAGAGAGAGAGAAAACCAGAGAAGATAAAGTCGGAAGAAAGAAGGTGATGGATGGAGGATCGGGTTGATACCTACGCATTTGTATTTACTGCTACGTATTTATAGGCTAAACTACGCATTTTCTTTCTTTTCTTTTCTTTTTGACAAAGGATGTAATGGCCGTGGGGTATGTTTTTTTTACCAAAACACGTTACATTTTAAGTTTTAATTCATTAAGGTTGTGTTTGATTACATGAAATATAATGACGTGAGACTAAAATAGATTGATAAGATAAAAATAAAAGTAAAAGATATAAATCACAAAATGATAAAAAAAATATGATAATATAAAAATTGTAGATTGTATATCAAAATTTTATACACAATATATTATTTTTTTATTTTTATATTTTTCTCATAATTTTTATAATAATCTTTTTTTACCATAATTTTTTTTATCTACTCATTCAATTCTCGTATCATTCAACTAAACGTGATCTAAGATAACTCGATAACTCCGTAAAAAAATGAAAAATAAGAAGAGTTACAAAATAGGATATGAGATTTTAAATCATTGTTTTCTTTATCTTTTGCGTAAATAACTGACGTTCCCGACTTCGTGGTTTGAGTGTGTGGGGTCTGGTACTATCCAAAAAACAATAGTGTGGGGCCATAATGCTCTTGGGCTGTGGGGTCAAAACGCTCTTGGGCTAACGAGGGGGATATTCCAAACCCAAATCTAACTCAAACTTACTGTAGGATATATTCTTATATTATTAATTTTAGCACTTTTTTTCCCTCAAAATTAGAGATAGTACTATGATTTATGTCTAATATAAATTTTTTTAATTTTAATTAATGATTAGGTTCACACTATAATCTCTCTCGGTAATCAAAAATTAAAATTAAAAATCTCACAAATTATATATAATCAAAATGAAATATAAGAGTCCACAACAAATTTATACAAATATAAACCGGTGCAGCTTAGAAAAATATATAAATAATAATAACATGTATTCAAAATAATCACGTAATTGCCTTTTCTAAAAAAAAATTTAAAAGTAACTTATCGACTATTGTTAATATGAATATATGCATGAGTTTGTGAGCGACTAAACAGACTTCCGGTATTAAAATGTTTAAATAAAAATATATTTAATGTTTAAAAAACTGTTCCATTCTACCGACTAAAATTGTTTAATTTATTCTATTGTTTAAAGGGGCCCTCTGTTGTACCTCGTATCAGTATACACTTGTATTCTAGCTAGATTGACTGTCTTATTGATTCCATTTTTACCAGTAATTATATCTGTTATTAGTTAACAATATAGAAACTTATATTCGAGCCATTCCAAATCTATTTCCCTCATGTTTTTCGCGGTTATTGTCATCTCTCTCACCCTTTTCTTCCCCTCTGCAAAATATAGATATTCCATAAATTGGCAATGCTAGAGATTTGCATATTTGAATGGGAGTTAATCATTGGTAGTTTTGTGTTTGTGTGGTATAATTACTCATATATGCTTGTTTGAATTTCTGTTACTAAACTTCAATATCTCCTCGATGCAATTTAATTTGGTTCGATTATTGTAAATTAGAAATTTTATATACATTGGATCTGCATACTTAACATTAAAAAAAAAACATTATAATACAGGATTTAAAAAAAAAATTCTATCGGTGAGAATCTAATCACAAGCATATCTGGATCAACTTGTTATTAGTCAACTAGGATACGGATATAAGGCAGAAGAAACTCAACACTCCTTCCATTTGTGTGATTGCATTCAATATAATTAGTACTAGTGTTATTCATTCTCATTCATACAAATTAAAAGCTAAAAAGAAAAGTCCTTTATAATTTAAAACTCTTAATCAATAATCAAAAATGGAATATATTGCGATTTTCATGATCAAGAAGAAATATATCGTGATTATCATTTTAAATATATCTTTGAACCTTAGATCACAATCGTGTGTATTTAATTTTTTTTAATTAATAATAAACATAGAATGAGAAAATTGTTAATAATAAGAGTTTAAATGATAAGAAAGAAAGAAGCGTGGAATTGAAGATAACGAGGAAGTAAACAACATAAAATAAAACAAAACAGAACAGACACCGTGTGTTTTCAATTACTGTTATGGTTGTTAGCCCGCTTAATGGGGAAGACCCACTTTGAAAGGAATATATAATTGCTGGTCACGGAGTGTTAATTAATGTCATCATTCTCAACATGTTAATTAATTCATCCGTTTTAAAATTAAAAATACATTTTGATATTTTAAAATCAAATGACGGCATATTAAATTTTAAAACTAATGTAATATATGAAAATTTTAAATACAAATTATGTTTTAATCAAAAAAATTTGTCATAAATTACAAGATTATAATAATTATATTAACTAAAATCAATTATATTGACATTAATTTAAAATTTTATGTGTTGTTGTTTGATTTTAAAAAGACAAAACGTATATCTTATTTTGAAACGGAAGATAATATTTAAGACAAAACAAACTATATATGTAAGTTTATGCGATTTCTTGATTGATAAAGAATTCGTATTCAATTTGAAAAATAAACAATTTAAAATCTGAATATATTTTAAAGCTCATCTTAATTCATAATATCTGTATATATATATATATGTAATTTATTGATCTATCTATCAATACTTATATATAATAAAAGCTCAAGACCAATCTTCATAAGGTTCACCCAAACTTGTTGTATATTGTTCATTTACTGATAATTTAAACTCAGTTACATGTTTAAATTGATGCATCTTAAATGATAAATTAATATAATACATACGTTAGTTGATATTTTACTCGTGTTGACTGAGTTAAATTTCATTGAGACGTTAATTAATACTTTATTTGTGTTGACAGAGTTAAATTTCGTTCAACTAGTTGTTGCGTCAATTTTCAAAGCACAGCATCACCGTATCATTGATGGAAGCTCAGTATCAACAAATGAAAAAAGAAATTGTAAGTTTTTATAACAGCAAGATAAGAAAATAAAAAACAAAGGCTACAAAGAAAATTACAACAAATATAACCTGTCAATTATTTTTCATGGCAAAATAAAGAATCACAACAAATATAAATTTCAGAATCAAAAAACATAAAAGAATATAAAGATATGAACACGAAGAAGAAATCAGATTACTTAGCCTTTAGAAAACCTAATCAATAAAGAAAAATTGAGGAAATTATTTCACAACCCCCCATAAAATTAAGATCTATCAAAATAAGAATAGATTACATACCTTTCCCAACAAAAAATTGAAACTATATTAAGCTAATGAATCAAAATTTCAAAATACAACGAGAATCTTGCACAGCTTCTACTAAATAATTGTAGTACATGCAGAAGAAAAGAGAAAAATTTTAGATGACAATATAAACAGAAAAATAAGAGAAGAAAAAAATGAACATAGAGATCGATGTGAAATGGAGAAAAGAGAAGATACATAGTAATATGAGACAGAGATGTTGGGAATGGAAAATCTTATTCGTTACCTTCCAAATCTATGTACAAAAATTTGAGAAAAGAAATAAAAGGAAAAAAAAAATGTGATACATGCTCCTTGCAATTTGTTTTTAAAAGCTGTTAGATATTGGGGGTGTAAGGAGATGGAGATGGAATGTAAAAGATGAAGATAAAAAACGAGAGGTAAGAGAAAGACGCACAGGAAGAAGACAGAAGAAATAAGAAAGTAACGGTAATATTGAAACTTGGAATCTATTTGCATAGCTGGATAACATTAAGAGGAAAGTACCGTACACACTCTTTTTCTCTTTTTTCAATTTTTATTTCAAGTTACTACATGTATATTTGTTTTATCTTTAATTAAGCTCTATTTTGCTTTGTGATGGACTACGGTTTATGCATCAAAAAATTGATTATATACTACTCATTTTAGTAAATAATTTACATGTTAACATTTAAATCATTTTCAAATATTAGGAGAAAAAGAAAACACAATACTTTCATTTTTAAATAAATATTTCAATATGTACTACCTTACGAAAAAAATTATATTAAAAAAGGTCAATAACATTTTAGTATGTATTAACATAAAAAATACTATTTTAATAATATTAAAAAAAATATCGGCCTGTGTTGTGCATGAGCAACACCGCTAGTTTGGTTGACATTAATTGAGTGCTTGTTTGGTTGACATCTACTTATCCAAGAATTTCAACTTCATAGAAAGTGATAATTTATGTAATTGTTTGGTTGGCATTTAAAAAAATAATAAGGAAATTAAAAGTTTTTTAGAAAGTAAAAGTTCCCATACAACATGAGAAGTTAATTATTCACACCCGCATTGGTAAGTCACACTTCCCCTATCATTAATTTAAAAAATGATAGAACTATCTCACAAAATAATAAAACTAAAGCATATTACATGAGAAGTATATAATTGTGTTAGGTCCCAAAGGATACAAATACTAGAAGGGGGGTTGAATAGTCTTTTTCCCAACAGGACTTAAGCAAAGGACAGAACAAAACAAGTAAGCAATGGGAAAGATAAGTAGGAATAGAGATGAGAATTTTTATAGTGGTTCGGACTAAATCTACTCCACTATTCTTCTCTTTTACTTGAGAAGGCTATCACTAAAACTTGTTCACACAGAATAATCAACAGGCGTATTCACACAGAACAATTAGCAGGAGGACACTTAGTCCAATTTACACTAGGTCACTTAAACCAGATTAGTCGTACAGACTCTAAGCAGATTGAGTAAATCTTGCTTGCTATCTCCAAGTAAAGTGCTCCTTAGTTGAGCAGATTGATAGCACTTGTTCAAACTTTATGATGTCTTGTTGAAGTCTTTAATATGTCAGAATGTTTGGTTGTTCAGTTTTTGCTCAGTTGTCATAAATGAAATTTATGACTCCTATTTATACTACTCCAGAAAATCTATCTGTTGAGAATTTGAATTAGATCCGTTTGAGTGTATTGATGTTGATGTGATCTTGTACCTTTACAGCAATCCTTACTTAGTTCGAAAAGTTAGCCGTTATTCTGTCTTTTAGTGTCTTTCTGAAGAGTCTCTTAGAAGTTGACTAAGTAGGGGTAAAAATAACTTTTTATGACAACTCAACTTGGATCAAACAAAGGATCTTGCTTACTTAAGTCCTTACTTATTTCCATTCTAAGCAGGACTATATTTGAAAAATTCTTCATGTCTTCAGAATCCTTCTTGATTAATGAATTTACCATATCAGCAGACTTCGATGGTGATCAAACTCCTTTCTTAATTACATATTGTATCCACCTAACAAGTTGGATATTTTTCTAAATCCTTTTATAACATTTAAGTAATGACTATATTACATCATCAATTCTTATATATTAAACAATAAATAAACTTTTAAGTAATGATAATAATATAAGTAGGGGTGCAACAATAAATTGAACCAAACACAATATAAAAAATGAATTCTCATGAAATATGAATTTATCCATGTTAATCAAATATGATAATGAAAATTCCTAAAAATTTCTTGAGAAAATTAAATAGAAAAAAATTACTAACTTCCAATGAAAGTTAATTCCTATATCAACCAAACAAAGACCGAGTATTTAATTTGACTAACTCTTTGCAACTCAATTATGTCGGCACAATTTAATAAATCAACATAATTACATCATCTTTTATAATTTGTTAACTTAATTCAAAATTTAAATTATGTATTTTTGATTATATTCTAACATGATTTTTTTACCAAAATACATCTAATTATATATTTTATTATACAATTAATATTAAATTAAGAGTATATACTCAATTAATAATTATATGATCACTCAGTTTATTATTGTTATTATTTAAGTTATAAAATATTACATATAACATAATCAACTAATGATTTAAATTAAGTAAATTATTACTTAATTAATCATTACAATTATAATTTAAATTAAATTAATCATTACAAATTTATTTGTACTGTATAAGGTCTTTTATTGCTAATTATTTTATTTATTATTATCCATCCCGGGTGCAGGGGGTTATTTTATTTTACATACATATACTAATAATCGGATAAGATTCTCTGTACATGCGAAAACAACCAAATTCACCTATTGACCTATTCGGCATGTGTTCTATTTTTTTATAGCTATATAATTGTAAAATTAATTTTAAAAATTAAATTATTTGTAATTGTTTATAATTTATATAAATATTCTTTATTATTACTTTAGTACATTTTTAAAAAAATTATTACAATAAAAAGTTAAAAATTTTAAAACTTTAAATAAATTATTTTTATTACATAATAATCATAGTTGATTACAAATTAAATTTTAATTGAAAAAGCGAGAAATGACATTAAACCAAATTAAAATAAAATTGAAGAATTTTTAGTGATAAGATTTGATATGGCTTATCGTAACTCGTTTATGATTGATTTTATTAAATGTTAAACTAAATTAAAACGACTATAAAATTAATTAAAACACCTATTTACGAGATTTTAGATAAAATATTTATTTGACTTTTTTTATATATATAGTCCATTATAGATATCAGTAGACTATGAGAACATGGTTTCTGGTCCACTTTACTCTAGAAGTAGGAAGCTTATATTTGATGGGAAAGTATTGTCAAAAATATTAATTCGTACATAAAATAAATAAATGAAAAATTTGTTATGTCTCTAGCATTATTGTTAATGGAATAAGAAACAACCTTATTGCAATAAAACATGAACCCCTACTGAAAAATAGTTAAGTACTAAAGTCTTAAACTTGACTATTAACTAATTAATTTTATTTACTCCACTGTATTTAACTTGGGATGAAATTTTCTACTCAAATACTCCGTATATATTTTACGACCCTTGCGACAAAGTTTTAAAATTTAATCAAATACAATTCATTATTTTACCCTCCATGCGACATAGTTACGGGACATGTTGAACCTATTTAAAATTGGACTCGCTCGACTCACCTATAAAAAATTGGTTATTTGAACTCCCACCTTTTTAAATTTTGAGCGCCAGTAATATCTCTCTCCCCTGCAATTAGCTTTCCGCGGAAGCTTTCTGAGATGTCGTCGGCGAAAGGAATATTGAAGAACAAAAAGAGATCGTCGGAGTTCGGAGCTTCAAAATCAGCGTCCCGGAAGCGAGTTATCATCAATGATGATTTCGATCCTGAATTCTCCAAGTCAGTCAGTTATTTACTCTTTGAATTTTTGTTTATTCGTTTGCGCTTTTGATCGTTAGTGTGATGTAGCACTTTTAAGTTTGAATTTGTTTGAACCTTCTAAATCAGACAATCCTTCATTCTTCTGCAGTTTCTCTTTTTATTGCTTAATTTGATGTTAAGCTCTTTTTGATTTGATTTGTTTGAAATTTCAGTGATATCAAAGGAATTATGACCGTGCTTCAGCAGATCAAAGAGAAAGCGCAAAAGGACGGCCAAAGGAAGAAAGAAGAAACAATTTCCAGGTCTTTTGCTCGTAGCTCTCATTCACAATTCGTTGAATATTTCGATCCGACATTGGTGTCAATTTTGGAATGATGAGGTGCTTGTGTGTGTATTAGCTTCATATTTTAGCCCATTGAACGTTCAATTCCGTGTGTTTTTAATCATCTAATTGAGGATTTCTTCTGTAATATGATTTTTTATTTTTTTGAAGTAGTGTTGAATGTGATTGTACTTTGTTTAGTCTTAAACCTGGTATAACGTGGCTGAAACTTCTCGAGAGAATTCTGTAGCTTAAGTTCAAATTTTGCTTCTGGAACTCGGGAAGTCTAATTTCATTTATATTTCAAAGTGTTCGTTTAAATTTTGATTATCACTTAGTAGACTAGTAGTAGAAAGATGGATTCCTCGACTAGTCTAGGGATGAGTTGAGTAGTGGAGAATAGTTTACACATTGCTTCTGAACAGTAATTTATGATTGCTAATGCACTTTTGCTGTTTATCTCTGTCTCTCTTACCGTTAATTTTGGTGCAGTGTGGCTTTGGATATCAAGTCTAAGATTGATGAATTTAGGTCGAAAATTGAAAAGGAAAGGTAAGAGAGAGGGTTCCATGGATCTTATAAACTTGAAAACAAGATGAGATACACATATTGACTTTGCTTTTTGGTGATGATCATCCAATTGTCCCACTGTTTGTAATCTCGTAAGTTCTTGCTTCTTTTCAATGCTAGGGAAAGCTTCGCTAAGTCACTCTCAAAGAGCTCAAAAGAGGTCTGCAAAGACAAATGGAATTGTTAGTTGTTTTACCCTACGTGACGTGTTGATTAATAGTGTACGACTCTTTCTGCAGTGTGAAAACTTACTGAAGAGTGAGACTGCCAAATTCCAAGCCCTCCATGAGAAGTTCTGCAAGGAGAAAGCTGCACATCTTCAGGTCTTAAAAGGTACTATTATGCTTATATTCGGATCTAGTTGTGAAGCATTATCCAACTAGCAGGTTCATGCTTATTTTTATCACCAAGTCACCAATAGGTTAAAACTGTCTAGTCCTCTTACGATGTGAAGGGACCGGAATGTACTGCTTGTTGGATGCTCTTCACTTATTTTAGCAGGCTAATACTGCCATGATGCCATTGAAACAGTTATGCTATTTACATACACATAGTTTGATCCTAGAATGTTGATTGGTATGCATTTCCAAGCTAATATGATCGGTAAGATTATGGAGTTGATATCATATGGTAATATGTTCCAGCTGACGGAATCTTTGAATTTATTCTTGAATATAATGGTGTCGGACAGGTAGCATTTCTAAATATGAAGAAGAGAAGGAAAGGCTATTCGTGCGGTATGAGCAACAAAGTAAGAAGCTGAATCTTGCTTGCTCGCTTCATGTTACTGAAAACTAATTTGACTGCAATTCTTGATTTCAGGGAAGAAGGAAAAGGGTATGATCTCAGAATATGAGAAAGTATGTGCTAATAAAATTGCTGAGCTAGAGGAGTCACTCAAAAAGAAGCAGCAGGTAACCTATTGTAAAAAAACTTGTTACTGCATTTCTCTTTTCTCTGTAACTATATCTTAGACTAAACCATATTTTCCTTTACTGTATTATGCAGGATGACAAAGCACTTGCAATGTTCAGAAGAAAACTAGGATCATTTCTGGAAGACGAGTCAGACGAAGAGTTCCCCGCTGATAACTGAAAGCATGAACGAAGGCTGGTGCCGCCTGTTGCTGCTGCAAATAGTCTTTCAGAAATTTTCAACTGCAACTACTAAAATGATCATTTTATGGTTTATTCAAGACCCATGAATGTTGTGTTTCTGTCGCACTTATAGGCTATAGCAGTTGAGATTCTCTTTGATATTTCAATGCACTGACCGGAATGGTTGATTAATATTCACCAAATATTTTAAATACGTTCAATCATTTCTAGTTCTACTATTACACAACATTAAATTGTAGATCTTCGGTGGTTTTTTTCATGCATTATCTACCCACTAGCTTTTTCCCACCGCATACGAGTTGCGACTATTCTTAGAACCATGAAATGAATTAACAAATTTATGAGAAATAGCAACAAGGTAAATAATTTAAAAGTTTGTGGGAGAAAGTGGCTTCTATTCATTTCACGATATGACAAACGTGAATCCATCTTCATCCCTGTAACAGAAACCTATATGCCCACTCACCGACTCCAAATAAATTTGCAAAACTCTATAATTCAAAATTAAAATAATTTTCTTTTAGTTCTATTAATTTTGAAGTATTATGAACTACCCGGAAATTACTCTTAAAAATATAAACTTTCATATTTTGATATTGTTATAAATTTATATGACAAATGAAATTATAAGCAGAGAAATTTTATCTATATTTTAGAATAGAGTAAATAATTTTTTTTTATTGAACTGGGTTTAATTCACCCGAGGCAAGCGCCTGTACGAATTTCTTGAAAGATACGAGAAAGGAGAGTAATTGTTATTATTACAGTTGCATAATTGATAATGTTACAATGCACATCCTCAAATTCAAATACAGTCATAATATTACAGTTACAAGAATTCAAATACAGTCGTAATATTACAAACGATATATTTCCTCGTATCCAAACCTCTCTAAACCGTATTACAAAAAACAAACTCCAAACTAATGATGCTAAACCTTGAAGACCAGGTAAATCCAAAGAGTATTATGTGAAGAACTGTAACCTAAGATTGCAATGGTGCTGCACTTATCGGAAGTATGTCGCCATATTATATAGCTCTGGATGATCTCAAGATCTCGTGCTTCCTGGCATCAAAATACAGAAATACTCCGATTTGAAGACAACCAAATTAAGAACCAACAGCAGCGTCTAGGATTTTGATATGCCAATTCCAAGCATTTCAACCACCTTTCTTCTTAAGATCTTTTGCTAATTTTACATCTTTAGTGAGCATTCTCGGTGCAATTGCCATTGACATTAGTTCTTGGAAAAGCAGCTTACACGCATAAGGTATGTGAACCTGCATTTAAATTATTCTCAAATAAATTGCTGTTTAAGCTTTGTAATCCCATTCACAATAATTTCAGAACAGCTGAAGTGATGGCAAAAGATTAAATACCTGAACGATATCAGTTTTGTTCTTGCATCCTCTGCACTCAAATGAATTCTTCTTGAGGTTTGCAATTGCTATTAATCCACATTTTTCACAGACATGAACCCTGTATGCATCACTTTGGTCAAACAGTCTCTCTTTCAGAAAATGAGCAGCACCATGGGCAATCATACAATCTCGTTCCATTTCCCCAAATCGGAGACCTCCATCTCGTGACCTTCCCTCTGCAGGCTGCCTCGTAAGGATCTGCACAGGGCCTCGTCCACGGGAATGGATCTTATCATCAACCATATGCTTCAGTCTCTGGTAGTAAGTAGGGCCAAGGAATATCATGGCTGTCAGGCGCCGCCCAGTATGACCATTATACATAGTTTCAAAACCGCGCATCTGATACCCACAACTGTGAAGAGCTTTACTTATATTGTCTACCTAGAGTATCATGTAAGAAATCAAATCAGCTGCTTATAGTTGTAACAAAAGCAATAAAAGGTACTAAAAACAATAGCAATTGAAAATAAATTCACTATGTAGCTCAACTTGCATAATAATGTAATCTAGCTTCCATAAAAATTTAGAACTTGAAAGTTAGATTTCAGCTTCTGGTCCAAGAATGACATAAGAATTTAATAATATGCTGAGGTTCTCCGAATTCTGTAGGACATAGTTCAGCTTATAAATTTTCGAGAAGCAAAAGTTCACTTTATTATCAGTCAAGAAGAACTCACTGTAACATCTGTAAAAGGAGTTGCATCTCCTTCCTTTCCCATGTGAGCTGCAACTTTACCCATGATGCATTCAATAAGTTGTCCAATCGTCATTCGAGAAGGTATAGCATGGGGATTCACAATAATATCAGGGGTTATGCCTTCTGCTGTCCACGGCATATCTTCTTGCGTATATGTCATGCCAACAGTTCCTTTCTGACCATGTCTGCTGCTAAACTTGTCTCCAATCTGAGGTATCCGAACCGATCTCACCCTCACTTTAACAAATCTCAACCCATCAGCATTTGTTGTTAGTAGAACCTAGAGAAGCAATATATAATTAAGACAGATAACAGATAAAAATTCTAATTTCAACATATATACATTTACAGACATATACAAGTTCTAATATCAAAAACTCAGCCCCCACTCCCTACCCCACAAATAATTAATTTCATATTTAACTCCAAGAGTTGAATTTTTAGACCACCAACTATGCTACAGATGATACATTGAACTGTAAAAAAACAAAATAATTGAAGCTCACTTGATCCACCATTCCTGTTTCGCTGTGGCGTAAGCTTGTGCTATGATCACGACGTGTGTACCTTGAAGCAGCTTGCCCCTGAGTATCATCTGGTGCAATGGGAGTTGTCTTCCCAATAATAACATCTTCACCTGATACTCTTGTTCCCTGATGATAAAGAAGGGTAAATTTCCAAAAACTTAACTCAGCTCAGAATTGAACATGATAGCAACACTAAAAGTCTAAGGCCCATATAATACTCACCGGAGGAGCAAGACCATCATCATCCAATTTATCATATGAACCATGGCGCATGCCCTGTGATGAATTTAAGTAAGATAACAGCCCTAGAAAAACACTAGCAAGTAAAACAGCACTCCCTCACCATAGTATTAGCTCTATCTGGACGACCAAAGTCCTCTTTAACAAGTGTGCCCATCTTCTTCTCCTCATCCCTGTTAAATAACAATTGAATACCCAAGAGGCTTTGACATCAAAAGAGGGTTCTAATAATGAAACTGACATGTGAGAATTTGGTCCTAGCTAGGGGAACAAGAAAGACATGGATCTATATTCAATACACAATCAAAGTATCCCCCACCCCCAAATCCACCTATCATTGCCGACCATTCATCCTAAAACAAAGCCTTCTCGTGGTATGTGTATAGAGTTGGAAAGACGTCCCATCAAATATTAATATAAAACTGAGAAAATAATGAAAACACAAAGGAATTTACAACTTCAAACTATTTATAAGAAATATAATTACTGTAATACCCACCTGTATGACCGAAAGAATAGTGATCTAAAAAATCCACGATCTATTGATGATTGGTTCATGATGACTGAATCTTCTTGGTTATATCCAGAATAACAAGCAATGGCAACAATAGCATTCTAACAGAATATAATACACAAAATTGTGAAAACCATAATCAATGTAGGAAAAAATAAGCAACAGGGAGATTTGAAGGCTTACAATGCCAGCTGGAAGCTGCCTAAAGTGCAAATGCTCCATGGCCCGAGTAGTAACAAGAGGTTTCTGAGGATAATATAGAACATAGGCCAATGTATCCTGAAGGAACAAGTAAAATAAGTCTTTCAAGAAACAAATTTAGCAAGCATATGAAATGCAAAAAAATGATATGCATACCATTCTAAACTGAAAATTGGTGACATAGATTCCCATCGCTTGCTTCCCCATAGCTGACTGATACGTGTTACGTGGAGACTAGACAAAGAACAGGGAGATGGAAAAGAAGATAAGGTAGGTAAAAGAATAAACAGCACATAATACAAATGAGCATGATGGCAAAGACCATACTTAATCAGAAGTTTACCAAACAACGGCACCAGCAGGCTTACCTGGTTATGGTCTGGAAAGGGTATAATAGAAGCACAAACACCCAAAATCAATGAAGGATGAATTTCACAGTGAGTATATGTATCAGAGTAAGCCTCCTCGGGATTTTCCCTTGCATTTTGAAGATCCTACATTAGTTTAGAATAGATCTTAGGACGTGTTCTGTAGACACACATTTGATATAGGTCAAACCCTAAAACTGAAAACAATATCACACTCACATGGATAGTCATGGATATCATAGTTGTCTCTTCTTCTTCTGTGTCAATGTATTCTATGAATCCCTTGGCCACTAGATCATGCCAGCCACCTTCTTCTGAACCTTCCTGCAAAAGGGAATTAGGTAATAGCCATGTTGATATGACAATAACTAGAGCCAAAAGATAAAAGATGGTGCCCAATCAAACATACCTTTTGTTGCAATGCATCAATGTCCTTCCTTCTAATTAGAAGCCTTTGCTTCTCCACAATAAATAGTGGACGACTGCAACGACCATAGTCCGTGTAAATCCGTAGCTCTTTCAAACGGATATCTCGAACCACTCCAACCTCAGTATTGACATCAACCTGTACATTTAAGACAACAGCCATCAATTGATACGAATGCACCATAAAAGTTTTCACATCAATGTACATCTCGAGTCAATCAAATATGATCTACAAAAATGGAAGTCTGGGATGTAAAAGTAGCCACAATAACATAGCATATTGTATATCCATTCATGACACTACACTGCCAGCGAAAGAGAAACAATCTCAGAAGATGTACCCGTCTCCTCAGTCTTCTTAGTGTTCTCACCAACATGTCAGGATCTCGGTGAATACCCACCCAGCAACCATTGACAAAGATTTTTGTGGCTTGGGTAATAACAGCAGGTGAAATTTCCTACAGGAGAAAGATGCACAAATTGGAAAAGAAATATCTAAAAGATTTGATACATAATTTAGAGGTGCTCACCTCAAAATTCTCTGTGCCCCACTCTTCTAAGAACTCCAGAATTGGATATGCTGCTGATCCAACTGTTATGTACACCATTAAAGCAAGATTCTTTACCAGTCCACACGCCTAATAGAAAATGACACAGCCTTAATGTTTGGAAAAGAACAATCTTAGACAGCATAATGTAACTGCAAACTCTTCTAATAAACAATGATGTTACTTGTCCTTCGGGTGTCTCCGCAGGGCACATCATTCCCCATTGTGAATTATGCAACTGCCTCGGTTTTGCCAGCTTCCCTGCAAGAGAGGAATTTATGATCAGCCTTAATCCTTAAAGAAACATTCAGAAGAATTGCCAACACAGAAAAGTAAACTTACCTTCACGCCCTATGGGAGAGTTCAATCTTCGGAGATGAGACAAAGTTGATGCATAAGTTAGGCGATTTAACACCTACAACATACTTTAGAAACTGATCACACACTTTCTAAAAGATATTCTAATTAAAATAATAAGGAAAAATAAAATTGAAACATGGATTTATCATTAACAGCATGAATTTTAGCTACAAGATATGGACTTCCAAAGAATCATACTACATAAACCAATATACTACTATTTTTGTTGGATTAGTTAAACTGATATTTTTACAAGTGAAGGAAATTGAAAAACCATAAATATAAATCACATGGATAAAATCGATCTGAACACTAACAAACAACTGACAGGACTACAGATCACATCTGCACTATCAAGAAATGGGGGGAGGTACTCTATCAGACCTGTGAAACACCAGCTCTTGTACCAGCTGCATTTGCCTGCCCCCAGTTCCCAGTAGCAAGTGAGTACTTAAGGCCACTGGTAATTGTCTTTGCTTTAATTGCAAATTGCAGATTGACGTCTTTTCCATTATCAACACACTGTATGCACATAGAAATTTAGAAATCCAAGCCTCATAAGAACCAAACAAACGTAAACTCTATCAAAGTTTAAGTATTGTAATAACCTTCTGAACGTAACCTCTTACATCCCTTGTTAGCTTTCTGAATAACTGCATTACAGTTGTCACTACCAGTTTAGAATCTTAATACAAGAATGATTTTTTATATTCTCTTTGACATCGACAAACAACAAACCATTCGGAAAAGGCCACCAAGCAAAGGTCCAGCAAGATCCATTCGCTTATTGCCATAATGATCCCTATCATCCTCCGCTCTTCGACCAAGGGCACATAATAGAAGCCGATGAATTATATATCTGGCAGAGCAGCAATCAGTTTTCTCTTGAACATAATTCGACCACACAGAAGAAAGACATGCAGGAAGTAGCCATAACATACCCAAAATAGTACGCTTTCTTAGTCTCACAGTATTCTCCAACCCCAACATGAGGAAGCATCTCCTTTTGAAGGATTTCTTTAGCATACCTGTAAAGGGAGATTTCTTTCAGAAAATAGGCACATGCTTAGGGCCTCAAACCCATTAGAAAAACAAATGAAATACATACTTGATTCTTTTTTCCCTTGTTACACCAACAGTAGCTCCTCTTTTTCCAATGTAATCTAGTGCCACCTAGAATAATGGGGAACATTAATAGAACAATAAAAAAAGGAACCAATTTAGCAGCGCTCCTAAATAACTATCAGAGCCACTAACCAGGGAAAAAGGAAAAGGAAAAAAAGAGGGAGGAAAAGGAAAAAAAAAGGGAGGAAAAACAAGCTGACAATTACATTGCTGCATATTTACATCTTTGAATTGTTGTAATTTTTATCAACATAAATCCAACATTTAACAGTAAGAAATTGAAACTACATATTCTCAAAAGATGAACATAAAAGTAAACGAATGTTTCCAAGAACCATTTACATGTAACACTGGTAAGTACCTTAGTGTTAGGATGGACTGCAATGACTCGTGTATTAATAAATATAACACTTCCTCTAGAAGTTTAGCATAATTCACCACAGAATCAAAAGATATATAGTTTATGTGGCAATTAGATCTATGACAATTGAAGTCCAGAAATCACAAAATCAATAATGCCAAAAACCTACAACAGCACCAATCTACATAAATGATACAATACCAGAAAAGTACCTGTTGATTTTGAATAACAAATGCTTCTTCCAAGGAAGGTCGCAACAACTCCATCATTTGAGTATCGGCAAAGTCATAGCAAATATGTTCCAATATATCTTTATCAGCAACAAAGCCTAGTGCCCTAAAAACAATTATGATGGGAATCTCAGTTCGAATGTATGGAAGTGTTGCACGAATATACTGGCCTGACGAGCCCTGCAGTTTAAAAATTGAAGAGAACATTTAGTTCATAAATGAAAATACAACCAAATAGAGTAAACTGACTTAGAAGGAGAACATTTGCCTCATAGGATAACCCCAAACACAATAAGCAAATTAGTGCCCATTACCCCTTTGGCACTAGTCCGGGAGAGCATCCGGACAAACATGGTACTGGGTGGCCTATTTTGAGATTCTGCCATAGAGCGTACTTCCCCAACAAAAGCATACTTGTTTGGTTGCCTCTTTTTAAACACATAAACATGATTTGTGCTCATCTTTTCCTGAGCAATTAAGACCTTTTCACTTCCGTTGATGATAAAGTATCCACCTTGATCATATGGACATTCACCGAGCTCCGTCAAATCCTTCTCATTATTCTGATACAGAGTACAATAGCTCGATCGAAGCATTATTGGGACCTGAAACACAGAAGAAGAAGTTATCAAATCAATGTTTAGAGTTCATATTATATCAGTTTTTAACTCGGATGTGCAATAAATGTACCTTTCCAATGAAGACTTTATTGAAGTCCTGAGTTTCAGTGACTTCTTCACCATCGTGTCCCTTTTTTATGACTCTCTTTGAAACATCAGCATAAAGGGGAGCCGAGTATGTTAGATTCCTTAACCTTGCAGCCTTAGGAAACAAAGTTGCCGTTTCACCATCTGACTCCGTCATCATTGGCTTACTCAAAAATATCTGACCAAAACTGATTTTATAGATAGTCTGCAAGCAAAATACAGCCATTATCACTTTGAGCTATAAGTAGTTCAAGGATACACACTATACAGCTAGTATATCCAAATACGTGGACTCTTTAATAAACTGTGTCAGTAGCCAAAATTAACATGGAAACAATTCTAGCCAATGACCAGAAAAATTGCATATAGCTGAAGAGCAAAGACCGTAACAATTTGTTCAACATAATATAGATTTGAGTCAGATGCCTTCGAGATGGGCTTATATGTGGTTACTAGTCAAAACACCTCAAAGTGTTGCTAGTAATTACTCCCTCCGCTTGTCAATAAGTGGCATTCTAGACTTTTAAAATTTTTTTCATAATAAGTGGCATTTTACATATCCTTAAAAACTTATCACTTATACTTTCTAATTTACCCTTAAGTGTAATTAAAACAATTATTCTCTCTCATTTTCTTTATTTGTGTCACACTCTTTTCTTTAACATAATTCTCTCTTTGTATGATTTTAATGAAGGAAAAAAATGTGAACTTATCAAAATTTGAACATAAATTTTAGTTCTCTTAATATGTGTGCAAATAGCTACAATGCCACTTATTATGAAATGGAGGGAGTAACATTTTTACATTCAGCCAATCATTTACACAATGGATCTTCTTATCTTTTGCATGCAATCTATCAGATGTCATAGAAACATAACCAATAAATACAACTCAACCTCCAATGACAAGAAAATAACTAAATTTTGCCATTTTATCAACTTTAGAAGCAAGCAACACAAATCCTTTCAATGCGTTGTTTGGCATAATTGGGTTTTGAGCTAAATGCATTTAAAGTTCATATTCTTTTCAAAAAAATGCAGTGCGTAAATGAAGCTTACTGCTACCAAAAGAAAAGTTCTCCGTGTGTAGTATAGAAGGTCCATTTTCAGCTACCCAAGACCTTTAAAAGAAATCAAGTCATAAAGCTAAGAATTTCGGCCAAATCAACAATGCTGATAGTGATATTCTCTTAGCAATTAACCATGCTAATCTGTTTAATTTCAATTTGTACTAGAAAACACAAAATCATTTTAGTGCCTCTCTCTACAGTCATTTTTCTCACTTCTACTCAAAACCAGTCAAAAGCTCGTAACTTTATCAAAGCTTTCTTGTTTCACCCTTTTAATTCCAAACATCTCCTTTTAATGGATTTATAGACTTAAGCCACTTAACTGTAAAACCCTAAAAATGCAAAGCATAACTACAAAACCGCTCCACATCAAATCACCGCATTATCAACCAACTAGACTCAGTTAAAAAGCATCAGCTCCCATCAATGAAGTACGAACAACTGCGGCAGGAACAAAATTGGCATAACAGAAATAGGGAAATTAACCTCGGCAAAATCAGATTGGTGACCGGGATTATGCTGAGACTCGGGTCGGATCTCAATATCAGCGGATTCATCGACAATTTCTTGCATAGTGTTCTGAATGAACTCATCGAAGGAATCGAGCTGTTGGCGAACCAAACCCTTCTCATCGAAGTAAGCACTGATCACAGTCCAAGCGTCTTCTTGTTTAATATCTTGATTTTCGTCGTCGTCGTCGTTATAGGATGGATCGTACTCTTCTTCCAAATCCATTTTTTTCTAGGGTTTTGCAGATTTGTGAAAATCTGGCGGGTCGAGTTGAGGCTCTCTCTCCTCTTCACGAAGTCCAAAGAGGGGAAAATGAGTAGCAATTGGAGTCGGAGAGAAGCGGGGGCTTTCTGATTGGACAGAGCTGCTTAAAACAAAACAAAAGGTTTTGAAAGTGGGCGCGTGGGATTGATACCAAAGGCAGTGTTTGGTTACAACTTACAAGCACCGTCAGCAGTACTACCACCCAAAAAAAAATATTTTCCAAGAAATGAAACCGAAAAGGAAATAGAAAAAAGAAAAGCGAATGTGATATTTTCGTAAGGTTTTATCTCACACAGAGGGCGGATTCCATTAATTATTCATGCCTGAAAAAGCTTATAGAAATATTATTTTCTATTTTAGAATTCTTTCATATTTTTCATTATTCTCTTTTACACCGCTGCTTTTGTTCCTTCAATAAAAATTAATTTTATTCGCATTTCAGCCACGAATGAAATTGATCATCAGTTTAGGAGAGTAAGAAACATCCCAAGCCAGATAAATAAAAACGTAGAAAAAGAAAAACAAAGAAAGGAAAGTGAATATTCTATATCCTTGTCCTTGTTAAAAGTATATCCTTAATTATAAAAGCACATCAATGTCTGCCATTCATTAAGTATAGAAGATAGCAATTAGCAACCATATCAATGAAGCATCAAGAATTTGAGGATTACTTATGACAAGCCCAAATTTCAGTAGAATCTGAAGAATACTTACAGCTCTGGTAGATACAAATATTGAAAAGATGAGTTTTGGAGTTGTTACTGCTAATTCTTTGTCTTTGATTTCCATTTCTGATACAAAGAAGCCTCCAAAGCTTCATACTTTTTCTTATCCAAGACTTCAAATTCGATGCTCCTCTTCAGTTCCTGACCTGCCTCTTGCTACTGGTAATGTTGTTATTCAAACATTCTTATGGATTTCTACAACATTAACAATTTGGATAGTTTAAATGTTTTAATTGTAAATCTGAAAAATTAATTTTGGGTTCTAGGCATGTCAGTTTTTAGAGATTTTGTATGCAAAAGATGAAGTACTGATGTTTTATGGAAGTAAAAAGAACCCAAATTGAAGTTCTTTAATAGGAAGTCACTCATATGGGTTTTCTGTTTGGGGGAAAATAATTAATTTGAAGGGCTTATTTCCAATCCAACCGACTTATGTGGGAAGAAAATTATTGCAGAAAGGTATTTGGAGAGGGAGGGGAAGGTGGAAATGGGTTTTATACAGAGTGCTTGCCTGTCTCTTATTGACCCATCAAAAATGGCTTAAAAAGTTTTTTTTAATTTTTCTCCTATCTTCCTTAAATTTAGCAGTTATTTGTCTTTTTCTTTAGTACTTCAATTTTGTGCTTTCTATAGCAGATACACTTGTGGGCAATGGTTCCATGACTGGGGGTGCATATGATTTTGAAAGAGCAACATCTTCACTGACTCGAAAATTGTTGTCTTCGCCAAAGAGGGTAACACTTGTACGACATGGCCTTAGCTCCTGGAATGAAGAAAGTAGAGTTCAGGTTTGTCTTCTCAAACTTGTGATGTAGCCCCTTCCCAATATTAGAGCTGTGTGATGAGAAAATTGAATTTTCTGAGGTTGTCCATACCCCTTGGTAGTTTAGGCCGCTCAACGTTGATCGGTCGATGCTATCAACAGGAGGAATTTTCTGATTGCATTATCGGTTTATTAAATTCCAAGTGTTCTATATGCATATAATACATATAAAGTCACTTTACAACTTTTCCTGTAATTGGAACTTAAGTTATGATAGATTGATACCGGAGATTACCATGTACTACTTTCAAGTCAGGAAGAGAATGCAGGCAATTGATGAGAAGGAAGTTACAAATTCTGTTACCTGCAAAGAAGAAACTGTGTCAATTATTTCTTGGTTTTTTCTTTTAGAGTTTAATTAGTTTGACACTTCTGTCCTGTCCTGTTTTATGTTCCTTCTATCTTCATTTCTCATAAATTCCAACAGTATGCTGAAATTTAATTTCCATTTCAATGTCAGTCATTATCTCATGAGATTATTTATAGGCTCAGCCACGCAACTGCTAATACAGGTGTTTTACATTTAGGGTAGCTCAAACCAATCCATCCTGACACAAACTGGAGTTAGGCAAGCAGAAAGGTGCAGGAAGTCCTTGGTCGATATACAATTTGACCAATGTTTCTCGAGTCCAATATCTCGTGCCAAGGTTTCTCACTTAACACAGTTATACTTGATATTCTTACCAGACTCGATCTCTCCTCACTTCTCAGCTATGAGTTATATTTGCAGAAAACTGCAGAAGTTATGTGGGAAGGAAGGAAAAAGCCCCTTGTCTTTCTAGATTCACTGAAGGAGGCTCATCTATTTCACCTTGAAGGCATGACAAACGGTTTGTTCTCTTGTATCTTCTTGTTCATACGGTTTTAAAAATCAATCATATGCCTTCGCCAAAAAGAGCTGTGTTGAGTTGAGTTCTCCACTGTATATGGTAAACACAGTGTAGTTAATCTGTCTACATCTCAACTTGCCTTGCTCTTATGTCTATTGTACTCATTTAAGTATAAATACAATGTAATCACATTCAGTATTTGAAGGCAGTGGATGCTAAGCAGTTCTATCCAAAGGAGTACACAACATGGAGAGAGGATCCATCAAATTTTAGTGTAAATGGTGTTTACCCAGTTCGGAAGCTTTGGGAAACAGCAAATGAGGCATGGAAGGAAATCTTGTTTACTCCCGTAAGATCTTTTGATCCAATTCATGTTCTTATTTACAATATTGTTTGCTAGACATGTTAAGCTCTTGCTTTACTACGTATGGAATCTGTTTTATTCATTAGGGAGAACATTTCTTGGTTGTAACTCACAAATCAATGTTGAGGGCATTGATCTGCACTGCTCTTGGCTTAAGCCCTGAAAGGTATGCCTTACCAAGAATCTGGTGTTTATTTTGTTCTGGTCAACTTGGATCACCATACTTTTTTCTTCTTCTTCTTTTTTTTTTTGATCGACGAAATTACTCTAACTACTAACATAATTTTCATTCACTTGTTGCACTCAATTCTCACCCTTAGGATGTTTGTGAGTGTGCTCTAAGCACTTGGATCACCCTACTTATTGGAAAAGATACAGAAAACATTAAGTTTTTTCTGTTTTAATCATTGGTTAACTTATTTTTGGAAAAAAAAATCAAAATTTGGTCATTCCAGAAACAAAATAATTTGCCCACAACAAATTCATACTTGTGTGCTAGCCAGCTTTTGAATTGTGGGAAGCTGATAGTGGCACAACTAGTGTATTTCAAGTTTTAGCTACATCAGTAGTTTTCAACATTTACCATAATATTTTGTTTTTTTAATTACAGGTTCCGTGCAATTGATATTAACAATGGTGGAATATCTGTATTTAAGTTTAATAGAAAAGGAGAAGCTGTGCTTGAATCCTTGAACATGACAGCCCACATGTACAATGATCATAGCTACTTCTACTGAAACCAGACATATGGAATGCTGTCGACAGTGAGAAAGAAGCCAACTTTGAGCTAAATACTTCCCGGAATTCATACAGAGGACGCATTTTGTGCATGGCTTGGTCTACATGACGAGCATGAACTTCGATTCCTACTATCTTCACTATGGTACTTGTGTTGTTTTCAGACATGCGTTGTGAAAAGAATTAGTTCCATTAGCAAATAGATTCTTGCATATGCACATGTTTTTAAAACTAGTTTACCAGAATTGTTTGCAGCGCAATGTTTTCATATGATTTTTAGAGACTGGATTTGATGAGAAATGAGAATTAATAACATAGGGGCAGGCTCTTTCCCTAAATCAAAGGAACCTCACTTGCAAGCTCACCAGCAGGTGCTTTAACATATGAAGAGCTTGACCTGTTCAGAAATCAACTCGAGTTCAGCAACAACAAAAAAAATTGTTGGTCCTGAATGAAAAAAAATATAATAAGAACAAGTTCATCTAAACACCCAAATACATCAAACCGTCTGGAATATAATTTCACACAGCAATACAAAATACTGTCAACTGGCATGAACATTATTTATGTTACAAGCCAGGGATCATCGTTTCAATTCAAATGCAGCACAAGCCCAAAGAAGTCTTTCTTTTCCCTCCTCCCCATTTCTTTTGTACAAAAACATATTTTATATCACAAATGAAGAAAGCATACAAATTATACACTGAAAGAGTAGACAACATGACGTATACTTCACCTTTTTACATTGCATACATTTTTGGAGGTTCAACCATGGTTGCAATCCATGCCGAGTTCAGTAAACGCTTCCACAAGCTTCGGAAGGAGTTTAGCGAGCATGATCTTGAACCCAGTTGAGCTTACCTTTTGAGTTTCTTCCTCGCTGTTTGAGTGTTCAAAAGCGCAACCAACTGGAATGCCTTCCATGTAAGCGTTACATCCCTGTACAATATACTTGCATCGCTGGCTGAAATGCTCCTTCACAAGTGCCTCAAAGTGCTGCACCAATATAAACCAAAAAATTATGATTATCCAAACATTTTGTATCTAATAAAATATGTAGACAAGTTTGTAACACCATCACCAACAAGGTGTTTTGACCGAAAAATTACAACTAAAGTACCCAAAAAGCTCACGTCATTGCTAATCTTGATTTTCCGGGCATGAATTCCAGATGTCAGCAATAAATTTTTTTTCATTTTTTCTGTTTTCAAAATATTTGAAGGACAACAATATATACAGGGTAATTACATAAAGAATATAAAGCCCGGAAAATTCTTGAAGGCCAAATATTCAGATCATGAAACATCTATTAACCATCCTATCAAGGTATTTACAACTAAGACAGTAATTATGGGAAAGAAATATGGAACTGCTACATGGTAACGTCAGAAACCTCAGAGAAAATATGGTAGTCGACAATCGAGGACAAACATTTACCTTTGGTGGCCTGCGTAGTACGTACATCATGGATTTGCAGCTAACAAGGAACGCATTTTCATTATAGCTCGCTGAATTTTTCTCTCCTTCAGCTCGTCCAATCTGCTTATCATATCCAGCCTCGTTGAAATAAGGTTTTTCATTAAGCACGAGAGCCTGGAGGGAGAGTAGGACTTGAAGAATGGTTGAGCTCCCAGGATTCCAAACTTCACTGCCACTGCCTGTCCATGTATTTAGGAGACTGAGACAGACCTTTCCAGACTCATACAAGTTAGGATTGACACGAAGCCCGCCAGAATTGTAGTGCACCAACTACAGAATTTAGTTTCCCAGAGAACATGCATTACTTTTGGTTAAGCTAAAAGATTATTCTATACTGTCTTTAGTGCAAATAATGAAAACTTGGAACAAACATATAGAAAGGCTTATCAGAAAAATATGAACACTTACAGGTGGTTCATGTGGATATTCTGGAGGCAGAAAGATGTCAAAGAAAAATATATTATCATGATATGGAGTTCCAGGTGCTCCTACTATGGCTGCACGTAGCAAATCCATTCTTTCCTCGTAGATCCGGACAAAGATTGAATCTGAATTGCAGTAAATTTAAAATAAATTCATTCAGCAATTAGCTTAAAGACCATGAGTTATATTATGTGTTCTAAGAACTAACAAGCAAACAACATTATGATTTTTATTATAAATTGTTACCCGGAAGATCTTTCTCCAGAATGCTCCATTCTTGCTGAACCTTCTTAAGCCAAGCTTTTTTCATCTATTATAAAATTAAAAGGAAAAAGCAATTAATTAATCCAAGCCTTCAGCATGCTTACTACTTTAGATAAAGGGAGAAATTGTAGCTTACCTGAGAAGAGGTTAAGCTTTTCCCTGGACCATTTACAAAGTGGTGATCTAAGCAATCATTGACCATATCAAAACGCTTAAAATTTTCCAAGGCCTTGATGTCTGATGGTAATAGAAGATCTGTATGCTTCTGGATTTCTACGACTTTCCACTCTGAGTGAGTCTCTGTGAATGTCGGCAAATCAGCTGCTTCAAGCGGTTTGTCTGCAGTGTGCAAATTACAAAGTTCCAGCACTTCCATCTCGCTTGCCATCACAGAACTTGGCTGATAATCTGATAACCTCAACAATGATGTGGAACCCAGAGAACCAAATAGATTTGCAGCAATGTTTGTGAAGAATCCCATTGCTGCACGAGGAAGTGAGACGGTTCTAGAATCCACAGGCTCCTTATGGAAATCTTTTCCATCAATGTTTGAATTTGATAGGTCCTGAGTATATAGTTACTGTTCAATTAATTCCAAAACTAGGGTATTTGATATGAGAAATCTAAAAAATAACACATGAACTTCTCTCTAAAGTTTTGAAGTTAAATAATATCTAGCTGACACTACAGAATTTGCTTCCTTGCTCTGCATGTGTGTGTGTGTGTGTGAGAGAGAGAGAGAGAGAGAGACCTTTTCTTCGGTCCCCATGGATTGGCTCTCGAGCTCAGTTTCATTTGATTCCTCAACATTTTCATCATGGAGAACAGGAGATAAAGCCTCGTATTTATCCACCTGAAAGATCTCGTGAGGTGCAACCTGCACAAATTTTGAAGTATTGATGAACAAAAATGCCAATGATAAACCAAATGAAGATCTTCAGTGACTATTCGAAGGGTATGCTGACAAATACTATAATTATTTCCACAAACAATGATTGTTTATTGTAGAACTAGACAAATGCATAATTCATTTGGTAAAAAGACTTTTTGTATGTAAACTCATCCTAGTTACTCTATCAAAATTCCAACATCATGACAAGAAATTAGTTCCCACCAATGAGATAATAACGGACTCAGTCTGGCGTTCATTCAAAGTGTGGTTATAATTCATTCAAAGTATAATATTTAATCTAAATAAAAAATATATAATTTTGAATAATAAATAAAGAAAAAACCTACCTTGGTTCTAAGACCCGAACCCCATTTTACTTCAACATTGCCTTTGTTGATGCCCACAATGATGCCAATTTGAGATAAGTAATTCTGACTGATTGGATCATTCTGATCCTCTCCACCACAGATCTTAAATTTCAGATCAGAAGCCTCGTCCATAGAATGTTTGCTGATCACATTCTCCCCATAACTTTTTACACCAGTTACCTCCGAAAGCTGGCCCTTAAACACCATATCACCCATACAGTATGAGTAGTCCGGGTGCTCAACCAATTCATAAGCACTCACAACTTCCTCCATAACCTCTCCCTCGAAATTGTTTACTTGATTTATTTTAGAACTAGAACTATTCCATTTCACCTTCACAGTCCGTTCCTTTGCATCCACACTTGTCACAACACCCCACCTTTGAGTTTCAGTAACACGGGGATCATCAGAACTTCCTTTTTCCAGAACAAACTGGTCAGGCCAAAAATCATGAGCATCAACAATATTTATGGGAAAAAGAGAATGAGAATCCAACCCTAAGGACCTGCTGCCATCCTGCCAAAGAACATCAACTTTTGTCATAGTCTTCACTATAACATATAAATCCTGAACTTTTGGAACACGACTCCTTTCAGAACGTCTTTCTGATTGCATAGGCCCAATATTAGATGCTTTAGGAGGAATCTGTTCCGCCACACCTGTATCATCAACACGAGGAAGTGTACACCAATCACCAAGCTGCCAGTTTGCATGCGAGAAACATGACAAGAAGGTGAGATTTTTAGAACTTTGCATCCTTGGTGGTGCTGCCACCTTCTCTGAACCAATTAGCGCACAGGCAAGCCAGTCAACATACACCATTCCTGCATCAACAGCACAGACGACCCCTTCATCTCGTTTTTCCTTCTTTGGGCCACATAACCATCTTGCTGATTTGGCAATAGATGGAAGCTCAACACGCACTCTTTGTCCTGGATAATAAGGGTATTGTGAATCTTCCAGTAAGTCAGGAGAAAGAGGTATGAGCTTCTCTGGGCCCACTGTTGAATATTCGTACTTTGTACCATCATCAAACAAAATGGTAACATAATCAACAATGCTATCTACTTTCCCAAGCCATGGTCCACCTATCACATAATCCCCCACTGAAATAGAACGTATCTTTCCAAGCTTTTTTGAATCAATATGTTTCAATTTTGTTGCATGAACATTTTCTAAATCCACAAACATTTCGACATTGCTAACTTTTCCCATCTGCCCTGAAGGATCTCTTATTAAGCAAACAATGTCACCATGCACAAATCCTCTTTCAAATGAAAGGAAATCATCAATTTTGCCAATAGTTTCCTCAAGACTTGACAGAATACAGCAGGCCTGACCACCAAACCTAAGTTCATTGTCATCTTGATCTTCAAAACTACTGCTCTCACTGAAACTATCGAAGTCGCTAAGGAAATCCATCACTAGGATGACTACTAGTAACTCAAAACGAGTAGCTTAATATATTTTTCAACCTGAACATGCATGGAGACAAATACATAAGGAATACAACCATTTGAAATTTAAGCAGAATACTTAATTTTGAATGATACTAAGCAAAACAACAAGATTATTCACAATTAGCTTCATCGAAACACTATGATTAAATGTAGAGAGAGTTACCAGGTATATACTCTTCAACAAGCAAGTCAAACCATCCAATCGGTCCAGTTTGATTGATGACAAATGAAGATCTGCAAATGATTCTGAAAACAGAGCACACAATAATAATATGACTATTTTAAAGATAACTTCCGATCAATCTGATCTTTTCTAGATACAGAGATCGAGATAGAAACTCCAACAAGCGGAGATCTAATGCCAAAGGAGATTTGCCCGAAAGGGATCATGGGAGTCTGGATAAGACACCCGAATGCCAAAGGAGATTTGCCCAACAAATGGACTGATGATTCTACTCAAAGAAATCTCAAACAAGAGATTTCTACCAGCCAGATTAGTTCTTATTGACAGCTGGAAGTGATGCCCGATCGCCTGCAGACAAAGAACTGTGTTTAGTCCAGTAGAACCAGAAACTGTTCACAGAAGAAGAACCTTCCGTACCAGAACTACAGCAACTTCTTTCCACGTATTTGCCAAAGGAGATTTGCCCAGCAGAGCAGAAAACAAGATATCAAGGGAGGATATTATTTGCTACATGGCCTGGAAGAAGCGTATTGTTCCTTCAGAAGACAAAAGCGTATTGTTCCTTCAGAAGACAACTATATATTGCTAAAGGAGATTTGCATTCGAGTAAGCTAACTTGTAGGGTTTGTCCACTGCCAAAGGAGATAGATTTGCTGTCGGATGAAGAGTTCAATAGCATCAGGATTCGGGGGGCAAAAAAACATCAGACAAATGCATCTTGCAGCTTGACCCTCAGATATTCAGCTATCTCACAGCCAGTCTCTATTCCCAGAAAATGAAAAGAGCTATCACCAATTCGAAGTCTTCATAAGAGAAGCACCTGTTGGACGTTGAGATCTTAACGTTATAGTCAGTCCGTTCAAAAATAAAAAACTTTTAATTATAAACTTATAGATTTCGTTGTAACTTAAAAAGTCATAACAAATTTAATAAAAAAAACTTATGATTTGTACATTTAATTCTTAGTCAAAAATACAAAATAAATAGTCGTCAAAAATTTAAATGTTAGTTTTTTTTAACGGATGAAGTAATAGACGATAAATTGCTTGTAAAAGTTCATATAGTAAATGAAAAAAGAACAACCATTTAAGCAATTCGCTGAAAAGTATTTCATAGCCTTAGGAAAAATTTAATCCGAGCCTGTTACACAGTGGCACAACCCTTTTCTGCCATTTTAGCATATAACCACCAAGGCTTTCTAAAAGGCTCCTTTCACTCGATGAAGTCTTTTTCAAGTAAGTCTGCGAAAGGTTATGGAGGCAAGCCTACTACACAGGAGTCATGTCAAGGGCTTTAGGTCAAAAAATACATTATTACCAATTTATTGATTGATGAGCAAGATGGTGATGAATAGATATTGGCATGAACATTTGACCAGCCACTACTGTGATCTGCTATTTTATATGGAACTTCTCCTAATTTCAGCCAAGTGTTTGAACAAGGGAAATTATACTGTATACATATTGGTATCTCCAAAAACATAAGAATCAAATAAATTCAAGGTTCCACATAATTTAAATTACTGCATAGGAAGATAACTTTACCTTGTAAATAAGCTTAAGGAAATCAATAGAAAATGAAAATAACAAAATATAATTTCATCACTCTTTACCTCTCAAAATTTTTTATTTTTTTTATTTTTTTTTTTGCTGACGTCTGTAGCTTTGGTTTCTAAGATTATTTTGTGTCTGTGTATTATGTTCAAGCATATATGGTTATGCTTGATGTATGTTTTGCAACCAAAACTTTGGAAAGCTCCATTCCCTATAAATACTGAAGTTCATCTTTCAACAAGCCTTCTATTTCTTGATTTCTTCCAATAACTTCAGAGCAAACAAGAAAGCCTGATAACAGACGTTAAAATTGAGGCAATTTTAAAATAAATTCTAATGATTATGAGTTTTGTGAAATAAAATTAACACGCAGAATATACGAGCCTAAATAAAGAACCCGTTTTCTACGACAAATTCGAATAAAAGCACTTCAATTATACTCAATCTTTATTTTTTCTGAACAAATAGAAAAATGAAAAAACAGAAACCAGATAGAAATATCATGATATGCAGCGTAATGAAAGTGTACCTTTTGCAGATTTTCAGTTTCCTCTGAACCACAAGGCTTCTAGGGATGCAATCACACCTACCCAGAAAACAAAAGTGTTCGAAACTTATATGTGCTCGCTTTTTTTCTTTTTTTTGAAACTTATATATGCTCTTTGAGTTGAATCCCGCAGTGCCCAAAATCAATTAAACAGTTTTCCCCCGCTTAGTTTCTTGGATTTTCTTGGTTTTCATAGAAGTAGCAAAAGAAAGAGAAGGGCAATTAAGGGAACTCAGAGAGGCCATGTCCCTCTCCTAGACCCATCCATCAGGCCATAGTCTAGCCTTCCAAACATGGCAAAATTTCTTAGAAACCCCCCACCTCTCTCTCTCTCTACTCTCTATTCTCTCCCTCTTTTCTCTCTCTCTTACTCTTCAACTGTTTTCTCTCTCCTATTTCTTCTTTCTCTTGGGAGTTTTTCTGGCAATTTTGATTTTGTCACGAGCCCACAACCAATGGGATATAAGCATTGCCTTGATCCCATACCCCCAGAATATACCAACAGTATCTCCCTCTTCCTTTTCTTTTGTCACCACCTTTGTACATGTACACATACACTTTGCCGGTACAGTCTCCTCGGAAATGACTATTTTAACCTTACAATCCCATTTATTGGTTATCAATTTTTCATAATTCCATTCACTTATGTTTGAATTTTGTTTTTTACTTGTAATCCATAGGAAAAAAAAACAGGAAATAACATAATTTATAAACATAGACAAATGTAATGCACTTAAAAAATCATTAAAAATCTTTAAAAAAAGAACTTATCAAAGAGAAATAACTCATCGTTTATGCAATGAATGTCCTCTATTTAATAGATTTTTTGATATTTCTTGGTCACCACTATTTGATAAATACAAATATTTCTTTCAACGGACCATGATTGCCAAACCTAATTCAAAGTAAATCAGTAATTAAACGTTGTCCATGATTCAGCTAGAGTTGATTTACTTTTAGTAGTAACAATTACTTACTAATTTTGAATACTTGTATATTGCGATTTCTTATTTGTGAATTCTTCCTTGTAATTTTTTTATGAAATCTATCCTATAACTCATTATGGTATAAATTAATATTATGTGAAATATAGAAGGTAATTTATCTTTTCTTCAATATATCCTTCTTATTAAAATGTAGATATTACATTTGTAATAGATTATTACTTTCAAAAAAAATATTAGATTACTTTAAAAAAAAAATTAGATTACGCGAATAGTCCTTTTCAAAATATCAATGACTCGTGAGATAAGAAATCACTAAAATTAATAAAGAATATCATTTAATTTTAAAAGTTGAGATGCTATATCCATGGTATATTATCGGTGAATATTCTTGATATCCAAAATAAGTGCATACTAAATACTAAGTTTATGCATACTATAGTTTTAGCACCATTAAATGAAAGAATAAGCAATAATCTTAGTGGCACTAGTGGATGATTACATGCTTTGCCAACTTGATAGATGGCATGTATGTAAACCACATATAAAGTGGTCTAATGTGGATTAATCTGCTAATTATAAATCAAATATGGCTTAAATTTTGTTAAGATGAAAAGTTCAGGGCAAAAACAAAAAACACCAACCTAAATTTGAGTATTTGTTTGATGATGAAATACATATTATACATGATACAAATATGTATATGTCCACTACATATTATACTTTAACAAGTCCACTCACAAAACAGATTGAAAAGATACTCTTTTTAGGTGCAATCTATAAAGAATGACTTATGAATTATACCACTAAGACTATATCTAGTTGGAAAGCCACGTGTATGTATACTTCATATATATATATTTTACCTTTATCAAAAAAAAAATACATATATATTTTCCATGAAAATGACTTGTTCCTAATTTTTCTTACCAACGCATTTGAACCGGCTAAACTTAGTATTAAGGTTTGTCTTTCGGTTCTGTTTCCTGGGTGGACTGCATTTATAATTTAGTAATTTTATTTTTTTCATTATTAGTATTATTATTTGGCAAATATGTTCATAATGTACAGGTCTTGAATCCAGTCCATATGCTTCTTTCTCGTCGTCATTAAACATGAAGCAGAACTCAAAAGGGTAGAAAGGACTATTTTGATAGTTCCTATTTTCCCTTTTATTCTCTCTTTCTTTAATTAATAAGCTCCATCAATTTTTTTTTTTATTTTTGCATGCTTTTATATTTTTTTTTTATAAAATAATTTGTGTGTGTCAGCTTAATAAATTGGACATACATTTTCAGATAAAATAAATTTGTAAAATTTTATAATTTTAAGTTAAAGTAAATCTTGTTACTTTTAAAAGTTTTAAAGTGTAATATCATAAAATATATGACAAACACTCTTAAATACAAATTTTATACTTTGATATTTTTCAAATTTCATATGGCAAATGTAATCATAAATTAAATTAAATTACTTTAATTATTGGTTAAGAGTACTGTATGTCTGTATGTATGTAAGTTGTACTCCACTAATTTCGTCAATATGAAATTTACACCCTTGTTAGTGCCTTTGACTTTTGTCAATTCCTCAGAACCCACTCCCTAGCCTATCCACCTTTGAGCATCAAACCAGTAGACAACTTAAGGGGAGTTGTCTCTTTGCAGATTTTTTATCTTACATATTAAATTATATTTTTTTATATATATATTTTAAAATTTTTATTTTTTTAAAATTACATTAATATCCTTATTATATAGATTAGAGATATTTAAATAATAAAGATGTAATGATTTACTATTCAAATCTTTTAATAAATTTTATATTTTAAGGATTCTGGTACGAAGATAATATTCAAAATTTCAATATTTTACTCTTTAAAATAAAATTTATGGAGAATACAAGAGAACTGTGCGAGCGCTCCAAATCCTGTGCATCAATATATGTGTTCGTATCGATCACTACTACTTTTTCAAAATGACTTTCATATTAATTCTAACCAAATATGCAATTTATCAAGTGCATCCTTTAACTATAATAAAGAAGATCACAAAATCTTCCCCACAAAATATCATAAATAGATAAATAAATAAATAAAAAGTAGATAGTAGATAGTAAAACAATTTTTGTAAATGAAAAACATCTCGAGATCATGAAGCTTAACCAGAGAATGTGGATAAAGAATATAATGTAACATATATACATATATAAATTTGGTGGAAATATCACTCTCACCTTTTAATTTTGGACGGTCCGAAACTTATCCACCATGGATGGTTTCAATATCATCCTAACTCTCTATGCACATTATTCTTGTTATGACTACTTATATATGTTGAGTTGAGATTGCTTATGGATCATATTGTTGAGACTATGGTGTTAAAATTCGAAATTGATTGATAGCAACTGAAGTGAGTCAACTCGTTATCTCAATTACAAATATTTCTTTTGAAATGGAATTTTATTAATTTTGCTATTATATGTCTTGAAACTTAATTCATATAATGTGCTCCTATCTGATTTAAGGTTTAGATTTGTTGTACTCATTTACTCAATGTAACAGCAACGGGGAAAAAACATACAAAAACAAATTGGTGTACTCATTGACTATGATTACACTTAAAACTGACTAATCATATTCCATGAATACACGTGTCAATGTTTCATATGATTTTCTATGGAGTTTTTTTATTTAAATATTGTAAAAGATATTAGATGAACGAAACATCTAATATTTATATAAAATTTGATCGAAATCAGACGTAATTAGACATAATTAAGCCACGTTTAAAATTGAACCCTCTAGTAATATTAGACGGAAGAATTGATAGAAGGTAAAGATTTTCACAGTAAAACCTGTTAGTATATGTTGAGAATAACACGATGAGTTTAATTTAATAACTGAAGTTTTATACCATCTCTATGTTACTATGTATTCTGTAACCTTTTTATTTTCATTATGTTGATTTTTTATTTTTTCATTTCTTTTGGTTATTTTGCCTGTGATTTATCAATTTGAGTGTTCACGTAAATTCTTATATTCTTGTTAATCGATACTGTTGGCATAAAGTTTATATTACTATTAAGATTTACAAATATCAACAAAAGTTGTAAGTTGCGTTGATTAATAGAACATGCATGGAGAGAAGAAAGGTTTGAAAGTCTATTAAATGTGACAAAGGGTCATTGACAATAGGAGAATATATATAAAAGAATAATTTTACAACTCACTTTTTTTTTTTTTTAAATTTGCGTTGTACTGTATATACCACTTTAACAGATTTGAGAAAACTTTCTAGATCCTCAAAGTAAGAATTATGTCAAGACTGTTGCATGTTCGGTGTTCCATTAAAACATACTTTAATAAGTGAATAATAAAAAATAAAAAGAACTTTGTGTGCCAAGTTAATTGGTATGACTTTGATATACTTATATTTTATTGAAAGAAATTTGTATGCCATTTTCCTGTGATATATGAAGAAGAGTGAATATCATATTTGAATTTGAATTTGAATTTTACATAGTGAAGTCGTCATATAGTATCAATTTAACCATTATCATTAGCATTTGGTTTGAATTTATTTTATCAATTTAACCATTATTTTAATCTATCACAAATTTATTGAAACATTGAGATGGGAACGGAATGTTACAAATCTTCTCTTTCCATTTTAAAAGAAAATTGATTATATGGCCCGATCAAATCTGTGTAGTCCAGATTTTCTATCCACTAGACATTATGACTTAATATTGTTATTATTATTATTATTACATGGACTCGAGCAGCAACAACAACAAAACCCGAATATTACCGAAAGCACTTAAACTCCACAACTTTTACTGCTATTTCATGGTATTCATCTTTTTTTCTGTTTCTTTATTTTTTCTTTTGTTTGCTTTTACACACGGCTGGAACTTTTTAATCTGATTATAAACCACAAATAATTTGTTTCGCTCTTGAATATTCAAGTTATTAATATGTGTATCTTATACATCCTCCGACCACTTTTAACTGATGTTTTAGAAAATTTAAGATTTATTGAGAATTAATACTAATCCTCACATCTTCTAATTAATGGTTATGTAATACCTAAGAAAAAACTAATTACCCGCTCAACCACAAATGATACATAGAATTGGAAATCAAAGAAATGCACAATATCAAGAGATAATTTAGAAGTGTGACAAATAATTAAGTATGAACACGTGGAAAAAAGTTAAAAATAATATCTATTAAAATTTAAAAATAAATGATAGAAGGATCCACTTATTTTTACTGCAATGTAAATTTAAAGTGAAAAATAATTTCCCATTTCCCATTTCCCATAAGACTACAATTATTAAGCACAATTCACAAATATCAGTGACATGTTAGCAAGTGCACATATGAAAAGGGCGACAATATAATTCCTGAGCTACAAGTGACACTATTCAACCCACAGAATCAGATAAATTCATTTAAATATCAGTGATGTGCAACAACATTGCAACTATTAAATCGTTCATACGTGTAAGCTCATTAAAATTTAGTCCAAAGAAATTTAGAAAATGATAATGGAGAATTATTTGGGGTCTACAATACTCTACATGAACATGTAATGCTAGGCGGTACGACAATGCCTAGAAGTTAAGCTGAATTAATTGGAGTTGGACATGATAAAATGCTAAATCACCTAAGATTTAGACGGAGGATTAATTCGATTTACGCGCAAATTTTTAAAACAGTGATAGCAAGTGGTAGAGCACTATTAATTATTATGTGTATGACAAAGAATTCCATTAGCACAAGTATTTAAACACATTTATTTTATTTTATTGATTAAATATGTATATAAAGTTGGAGAGAGCACTCAAATGAACATTAGAAAATTGTTTTATGGCATAGTTGGGGTAACAGGTGGCAAAAAAGTGCACTAATAATCCACTTAAAGCACTTTGATGGTTCATGAGGAGAAAGATGTTCCATTTCCAATTAAACAAAACAATTTAATCAATTTCTTCAACATTATGAATGGGCAAACTACTCTAGTTAACAATA
>CM025780.1:44472029-44532029 GCA_014636745.2 Centella asiatica | reverse complement strand
ATAATAATGAAAAATTGTTTGTATTATATCTTGATGCCTTTTACTTTAAAGGTTCTTAAACTCTTTATATTATAGTTATATTTTAAGTATGTCATTATTGTGCATAATTATAAAATACTAATATAAAAGGGTATTTTAGTCAATACATTAAATTTTAAGACTAATAAGGAATGATAAAAACATAGCAATACTAGAAGGAAAATAAAATTTTCTTATGGTACTGATAGGACATTTTCTAAACACTAAACGCAACCTAAGTGTAACGCTAATTTATGGTCTGGATCGAGTTGGTCCTATATAGGCTACTACATGAATTGTACATCTCTTTTTGTACAAAAGGGGTTCCATTTAAAAAACTTTGTACATTAAGAATATATGTATTTCTTCCTTAGTACGTAAGTTATGTTTGTTTCAGTTTAAATTTTAAAAATTCTAAATTATACATTACTAAAATTTAAAAGGTCCAAAATTTAAATTAAAACAAATGTAGTTATAATCATTTTGCTTAACAAATGACCAAACAACCACCTATGAAGTACATAAAATCTTAATATGATCTAGAGTTTGACATGGTTTGCAATATGTATTTTAACATGTGCAATTTGTGTGAACAGGATCCCTAAGCAATTTGAACCACAAATCATCGCTATCACCATTCCATTTTCTTGACAAATCGTATTGGATAGGTTAGAAAGTTATTTTTATTTTCTACTTTATCAATTTTTAATCTTTCTTTTTTATCTGTTAACCCGATTAAAAAATTAAAAGTTGAGACAAAAAGGAAAGAAAATGAAACCAGTGGTGCAAGAAAAAGTGAAAGGAGTTTATTCATCCCCATCTCATCTCCAAGTCTTCAATAAGTCAACGAGAGGGAGAGAGAAATAAAATGACGGTTCTTCATATTTGTGGGTATACATAGGATGCTTAGTCATAATCTCTATCCATATTATACAAACTGTTTCCGATAACAACCATAACAACCGCCTTATCTTGACATAACCGTAGTACTCACTTATTATCGATTAATTATTTTGAAAAATTAAAAAGGTGAGAATTTTGAATTTTATAAATTAATAAAAAATTATACAACATAATTAATTGATAGATGTGGGAGTATGTATATGATGGATATCTGAGTGTGTATATGAATAGTATATAAACAAAAAAAAAAAAGAAGAAGAAGAAAGAAAACCACCTTGTCTTTGATCATTCTGGGACCGTATGGTCAAAAAAGTTGGTGTATCTTTCACGCGATGAAAACAAAACATAAAAAAGTTTACGTGCTAATGAGACATAAACTTGTTTTATTATATTTTTAAACTTTCTCGCAGTTTCATCCATTTCTTCCACACAAAACATACATCATTGAAAAGCTATTTATAATCTGAATAATATACTCGACTAGGTAGCAAGTTTTATCTTAAACTTATCTTTGAAAGATCAAATTCAATAATTAGGACAACATATTAACATACTCCTTCCGCGCGTGCTATAGACGGACTCAGAAAGAACATTATATTCTACTTCACACACACACACAATGAAGATAAGTAAGATATTGAGAGAGAACATATTGCACAATTTCGTCATAAGATATGATCTTCACAATTTTGCTCTCAGAAGAACATATTGTAGCTGCAAATTCACCAAGATAGTTTTGCTTCATTATTGGCAAAATACATCCCCAAAGTGTCGCCACATTCATCGGTTGGAGCTACAAATACATCCCCAAAAAAACTAAGCTTGATCGCCAAATTGTCGCCAACACGTTTTTAATGCATTCAACGATCTTCTAAAACAAACTTCTAATACAAGTTTATAACATCCTGTCACACAGTCATGGTTTCCGGAGTCCCCAGACACAAATATCCATCAAAGCTCAACTTCAAACTCGATCCTCTTTTTTCCCTTTATTAGTATGGTTAGTCCGACTTATATTGTCAATACAAATCATAAATTTCCGCAATTCGGGTGAACGAAAAAATCTCATATCATATATTATTATAACAAAAAACGAAAGACCCATTACATTCAATTTATACAATACACTACCATGTATCAGAAAGAGCATATCCTTTATGGAGCCATATATGGAGGTCACTCTAAAATCCGGAGATCAATTTATCGGATTTTTTCCCTTCATTTCAATGGAAATATAGTTCTCGTAGCATGAGCCTGAATTCAAACGCTCCTTATCATTATAATCTAAATCAAGAAACTTTCTTGTAATTCCAAGTGTGAGTCACAAGATGATGCTTAAAATGGCATCCAAGATGTGTATTGGGAAAATAATAGAACATGCTCTTGCAAAAAGCACCTAGGCCAGAACTCAGTAAGTGAAGTAAGACATTCAAGTTGGGTAACTAAAATTAAAAGGGAGTGCTGCCTGTTCCCCTTCTACGTTGCAACTGCTACCTTTTCTACCTTCTTACTAGCTGCCTTTTTGGTCTTCTCTGGTACCGGCTTTGGTGGCTTTTCAATTCCAAGTATATCAGTTATCCTTAACTTTGTCAATTCCTAGGGAAAATATAAATAAATAAGTACAAATGTTAACATTAAGAACAGTCATGTATTATCTACCTATATACATATATAACATCTTAACCAATCTTTCCCTACAGTGTGTTACATCATGACCGATCTTTCCCTATAGTGTGTTAGATCGTTACTAAGCTTTCAAGTCCCCTGAGACAGAACTCCTCAAGGCCACAACATCCTTTTACAACATATAATCTGACTTACCTGTCGATGCCCATTTTTCCTGCGATAGTTCTTTCTTCTCTTCTTCTTGAAAATGATTACTTTTGCATCTAATGCCTGCGAGGAAAGCACAAAGCAGAAATAAACATCATTAATAGGAAATCACACATAGAGTGAGCCATCACGCCATCACCTCCAAACAGAGTTGACCCTATAATTAATCTGTGAAAATAGGTGCATAAAGTTTATATTCATGATCATAACATATCCTTTGACCATACTAGTCAATTATACAATATTTTCAGAAAAAAAAAAACCAAGACAGGGAGAAGATGTCATCTTATATATCATTGTGACAATATCTACAGAATTTGGGGGCGGGAGGGACCCCTTGTATCTAAATCAAGATCTCAAGGCCCAAACTAATGAAAACCACCAGTTTCTATACAATCAACACGAGGATATTATTGTTTGTAAGCCAGAAATACCAAAATGTGCTACACACATACATAGTTCTTAGGCTATGGAAATCACTTTGAATTCCACAAATTTTATGTTATTGTTCTATCAATGCTATGTGGCATATTTAGGCTCATGGGGGAAGGAAAAATAGAAATGTATAAGTTATAAAATCTTACATGCTCTTCAACAACAGCATGAACAGTTGCATCAGGCAATATGGGCCGCCCAATAAGTGTTTGAGTAGCAGATCCCAGCAATAGAACCTTGTTTAGAATTATCTGCAATATAAAACAACAAAATCATTAAACACTAGTAATATGGTCGTTAATATGTAAAACTCTAAATCAAACCAAATGTTGAACCAATGCTAAAAAAATCATCAGGCATACCACGATGCAGACGGAGCACCTCACACATTGGCCTTTTTTCCTCAGGATCTTATTTATTTATTCTTATACTGATATACAACACAATCTCCCGTAAAGATGAATGGTGCCATAATTTAACTCATTAAAAATTACTATATCAGATACTAGGTAGCTTGCTGGTTTTCATATAATGCTCCACAGTTTTTAAAGCATCATATGTCCGCGGCATTCATTCAAACATACCTAAAGATTGAGTCCACGTAAGCGATAATAATCTAATTATCCAGAACATAGGATGAACCTCAAATGTAATAAAACATAAAATCCTGAAACATGCATATAAAAAATTTCAATGTTTGCATATGTTGGAAAACATTAGGTGAACCTATTTGTACTTGTGCATGAAATTAAGAAAAAAAATCAGGGCAACTCCAGGGTATGAAAATCTCAACATTTTCCATGTTCTTCGTCACTGAATATCAGAATACGGATTTATAAAAAAAACAAGCAACCCACCTTGTCATTCACTTCGCAAAACTTTAACCGCTCCGTGTAGATACAATCCCCATTGCTCACCTTAAACTGATGTGATCCAATCTAAATCAACAAATTACAAATTTTACAAAAACGTCATACATATAGCTTTAAAAAAAAGGGCTGAATTCAAAAACTTTAACCTGAATGACAGCAAAAACAGGCTCATAGTCTTTGAAAACCCGATCAGAACGCTGGAGCTGACCATTGACCTTATACCCGATTGCAGCAGCTTCAGTTTCTTTCTCCTCCAATGAATACTCTCTCTGAACACCTGAATTTGAAGATGAAACATTCTCATCGTCGTCGCTCTCTCCCATTTCCTCGTCTTCCTCGTCCTCCTCGTCATCTTCTTCTTCATCATTATCGTTATCGTCACGCTGATTAGATGAAAAATGACGAGTGATTGCGAATTGGGTGTAGCAATTAGGTTTTAGATTAGTGGAAATGTGGTGAAATTTGGGGGAGAGAGTGTGGGATGGATTGATTAACGGAAGGGTTTTGGAAAGAGGGTTTAGGGCTTTCAGGGGTTGGAGAGATTGTGAAGATGATGATGGGTTGGGAGAGAGAATGGAGGAGTAATTGCGAGTTAGGGTTTGAAGGCAACGCCTGTTCGCCATTGTTTTGGTTCGATTTCGAGGTTCAGTGTTTCAGTAGGGTTTTATCAGTGACGGGGGCTTGTTTGGTTCATTGAAATTTTTTAGCCCTGCGTTTGGTACTTTGGTAACGACTAATGATTAAATTAAATTTCAATTTCTAACCCTTTGTTTACACCACCTTCGAGTTTACAGCGTTGTAATCCAAAATGTGTCTCTACTAACCCTATAAACACTGGGATGTTAACGAATTTTATATTTTACTGTTTAAATTATATATTTTTTATATGTTAACAGGTTCTTTATTTTACGAATTATTATGTTTAACAGATGAAACATTGACATTGACTTGTTTGTGACATTAGCATGATCAGAACGTTGACTGAGACTTGTAATGACAACAAGGCACCGAAAAAAGAAATGGATGCTAAGGGTGTGTCATGGGCCAGTGGCACAGGAGACACCTTAGGCAAATATTGGATGCACGAACAGCGCTATCGAACGCGTCGTAGAAAGTTCGACTAGGTTGGTGGTGGGACTTATTGGCAAAGAAATGAGATTGATAAACAATTGTTGGGACATTAATTTTATGGCAAACGTGGGCTGGACAACATTGGGCATAGGCAGTTCATAGACAACATGACATGGGCTGATGTTGGGTATCCGACGATGACGTGTTGGGCTATTTTGTACAAGGGTTAGACTACGAGGCAGATCTTATACGAGTTGGACAATTACGCATCTTTTTGGGAAAAATTTTGTTTTAGCAATTTTGTTACGCATTTTTCAAGGAGTGTAAACCCAAAAACGGGTACATATGTAAACTCTATTTATAGTTGTGGCAATGAAATGGTTAATTTGGCCTAGAAATTATGTGTTTAATTTTATGCAATTTAGTTTATGATTTCCTCATCCAAATACATGTGTAGGTGTGTTTAAGCAGTGAATTATTGTGCGAATTTATTCTTGAAACGTTAGCTTTGAGGGTGAAGTCGTGGCTTTTGGTGGTTGCCAAAACAAGGCAGAAGCGTGCAGCCAAGAGAGTGCAACGGGGCACAAGTAAGTCTGCACAACACAAATAGATTGGCTGACTGTTCACTGGGGCGAAACAGTGCCCTCATATGGCAGAATCTTGTGTGGGGAAATTTGGAAGATTTTAGCCCTAACACACTTAGCATCGAGTTAATTTCTCAATTCTCTTAGAAATTTCATTATTTTGTTTATCTCCTTATCATCCTAGTTTGACATATTATAATAGAAATTTTTATAATTTATCTCGGCATTAAAATTATTTATAAATTATCTATGAACCGAAATTTGTGATGTACTTTAATATAAATTATTTTATATTTTTAGTACAATTCGGGGATGGATAAAATATTTTGTTCTTTTCCTACTTATTGTAGACCCAATAGCATTATCTTTTTTTAGCTTATAAAATAACTGCTTTAAAAAAGAAGAAAAATGAAAACTTCTGTCTCGATAAATATCTCCAACTTTTAACATTTAGCTAAACACAAAAATATCCTATTTTGAGATTGTGGTGTTGTGCTGCCTTCGAAGGTGATGACACCATTTCAGTGACCCACATAAGCATGGACTTGCGCGTGACCAGGGCCCATTTCTCTATTGCCACATGTCCAATCGATCAATGACTCGCCTTGCTCCTTTTATCAAATCTTATCCAAATCAATGCTCATCTTATTAAAGATTCTAGATATTAAGATTCTAGATATTCCATATGGAACTTCAATTTGGTATCATTTTTGGTTGTTACTTGTTAGCATTTGGCCCATGCATTATTTCACACATACATGATTGACATAAGGTAAACAATTTCTAAAAATAAAAAATCTATTAGTATTTCTATTAATAAAAATAAAATAATTAGTATTGTTATTTCAACCCAATAATTATTAAATTTGTTGATATGTGTAATTTAAATTAAAACGCCTATTATTTTAAACCTATGTTTAAGTAACTGAAGTCCTAATAAAAAAAAATCACATACGCATGTTATCCAAAAATATCTTTGAAGAGGGGCGAGTATGTCAAAATAAATGATGAATGACATAATAATAATAATAATAATACCATTTCCGCACATAATTTCAGTACTCCATTGCTCAGCATAGCTGCTATAAACAAGCTCAGAGAAAAAGAAAGGAAAAGGAAAAAGAGAATGGGCCCATCAGTGTTCTCGGTAGTCTGCGTTCTTCACTCTCTGATCGCCAGCATCACCGGCGTTCTGATGATGTTCTACATGGAAGACATCTACACCTTCTCTCACGGAATCGAAACCGCCACCAAGCTACTAGGCTCCAACCCGGAAGCCCAACTCGTTATTCGGACCTCCGACTCATTCTCGGGGCTGCTCCTTGTGGCAATCGGACTCGTCCTGTTCATGGTATCGTTCGTGGAGGACAGAGAGTTTCAGAGCTTCTTCGCAAAAGGGTGTGTGGGACTTCACGGGCTGATGGCTGTTTGGAGATTTAATTACGAAAGGAGGGTGGACGATTTAGCTTGGGATTGGATGAGACAAATAGTTGGAGATTCCTTATTGGGCCTCTCCTGGGTTTTCTTTCTTCTTCATTCTTGGAAACTTAAATATGATGAGTAGTAATGGCAGATGAGGGAAGTTGGAGCAGAAGCTGTACATATATATATATATATACACACACACGTAAACAAAAAGTATATCTTCATTTTTCTGATGTATATATCTTTGTTGGTTAGTCTTAGAATTGTGATAAATGTCTGAAATCGAATTTTATTTTTCATTTTATTTTTGTGGCTTGTTTGTATTTGTAAAGTTATGAACTCCAATTGGGAAAGATGCAAACTTTATAATTACATCAATTTTGTCTATCTGTAGTTGTTACCAACAAAGTTATGTTCATTTTTTTTGTGGAGTATGTACAGTATACTCAGACGTAGAAAAAGAACATGTGCAAAAAAAAAAATCATTTTAAAGATAACAGAAATTTAATAACAATAAATAGTTTCCTTGAATCATTTTCTCGACAAATATTACTGCGTATGTATATTACAACTGAAAGCAAAATCGTTTCAAAAATTTTAGACACGAAGATACCGAAAGAAAGAAAATAAATAAATAAAGAAAGCCTTCCAATCAAAGTTATTTCTGATAAAATAATAATCGAAGTTGAGCACAGGTGAGCTATGGAATATCAAGAAAATCATTTTAATCTTGTGATATATTTAATTAGTCGGTAATTAACTGTCAGATAACAAAAATCTTGTTTGCTGAGCAAATTTTAATTGGAAATTCAGGTTGACCCTCCAACATCCCAATCAACGATGCTAATTATACCGCTTATTATATTGCACCACAAGATTAGTTGCCATTACCTTCTTCTCTTTAACTATCCAAAAATAATTAATATAAAAGAAATAAAATCAACAACTTTATTAAGAAAAAGAAAACATTGTGCAAGTGAAACTACAGGCTCTGCTCCAAAATGTGTGTTTCAAGCGCGATCAGATCTTTGTTGGTGGAGTAATTTGATAATATCAGCAGTTATAAATCCGGTAAGATGGAATATGTTTGTAAGAAATTTCAAGAATCTAAGTTTTCATTTCATAATGACACATTACATAAAATTATAAGGGTCACAGCTCAACTACCTACAAGGTGTTCAACCCTTTTAACAAAATATTGAATTAATATATAAGTATAATTTACATATACACACCAAAAAATTGAGTAGTTGAACAGTTCGTTTAGAAATATGACAAACTAAAAAAAGAATGTTGCAAGTTAAATACTCAGCTTCCCGCTTTCCTAACCCTTCTACGTCTAATTTTTATGCAGGGAAGGAAAGAACAGTATTTTCCCTAGAAAAAATCTCAACCTCAAATGGTATCCCTACTATCACCAGCAACTTTGCGATGGCCCCTCGGCCTCGAACTGGATCTTTTGTCCGTTCTACGCCTTGAGGGGACTTTGCTTTTTGTTCCTACCTTTCCTTTTGAAATATCTGGTAACATTATGTTTGCTGTTCTATGGAAAGGGGGTGGAGGATGCCGACGAGCCGTAGCACCAGGCAAGGAGGGAGTTGGACGAGGAGGAGGAGGAGACAAAAGTTGAAGCACGTCTCTATGGTACGCCTGTGCACATAACCGGATGCATTGAAATACAATTAGATACATGTGGAAAAGTTGGGAAACAAGTTAAATGAATACTAACGGTCTCTCACAACTATTTAATTTTAAAAAGAAATGATTACAATAATGTGAGACAAACAATATAAGCATTCAAGTGAATACAATAACATAAAGGATTAGTATAAGTTGGCATTATGCAAGGAAATGCATTGCATGTACCAGCAAAAATGCAGCAGTTCCTTAAAATCCTCTGGACCAAGGTGACAACGAAGGTGTCTAGCACTTACCACCTAAAGCCAAGGCATTTTTCTAAGTGATACTATTAAATTAGGTGTTCTTACACATTGTACATGTAAAAATTCTAATATTAAACGCAAAGCTACAGAGCTACAATAATAGATGGAGACAACAAATTAATTCATGTATTTCAAACCTTTACAAAATGATGCACTAGAGTCAATAAGTATAAAAATCTTATAGGCATAACAAATTCATTTCAAACATTACACTCCATTTATTTCAAACCTTCATCAAAATGATGTGCTTACAAGACTAGTTTGGCATAAGTAGGACTTTAAAGCACCCAGCCACATGGAGGCATTAGAAAGCTGTCTATATCTCAAGTGAAGCCTGGGCTGGAGGGTGAACAGAGACTGCTATAAGAATTTATGGAGATGTGCAAATTTATCAATAAGTAGCCGTAGTCTTTCCCATTCAAAACTCAGATATTAGCCCAAATAATATCCGCAGAACATTACTAGTTTTTGTTTTTCATAAATTGAGGAAAGCATGACTAAGATTGTTGTGCCTGATTTTGCATGTGCTGCATCTGTGCATGTGTACATGGTCAGGATGATACATGCATGATTCCTGTTTATGAAAATGAGTCAACTTCGAGACAAACCTATTCACCTAAAGCACAGTTTGTAAGCCCAAAATAAACTAAGCCACCTTTCTTATAAGATACTAATTTGTAAGTTGTTTCCAAATGATTACCTGAACTACAAAGTTGCGCCTTTGACAGTCCAAGAACATATTGACAGTCCAATTTGTCTTCGACGAAATCTTGTCCCTTACAGTGGAAAAACTTATTTGGTCTCTGGGAGTGAATCGATCAACTTCATTGAACCAAAGACAAGTAAAGAGGCTTGTAATAGGAATATGCTCCCTTATTATTACACATCCTTCAGGAACATCTGCATAAATATAATAGCAAACTTATGCCATAGATTAAAAATTGAAACAAAAGGTATTAGAAGAACAAAGATCAAGATTCAAGATCCTACCGCTTGTTATGGGAAACTTGATCTCTGAATATGGGGTTAAACCCTCTCTGCGGTAAAAGTTAATCTGAAAGTCGATCGTTTTGTTATCATACTTAGCCGCGACCTTATTTGCCTCGGCTTCAACAAACACATCAAAACGCTTATAATGCCTAGATATAGCAAAACTGGCATTTTCCCTCCACAAGAACCTAAAAGTGAAGTAAAACACTTGTGCTCAACCAAATGATGGTAGAAAAAGGCCCAACTAAAGACTCCTTGAATGCAACTATGTACAAGATAAAGTCCATCCACACATGGAAAAGTATACAAACATATAATGTCAAACAAAGTAGGTAGTAGAGCATGGTGAGGAATTATGCTAAATAAAAAATAAATTAGTGAACCTAAGTACTTATCCTCTGACCTTTTTTTTTCCTTTTGAACACCCATTATCCTCTAACCTTAAACTTAGGAATACACCAGCAAAGAACTCCAACTTCAAAATTTGAGTCAAAAGGATGCATTAAATTCATTGTACCTCTCTAAAATTTGATATGGATCCACTACAAGCTCAAGTTTGCCATCAATCCATATTGAATAGCGGGCACTGGGGAAAAGCCTATGAAGTAGAAGCTTGGGTACCTGCCCAAATCATAAGCAGGTATCTTTATCCTGTACCTTATTTAAATTAATTCATTTATGGAACATGCCAGCTAAGTTATAGTTGAAAATCTATAACTTTTTACATGACAAACATGTTTGTCTCTCCAAAATGTGAATGGGTCAAACAATTTATACCAGGCTCATGGGCAGAAAGCGAATAGCCATCAGCCAGTAGAACATACATGATAGTAATGGTTAGCAGACATCGGAAAGATGGTTGGTCCTATTATCTGTTTATAATGTTCAATTAATCCAGGAAAATACAAAGATATTAAAAAAAATAACGATATATTTTACCTTTCCGTTTCTTCTGGGGTCACTGTAAGGCAGGTTTCGGATAACAACAATTCTCCACAATCCAAGCTTCTCATTACTGTCCAGTTTATTAGAATTTCTTAGAAATTTGTTTGTTTCTTCGTCTAGGAACATAAAGAAGCAAACATTTTTCTTGGCAGTTTCACTAATATTCTTTGGCTGCTGTATCAAATCATAGGCCCCTGATAGAAAATGAGAACTCATTAGCCTGGTAATCCATACATCATACATGATTCCACTTTACTCGTTATCCCACTTTACGCATGTAGTACCACATACTCTCTACTATTTATAATTTAAAAAAAAAAGAACTGCAAGTGGGACAAGTGAAAGAAACACAAAGAATGAGATAGGAGATGGGGTACGAAATGGCAGAGAGGATTTGAAATCATCAAACATACGGATCAAAACAGAATACTCTTATGATAGGCAGTACCAAATATTGCAGATGCAACGACCACCCCTTGACACTGCTCCATCTCAAGAAGGTCAGAATCAACAATATCAAATCCAGTCTGATGTCCTGGTTTAGATCCTCTGACAAATCTATTAAATCATGTAAGAGTCAACGGAACACAAGCAGAAAAAAGTTAGCAGATAGAAAGGAAATTCAGCCACAATTTTTGGCACACCATGAATAAACCTAGGATCAACTACTATGTAGCAACTGACTTTAAGAAGAAAACACAGACTTTCCAAGGATAAAACCATACCCACAGTGCACATTCATTGATTCTCTTACATTATAAGAATCAGCTCTTTGCTTGAGTGAAGGATATCCTCCGAACTCTGATCCTCCAAACTCACTTCTACTAGAATATTCTTCATGAATATAGGTTAAATTTTGAATTACAGAGGAAAATGATGGGGTCTTCGGCATTAGGGAAATAGCTTCTTCAACGGGAAGGTAGCATACTGGACATGCTGAAAGTAAAGTGAAAAAATAAATTAAGGGAATCCAGAAATACGAAGCCCTATCAGATTTGTAAAATTATAGCAATCTGGACTAATGTCTAAACCTACTATCCGTATTTTTTGATTATACATGCCATGTAGGGTAGCAACAGCAAATTAGATAAAAACTATTATAATTTTCAGATAACTTAATTGTAAGGAATAATCTAAAGGGAATATAAACAAAACAATTCAAACTTACGTCGTGGTCCAGTCCTTTTCCTATCTGCTGGTGGGGGAGGCAATTTAAAACTCTCACATGGATTCCCAGGAGGGAGTTTGTATCCAGTAAAATATTCAGCCAGTATCAATTTAGAATAATTGGAATCCCTAAATATAGTTTTATTTACGTCAGGTAATATATGTTCGGCACGGTATAAATCTGAACTGTCATTTAGCCCCATCCTCGGGATCTGGATGTCTTCCTTTGTATCTTCACCTAAGAAACAGGCCATAATCCATGCATTATTTCAATTCTCAATCAAAATTGAAAACTTTAACACCTGGTATCAATGTAGGTCCTGTACAGCTTCTTTGAATGCTTAATAGAGAGTAAAGGCGCCACACAAATATGTAATCTGTTTTTTAAGTTGTTACTACAAACAAACTTTACTCATTTACTAATCTATTTATTAGCTATTATTGTTGGTTTTCCCCCTAGTCTATTGATAAGCATAAAGGAATTTTATTGCTGGTACCACAAAAATTTGAATTACACAAGGCAGGATAGGAATTGACAATAGATAATAAATACAACCAGAACCATATATTTTCAACAAAGGACGAAACATGTGTCATATGTGCAAATGCAGGACCTCAGAAAGTATGCAGAACACATAAGCATTAAGCATGTCAACGGCAAATAACACAAAGTCTTTGAGTTCATACTAAAATTTTGACCTTTTCCTTCTTCCTTACTTCTCTACAGAACAAAGGGAAGGATTAACAATGTGAACAGCAAATAATACGAAGTCTTGAAGTTCATATTAGATAAAATTGATCTTTTACCTGCTTCCTTCTATCCAACTACTAGTAAGTAAATGGCTATGATAATCAAGATAGTTTATCAATACGTTACAATACTTTACGAAGCAAATTATGAAGGAAATAACTAACAAAGATAACAAGACTGAAAATCAAACCTTTGCTAATATATAGTACCAATCCAAAGACCAAGGCAGAAACAGCAAATAAGAGCAGCATTCCAACTTTCTTGCGAGTAGCAAATTTAAAGAACCAGTGGAACAATCTTTCCTTCTCTTTGAACATCTTTGAAGCCTTCCGGGAAACAATTGGCAGCTGCGGCAACGTCTGATTTGATTGAAATCCGTTTTGAAATTGTTGTTGCAATGACCCATAACTTGCTGAACGGATAACCAGAGACCCTAAAGTCATAATTCTCTCCCCAATCTCTCAGCTCCTGCTCTCATCTCCCCACTCCCCTCATCCACACCAAAACTCGTATACATATAGTTTGTACGTGTAGATTCTTCCTTCTTCCAAATTGAACTACAAACGAAAACCCACCGAATTTCTCTACCAAACTCCTTAATTCATACAAGAAATGAAGAACCCACTACTAAAATCTATTTTTCTTCTTCATTATTCCTAAATTGAACTACAAATGAAAACCCAACTGACAATTTTTCTACCAAACTCCTAAATTACCAATCAAATGAAGAACCCACTACTAAAGTCTATTTTTCTTGCAAATTCCACTAACAATTGAGCATATAAGGTAACCTTAATTGGGGAAATCGTCAAAAAACACCACCCCACAACTAAAAGAACAATTTCTTTCCCTTCACCGCAAAAGATAAACACAACAAAGCACAAACAAATATGCAAAAGAGTACAATCATAAGCTGCAAACAACTAAGAAAAGTACCTTTATACAAGACAGTAATCAAATCCCAACAAAAGAAAAAGTATGAACTTGACAAATCAGAATTACCTCTAATATTTGGAGTCGGGAATGGAGATTTCTGAAATCAAAATGACGTTGATATATATATATATATAAGCTCGAAATTCGAGACCTGGAATTTAGACTCAGGTAAATTTGGAGATCATGCTCTCTAGAGTCCTAATATTTGAAAATTTCGTATAACGCAAGATTCTTTGTTGACGAAAGTTATTAATACAGCTTGTAATTCATCGGAAGTAACATTACCAAGGGGACAATGACATATCAGTTGGCGCTAACTATTCAATTATTTAATAATATTCTAAAGATTACTTTAATTATTTAGTCCCTTACAAAATCTTTATTTCATTTTTGTTACAAAAAATTTTATGGTGCAAGGAAGCCGCTCTCATTATAAACCAATGTTATTCAGTTCTTGTTTAGTTGTTTATTATTGGTTTTCATTTATTCAAATATAATGATTAATTATTATTTTTTGGTCACAACATATAATGATTAAATTAATATACCCCGTATAAACAATAAAGTATTAATACCTTTCTACAAATCCCATGTTATAAATTTGGAGTGGATAAATAAATATTTGACACTTTTTGGTTTTTTATCATCCCGCTTGCCACATTCAGTTACATTACCCGGTACCCATTCATTTATAAAATTAAATTATTTATAGTAACATCTTTTATTTATCAGTAATTAATTCTATAAATTTACTATCAACAATAAAAAGATGGTACTAAGTAGATATTAGGGTCTAGCTTGGATGTCATTGTCGAACACGTCAAAAGATAGATGATGACATAATATCCAACAGTGTAATATTTAAATTGTCTAAATTTTATTTTCTCACATCTCTAAATAAATATATGAAATGCATAATTATGTATAATAAATATACGAATATTTGGTATTTTCACATATAAATTTTTTGTATGCAATAAAAGTCATCAATACTCGATTTATGAATTTCACAGATAACGTATTATTAATCCATGTCAAAATTGTAATTCTCTTAATTTTTTATCTTTATTTATTTTCTGTCTACGCGTTATTTATATGGATACACTACCTACTGCCATCTTCCTGGTTTAGCAAAATGAAAAATGACGAGGCATTACCTTTTACAAATTTATCTCTAGTTAAGTTGCTCATTTATGGCAATTTTAAGATAATTTTCTTGATATTCACACATAAATTAGTTAGAATTTATTATGAGAACCAAAATGTTAGTAACATAAAATGCCTACAAAAAAAAAAGTACATAAAATTAGATAAACTACTTATCCAATTAGTCAATGCTACCAAATTAACTTGTTGGAGATTTTTAATTTTTTTTTTTTGGCAATCAAGTACCGTCTTCCATTGTTTTATATTTTATGATGTCTCAACTGAATTGTAATATTGGGTTGAATATTTTCAAGTTTCTTGCCGTTTGGGTGTCAATATGATGTTTCTACCACTATATATGTTCACAAAAGGACAGGACTGTGGAAAGTTGTGTGCTTTGCTTCTTCTTCTTCTTTTTTTTTTTTTTTTAATTATTATAACCGATACAACACAGTAAATATTTAATGAGAATTGATTTGCTTGTCACTTAACTCGTACTAACAGGCCAAAAAGTAAATTTAAAAAATGGATGATTTTTTTCTTCATTCTCTTTTTACTTAGTTATACTTTATACAAACACATATAGAAATATAAAACTATTGTATTTCTTAATTATATTGCAAAACTATTACTCCCATATTTTATTTCTTATTTATATATTTATATATGTCATTATCTAGTTAATCAATTTCTTAATTCCTCATCTAGAAAGATAAAACTATAGGTGCTCTTGTTACATCTCTCCCCATCTAGTCGATTGAGACTTCTCAACAAAAATCAAAATCAAAAGCGCAACCAATAAATTATTGAATTAATTACTTAAACGAGCTAGCTTTTCTTTTTTTCTTTTTAACAATAAGGAATAAACTAGCTAGGGCCATACCGCCATAGATCAGAGAAAACTTTTGAAATCAAAATATCAAAAGTCTACACGGTATTAAATACTAATATTTTGATATTCGATCTTAGTTCACAAATTCGTGTAATCACTAATAACTATAAACTACTCCGTGTATAAAAATGTACTCATACTTAAGACTTTAATTGTTCTTAGATTTTCAGCAATAAAAAAGCATTAATTTAGTTTTTGAGTATATATGGAAATTACTTCAAACAGTTAAAATGAAACTCCTTTCAACCTAACCTGGTCAAAGCAATGGCAGATTGGAATCAAAGCAACGCAGCAGCAGCCAAATCACAGTGGTGATGGAAAAACCCAACAATGGCGGCTGTGCTAATTCAAAAACGCTATTCAAGTTTCATATCCAAAATCAAACAGTAATCCTTGGTTTGATCAAAATTGGTCAAACCAATTCAATTTGACAGCAGCTATTGTTCTCGGTAATTATTGAATTCTATTGTTTCAAGATTGTTAAACGAAGGACATTTAAATTCTGAAAATACCACTAATTTAATTTACAACAATAATATTAGAGCATATAATGTTTCGCTTGAAATAATACACAATTGATATCATATATAAATTCAAAATATATATTGAAATAATATAGTAATTGCCTTCACGAGAATATATATGTGTGTATATATATATATATATATATGTGTATATATATATATGTGTGTATATATATATATATATATGTGTATATATATACCCTCATGAACAAGATATTTAAGACTTACTTGAACTGACCTAATAGAATTCTAATTATATACCCTCATGAACAAGATATTTAAGACTTACTTGAACTGACCTAATAGAATTCTAATTAATTCAATCTTCTTTTACCGTTTTATTCACATATAATATTAATTACTAAAATATAATTAATATTTATCGATTTTATATATATTTTAGCATAATATCTTCCCATGTACAGACGAGGCCATAGCCTTTAACAAACAGACGAATCATTTAAATGTAAAAACTAAATACAATTGTAAAACAGTAGTTCTCCTTATTTTAACCAAAATGAATTGAAACAAAATAACTTCGAAATTCACCACTTACTAAGTTGGCATCTAGAAAGTTAATCTTGCAATCAATTCCAAATCAAAGGTTGCTAGTCATTGAATTAATTATTGTTTTGATAATATTCGAACAGTTTTAATTACTCTTTTTTTTAATCAAAAAATACACGTTCGTAATTTCACATTACACTGTTTTTTTATGTTATCGTCTAAAATTCATGCACACACCAATTATTTTTTAGTATTTTTTATTAATTCCTCAGGTTCAAAATAATAGTTGTTTTAGGAACATTCACGGATATTAAGGAGTATAATAATTAGGCAAATCAATGATTAAATATAACTTTAAGTTACAATTTTATCCTTATAATAAGTAATCAATTTTTATCTTTTTCAATTAGTTTGCACATTCTCATAAATAATTTAAGTGTGCATTACGTTGAAAACAATTAGAAGAATTAATTATAGGTGAAAAAAATTAAATTCATCATTAATAAATAAAGATAACATAGTAAACTTTCTCATCCGTTTGTCTAGATTATCACGAAATGTTACTTAAAATAAAATTTTAATAAATTTCTAAAGCGACACTTATTATGAATGAGAAAGAATAATCTATAAGGTTCAAAAGTCAAATTTTTTTAATATTTTAGAGAAAATAATAGATGAAAACCAACCAACTACCTAGGCTTTTTCAATTTTGAGTACATAATATTGAATTAATAGTATGAAACCGCGACTATAGTAACAGACTTGTTCTATACAATATTGAAATTTAAGTGGGACCACTGTGGTTGCTAATTGCTATACGTGCAGCTTGTACCAGTTGGCCTTCAACATTCGAAGGTTACAGATCTATATTTCTTTTGATTTCTTAGTATTCTAAAAATTAAATCAAACATGTTCGTCGTATTACTACTTGTTTATTCCTATATATATAATTACATATTCCTTCAACATGCTCGATGATACTATAAGACAATAATTCTGAAATAAATTATACTCCGTTCTAGTTTCGTTTCAGTTTCTTAAACTTTTTAACTTTACAAAGTTTGATTTCATTCATAGTATGAAATAACGTAACACTTCATTAATAGGTCCAATTATTAATAGGTCCAACTATATAAGATTTATAGTAGTTCCTATAAATTGAATCCGTTCTAATGTATAAGATTAATTAATTTTGATTTTAAAATTTTAATTTGACTTATAATTTATGAGATTAGTAAGAAATAAAATTTATAATTATATTGCTTGGGATTAACTTAAATTAACTGTATGCATTTTATGTTTGAAAATGATTCGATTTAACCTGAAGAAAAATTTAAGATTGTGATCCTATAATTTGTTAATGTCTTTTAATTGCAATGTTTCATAGATTAGATGAACAAATACATTGTATTGACTTGTGAGGATGCATCGTGGTATATTCTTCTTTTTTATTTCATTAAAATCATATAATATGAATCATATACGATGAAATAACTTCACATTAAATGAAAATAAATGTTTCACAAATAAAAAGAAATCACACTCTAATAAGAAGAATAAAGTTTTAACAAAGGGTTCCCATCATTTTGCATCTTCAGTTTTAGTATAGGGAATATATATATATATATATATATATATGAGGTCGATACATGATTAACGTTAGTTATAGAGTTTTTTGTAGCTAGCCGTCGATCGAATAATCTAACAATAAAAATAAAAATTCTTTTCGCCCGTGAGACTGGAAAAGGTAAAAAAAAAAAAAAAATAGTCCCCTAGTTTCGGCAAGAGTTACGAGAGAAGTTGGATTTTCTAGCATTGTTGTCAAGAATAATTTGGTGAATTCTGTTTCATCTTCCCCTGTTTTTCAGCACTGTTATAATAATAGTAGCTCTGGTGGGGTTTATTTTTCTCCATGTTCTCCTAATTCTGCAGCTGATGTTAACAATCTTGGTAACTTCAGTCAAAACCATTTGTTGGTTCACACTTCTGAGAAAACCCCACTTGTCGTTTCCCCATTAAAGTAAGTTACAAGTTCACATTTTGTAATGGAAGAAGATATCAAGTTGGTTTTTGAGGAAGAAGAGGAGGAACGCTGTGGTAATTGGTGACTCAGTTGTCTATAAACGAAGGTTTGTCTCTAAACTTATGGTTAAGACAGAGAAAGGTAATGTTCCCGAGGAATTGAAATCAGCCCATTTCATCAGATTTCAGTTCTCGTCGGTGTTTTTTTTTTTTTTTTTTTTTTTTTTTTACCTTATAAATTTCACTTGCGGAAATAAATTTTTTTTTATCTTCACTATTGAATCATCCCATCGATAACTATAAATATGTTAGTTACGAAAATATTTATAATTAACATTAATCATAGCACCTTATATATATATATATATATATAAACCACGCTGCATTAAGTGTCTGATCACTATGCATGATCTCATTCTTTACTCTATACAAAATCTGCTTAAAAAATCATTAAAAAATTTATGGGCGAGGATTTAGTTAATATTAGAGTGGAGATTTCATTGATCAGAAAAAATAAATATACTAAAGTTTCATTCCTTACCTCTTATGTGGTGAATACTCCTTCCATTCACATTTAATTATCGTATTTTGACTTTTTTTAATTAAATTGATCTAATTTAAAATTAAAATATCTTTTTATATTTAAAGTTGCATAATTATTACTGTAAAAAAATATATTAAATGTACTATCAAAGTCAAATTTTTAAAATTTTAAATGTAGAATATATTTGTCAAATTAAGAGTATTAACATTAGTCAATTTAACTTTTCAAAGTTAAAATATAACCAATAAATCTGAATAAAGATAATATTAGTCATAAAATATAGACCGGAATAAAGGAACATTCTTGGTTTCTACGGAGTATAAATGTTTGGACAGCCGCAACCCGAGGCAAGGGAACGAGGAATATATAGGCCATAGCACATGCCCCATAATTCTGCCTCTGTTGATCGAGAGAACACCATGCATCCCAGATACATCATGAAGCCAATTGATCCACCGTCAACCCGCCACCCCCCCCCCCCCCCCCCCACCCCACCCAACCTTCGGCGGCACCATCTGAGTTTTCATTTTACCCATAGCTTGAGAGAGAGGAGAAAGAGTACTACCAACCAATTTGCTTCCAAGACGGCCCTCTCCTTTCCAACTCATATCGACCAGTACAAGATGCTCTATTATACTCCTCTTTAATTACAAATGATACTTGATGATGTGTACGGACTTATATGCTTATGACGATTCACCGAAGTGTTAATTTTCTGATCTATCGTATTTTCTTTTCCATCCTTGGATAAGTTGAATACTTACAATATTTCTATTGGTACCCATCGAAAAGATTAGAGGATCTTATTCAATAAAAATATTCTAGTTTTCATCAAAAAGGAAAGAAAATGTTATGGCAGTTTATTCCATGAGCATGTCACCATGCATGAGTTACAAAATTTAACCAGAATGTTTTTTATTTTATTTTAAAGGTCTAACTAAGTAACTATTTTTATCCTAAATATAAGTAAAGGGACTTGGGAGAGGAGATAACCTTATTGTATTCTTAACCATTCGATCTCTCAACTTATGTAGGTAAAAACGAGTCAATACCATGTAGACTAAAGATCATTGCTAATTTCACCAAAATATTTGAACTTACAAATTCATACCTTTTAAAAAAGAATTTATTTATGCATACAAACAAATCTATAAGAGAAACTTATAAATCAATTAAAATTTGATATGTGGATAAATTTATTACTCACTTTCTTTTTTAATTAATGGAGTCAATTAATTCCTTTTTTTTTTTTCATGTACTTTTGTGAGTTTTTTTTGTAAAATAGTTTGTGTGCAAAAATTTATTCTTTAAAAAATAAATCACCTCCGGATATATCGGTGGGAATATATAACGCCGATTAATTTGCATTGCTGTTTATGCTAAAACTTCGGCCTGAGAACGTATGCTAGGAAGGGAATTAAGTGTGAGGACTTTCGTGAGATATATGCATTACTTTTTCATTTATTCAGTAAAACAAGAAGGAAAAGAAAAAGAAGTAATCGTTGGGTTTTAGCAAATATAACTTTATCAATTGTGTGTGTGTGTGTGTGTGTTTCTTAATTTTATATTTTTAGGTTCTGTATTAGCTTGAAATTGGTAGAGTGATCGTCAAAATACAATTTATTTTGTATAAATTCACTTGCGAGGATCTCAATTTTAAAACCCTACGTTTTATTTTATACGAGTATTATCCATTCGAAATTTCATTTCATCGCTCCTACGCAGATCTTTGCTTACGCACTGGACATTCTTATCCTATACATATTTGAATTGAATGAAGTAATCGAACTCTAATTTGTTTGCAAATTGCTCTTCCCAATACTAGTCAGGACTAAGAAAATCTTTCTATTGAGTTTGGTGGGTAACATATAATATAATAACATGAGAATTGAACGAGTAAATAAGAAAAAAAAATGTTAAAAATAAATATCACAAAATTATGAGATGATTGTAAAAATAGAGAAATAATTGATTGTATGTAAAATTTTAGTTACGAAAGAATTGACAAAACTTCATCTAAAATGATAAATTTAAAAATACACATAATTTTATAAAAAAATAAAAAATAAATTTTATACATAAATAATATAAAATTCATTTTATTTTCGTATCATTTTATTCTACTCAAACCAAAACAGGCATAAGTCATTTTCAATCTTACCATGTGTTGGCAATGTATATCACTAATATTGAGAAATTACAAAAATAAGAATGAAGAAGGCAAAGAAGTGTTTATAACATGGTTCAAAACTTTTGGAATTTATGTAAGGAATTGGATTGACATGGTCCACAATAATTACACGAATCAAATGACCATTTTGCCATCATATTTGGCCGAATATGCCAATGATTTGGGTTCATTTTCCTTGCAATTATCTCCACCCCGTCCCCCAACATCATTACCGTGGGATAGACGCCGCGTATTCAAGACAGGCCCACAATCATCTTTATCAACTTTGTGGAACCACATGCCATGTTTTGGTTTAGGTAAGCAAACAGCTGGGTCCCACTATTCCGATAGACCTGACCAATCGACGGTACTGATCATTCCACGTTCAATCAGTGGCTGTCAACTCACTGGAAGTGGTCCCACGACCCACGAGGTTAAGATAGGATAAACCGCATCAGAAAAGAATAAAATAAATATGCTTTTTAATAATTTGTAAATAAATTGAATATTCGAGTATATCCATAAAATGCAGCAGTAGATCAAAATAATTGACCCGACTGACGTGGATCCTTGCTGTTTGACCCACCAATTTACTGTTCAGATTTATGAACTCCAATCCCTAAGTGCCACGTGAACAGTAAAATTTTGGTCTCATGTGATTGAGGGTTAGTTTGTCAACGTCAGACAATAGTCCAAGAGGCCTTGACGCCTTATTTTATATATAGCCCACCTTCTAGTGTATTTTATAGAGGCAAAAACAAACGAGCCATTTTAGGTGATAAATAGATAGTGTTAAGACACGGCCGGAGGGATGGCTAGAATTCCGATGAATCGCCGGATTTTCATGGCTTATAGTGATACCCATGATTTTGAGTTTTCCGGTGAACCGGCGATGAGTTTATCCGATACGGTTTTCGGGTTTCTGCATGAAGAAGTTGAAGGGTCGCCGGAAAGCATTATTTATGATGTTGAATGTAACGCAAATGAAGGCCAAAATGATGAAGATGAAAATGTAGAAAAATCCGGTAACAATCTTGATAACAAGAGTTTCTGGGAAAATCAACATCAACTTGTACAGGTGAATTTTAATATCTAATTTATTTTTGTTTACTTTTATTATTAATTAACTTAAATATTTTCTCTTTTCCAAGACATTTTAAATTAATATCTTAAATATGTAGAATAAAAATAAAGATAGTTTATATATTGCAAAATTTTGTCCTGTACGTGCTACGGAGTAATGTTTTATTGCTTTAAACAAAGAATCTAGTGATATTAATGTTGTTATATATGTATAATAATAGTAATAATTATTATTTTAATCATATGATTATGCAGGCAACTTTATACAGGACAAGTTCTTTAGAATCAAAAATAAGAAACCGCACAAAGGAAGCATTGAGAGAAGCACAGATAGCCGGAGAAAATGTATGTAGTTGCCAGAGTCCGGTATTTGGCGGTTGCCGGAATTGCCTGCTGAAACATGTCAGTGGTTGTCTCCAAAATGCTGGCTTTAATTCTGCCTTTTGCAAATCTAAATGGAAAAACTCACCAGATATCCCTTCTGGTAATATATATATATATAGTATGTTCGTCCATCTTGTGTATTTAATTTTGACATTTTATTGGTGAAACATACATATCATAATTATATATTAATTTTTAAACTACTGAACATGTACAGAAAGATGATAGAGTTCAAATATCACTACGTACTACACAGGTTGCTGAGTTCTCACGTGACCATATTTGTAGATATACTGTTTTACTTGATAAGAAACTTTTTACTATTTTCACTTGCAAATTACAATAGCTAGAGATGAGTTTTCAGATCGAAACCATATCTTTATTAAATATTTTTTACTTTGTACGTGGACACGCACACAAACACTTGATTTCTAAAATGAATTTCATAAAGTAAACGTGCAAGAGTTATGTTATTGTTTTCTGTACATTTTACTACGTTGAAAAAAATTGTGACTAAAAAGAAAGAATATTTACTATGTACATGCAGGCGAACACTCGTTTGTAGATGTGTTACATAATTCAAATTCAAAAAAAGGGGAGGTTAGGGTGATAATCGAATTAAATTTTCGTGGCGAATTTGAGATGGCAAAAGCAAGTGAAGATTATAATCAACTAGTGAGCAAGCTCCCGGAAGTGTTTATAGGGAAAGTGGAAAGATTATTGTCTGTAGTTACAATCCTGTGTTCAGCTGCTAAGAAATGTATGAAGGAGAAAAAAATGCACTTGGGACCTTGGAGGAAGCAAAGGTACATGCAAGCTAAGTGGCTTCGGATTTCGGAACGGCAAACCACCGCGTCACGGCCGTTAAGCACCACCGGATATCTGAGCCCGCCACCGCGGCCCAAGGCGTCCATGCTCACGGTGGATTTGTTAGGGAATCTTCCAAGTTTGCATTGTGCAGCAGTTGAAGTGGTTTAGTTTATTAATCGAGTGTGGAATTGAATTAATTAGTTATTACTACTAGTTTGGTGGATTGTTTGCTTATTATTTTCCACTTAATTGATCGAGGGGCGTACAGAATGTTTGAATTATTTATAAAGGACAAGGATCTTATATATTATGGGAATGTTATTGTCTTTGATTCAACAGTATAAACAATGGTAACAACAAAAAAAAAAAAATAATAATAATAATAATAAACAAATGAAGGTGATAATTTGATTGCATGCATTGAAGAAAATGAAGAAAAAATATATGTGCAAGGATGACAATTAAGAAACTAAAAATGTCATGTCACCATATAGATTATGAATTGGGGTCTTCTTTTGTTTTGTTTTTTGTTTTTTTGCTTTTGCAAGCAAAGCGGCGAAATTAAGGTATTAAAACATCAAAATTATCTCGCCATAAAAGTTTGGAAAATTAATTAATAGTCCGTATAATCTGATTGATATGCTCTAGATTTTTCCTAGTTTAACATGTGAGAAGGGTAGTGTGTCAAATTTTTATTTTTATTTTGTTATATAAAAAGTCATTGTCTATAAACTCACGTACACACTCACACACCCAGAATTTTTTATTAGTCGATTTGCATGATTTGTATTTTTGTATCTTTTGAACACAATATCAATATGTGTTTGAGTTCAAATTAGACTTTTGATTCAAGTAAAGAAAGGGTAAGTCTTGCGTAAATTGCTTTGAATGGGTAAATCAATCATTTGTCCTTGGAGATCCGACATTAATCCTCTCATATCTATTAGTTGATTTGCATGATCCGAAATCCTAATATATTCACTTTTTAAAATAGGTCAATAACCAATAAAGTTAACAACCAAACCGAAATGTGTCAATTTTCAAGCGCAATGAATAAGTAATGATTTTCTAAGATATACATCATAAATAATATTATATACGTTCTCCGTACGTATCATCTAAATCGAAAAATTATATTTATGTAAATTATAAAGATAGTGGCATGGTTAAAGACAAAATACTACGTATATATGAGATATGCTCTCAATATAAGGCATGGTTTATGATCGTATTCTTGATATGAGGCGTGATTAGCTAATCAATTAAGAGCAAGATTATAGGGTTTATTCCATAAATATATAAACTCATTAAATATCTTCTTCTTTTTTTTTGTTACAATCTTATTAAACATCTTTAAGATTCAAATTAAATTACTTTTTTTGCAAAGACAATGTTACACGGAAATATGATCGCTCTTGATCGAAGGCATTTAACGGATATGATATCACCAACATTCACAATAGCAAGATTATAGGGTTCATTGCGTATACGTAGTGAAACTGTTAAATAAATACATATCAAATATTCTAGAGAGAAATATATTTTGACTTTTAAGAATTCTAGGGGGCAATATTCTTTTTTTTTTTTGTTCACCTTTAGATTAATTTTTTTTTTGTATTAAAATCCTTCTAATTTCTCTTATACCATTTCCTCCACCCCAAGCACACCGTGGGTCGTCTTTCCCCACCAGCAGTCTACGACCCACAATCATCAACATAGTGCAAACTGGCTCTAGAGACCCTTAAACAGGGAAGTCTCTCACATGATCCATGAAACTGACTCAAGCCCAACTATAAACATTGAAAGTCACTGAATCTTGTTGTATTGGGCCTTGTGATATGCTGTAGACTAATATTGCCTCCTTAAACTTTGTCTTGTGATATGATCTTGGAGAGTCGGAGTAATGAAGACACTACTGATGGCAATAAATCGGATTCTGATAGGGGTTGGTTTTGGGTGCCCGATTCTGATCTGGATCTGTCGGGTTCTGCTCAAAAGATTAATAATCCAACATTTTATACGAGCAGTATATACGTTTAACGGTTTAAAGTGGTGGTTATAGCTTTGATAATTTGAAGCAACTTCATAGTAGGCACTAGTATCCTTTTTTGACTTTTTATATTAGACTACTGCATATTAATCTTTAAGTCAACATCACTAATCTTTAGTGTTTGATAAAATTGAATCGTTAAATCTGGATAATTTAGATATTTGTATAATACAAAATCTTTGAATCTTAATTAAAAAATTTATTTGATAATAAAATTATTTTGATCATTTGAATACAATTAAAATTAAAATTAAGAGGGCCATTATTAAAATAAAATTAATTTTCAAATTAGTTTATGTAATACAACTTGTAAAATAATATTTATTCAAATTTAATGATAATATTTTTATTAAAATTCTCATTAAGAGGTACCTCTTAATCAATCACCATCAATTTTTTCTCTTAATAGTCAAGAGTTATTAAGAGACATTCATATGTCATAAATTTTTTTAACAAACAATATACACATTTTACCAATTAAGAGGTCAGGCTGTTAAGAGTTATTAAGAGTCATTCAAACACAACCTTAGTTGGTATAATTATTTTAATTTTATAGTTTATGATTAAAAAATAATTATCACCGCATAAATTTTATTTAAAATTTTATATAAATTACATTTATTTTAGGAAAATAATATTTCTACAAGATTTTATCTTAGATGAATGTAAGTCTTATTAACTTTTCATGTGAGGAGTCTTATGAAAATATTAATTTTACATGTAAAAATATTATTTCTTTAATTTTAAAATTTAGTACGTCAATCGACTCTTTTCAATCAAATAAATTTCTAATTTTAAATCGAAGGAGATATGTTAAAACGTTTCTATCAGCTCATGTTTTTATAAACATATCTCATCACTTTAGAGGTAGAGGGCCAGGCGTGTAACTAATTGTTTTGGTAATATATCTAATTCATTATACAATTTATTGGTCAACGGAGTGAGTAATATTTTGATATGATTAAATTAAATCTATTATTAATAGTGTCATAACTTTGCTTGTGTCATCCGCTATAGGTGACTAACGATATTTAAAACGTTTGCTTGTGAGACAACTGAGGAGTTCTAGCATGCCATGCGATATTTACGCTAATAATTCCTCTTAAAATCGATATATTTTGGACTTTCTCTTTCAAAACAAAATGAGTCATACATGTATGCCTCTTAAAAACGAAAAAGGATTAAAAAAAAGGCGTAGCAAATAACAAATTAAACTTGAACCGGATTTAATATAAGAGAGAGAAAAAGATACATAGTAACGTTAAATGTTGGTTGATGCGATATATTGTTATCCAAAATAATCTGCACATATATTACATCGATAACCTCATGGCATAAGTCGCACAACAAAGAATTACATGTTTATTGAGAATTATACGTTTAAATAATATATTTGTTTATTAAATTTGTTATAAATATTAAATTAATGATAATACTATAAGATTCTAATGGCGGATTTTAAGGAATATAGTATTATAATTTAAAAAAATTATGAAAACACAATTTTTTTTTAATGAAATAGATGAAGTATATGGAACCATTCACAATATTACGAATTATAAAGAAACAATTTTGCAGTGAATTTGTTTTTTAGTCTCCTAAAATTCTTGCATTTATATCTTGCTCTATTTTTTATTAACATTATTTACCCCATACTAAAATTAGATATAAATTCTTTATTTCTTGTAAGAAAATTAATATTGAAAATAATTAATATTATAAGTTTTGTTTTGATATACTAACATTGAGGTCGAGAGAACGAATTGTGATAGCAACATACATAATGAAGAATAGAATATATTATTCCACACCTATAAATCCCTTTCTTTAAATTTCAGATAATACGCTTTAATAGCTAGGATTATCAAAAAAAAATAAAATATTTTATGTCCCATATAATTTACAAAACAGCCGTAAAAATATGGTACCCGACAATATTTCGAAATTCTTTTTCTACCCTTATTTTTGTGAACATATATAACTTGCCTATATCATAATATTTTTCATCTCTTAAAATATGTAATTAAAAATAACAAGTATTTTATTGTTACCATTTTAAATAAGTACAATATAAAATTTTATTTGAGAGAAAACAACACTAAGAACAACAAATATTATACCTATTGTATTAGGCTAACACATATAGATCAAAAACACCCGCAATGAAAGTACTTGCAATTTGAGATTAATGAAATTCTAAGGTTGTGTTCGGTTAACCCATATTGACCAAAAACACCCACAATGAAAGTAGTTGCAATTTGAGATTAATGAAATTTTAAGGTTATGTTTGGTTGGATAAAATAAAATTATATGAGAATAAAATAAATAGATAAAAAAAAATAATAAAAGATAATAATCAAAAAAAATTATAAGAGGGGTATGAGAATAAATAAATAATAAATTATGTGTAAAAATTTAATTGTGATAGAATAAATAAACTTCATTTTAGAAGATACGTATACATATAAATTTATAAAAATAAATAAAATAAATAATAAATCTTACACGTAAATAAATTAACAAATGATATAAAATTAATTACATTTCCATATCATGCCATCGTATGAAACCAAACAACCAATTTTCCGGCCATTTTTCAAGAAGAGCGACAGCATATCCGTGCGAACCGTATCCTTCACCGTATACAAACAGTTAACAACTCCATTAATTACTTTCCAATAAAAAAAGTAATCTCTCTTTTATTTCCGTACTTCATTCTCGACAGTGATGTTTGTATTCTTCTTGTTTTAAATTTGAAATTTTCCTATCTCTGCCCTCTTCATTATTATTTTTTATTCTTTCTTGACTTTTTGTTGATCGTTACCACCACCACCGCCTCCTCCACAGCTCCAATCCGACCCCACAGAATCATCTGCGGTTCACACAGATCCGTATTCATTACGTCTATATTTTAATCAAACTTGTAGGTTTTCTTGAATGAGTTCTTTTTCTATGAAAGTTTGCATTTTTCTTCTCTTCCTCTGAAGATCATTCATGGGAGAGGAAGAGAAGTTAGAAACACAAGAATGGTAGTGGCGAAAACGGGTTATTTTTTCAAGCACAAAATCTGCTAAAGAATTAGAGTTTAAACCCAAGAACCTAGTCAAATATATTCACCCTTTTGGTAAGTCAAAGATATAGTTTTATAAAAGATCATGTATGTAATTATGTATGACAGATCCTTTTAATTAATGGGGTTTCTTGATTTTTAATATTTTATGGTGTATGATTGATTTGAAACAAATGTTACTTTTCTTGGGGGGCTGATGGGGTTTGTATTATGGATGTTTCTTTATTTTTAATCCACTATAGTGTACTTTTCTATTTGTTACTCCGTATTATTAAAATTGGTGTATGAGCTCATTGTTTAATTTTTCTTTGTGCTTGTATGTGGGGGTTTTCCAGGCTTTCCAAGGAGGTGATATTTGACTTTGAGGTTGAAGGGGTTTGTTGATTGGGATGAGGTTAGGTGAGCTCAAAATTCAGCTTATTTTGATTTTATGAGATGGGGTGTGCTGGCTCTTGCATTTGGTGAATTTTGATGGATTCTGGATGATGTTGATTCCGATTGCTTAAAATTTTGAGTTTTGATTTTATTTTGTAAATTGTTAAGGTTGGAGATAAAACATTCGCTTTAATATGGCTAAGTGGTCTATCACCGTGGTTATCTAATTATGATTATGTTGATTATTAGTTGTTGGGCTTATGTATTCATGGATTTAGAGGACTCTCTTATGTAAATTAAATGGTTTCTATTCTTTATTTGTCTAGTTATTGATAGTTTTAAAAAATGTGTCAATTGGAGCTTTGTGAATTCCAGAGTATTTTGATGAAAGTCTTGGTACTTTCCTGAAGGAGGAGGAGGAGAAGAAGAAGAATTTGGTAATTCGTGTTACCAGGTCTGTTAGTTAAGTTGAAAAATGGGGGAAGAGTCTTCGTGGATAAGGAGAACAAGTTTTTCCCACACCATTTATCATCGGTTGGACTCTGGAGGGTTAGCCTCAGTTCCCTTGTCAGACCGAATTTCGGGTGTCAAATCTAGACCTGGAACAGGGTCCTTCGTGCGAAATTCAGGAGCTGGTGTTATCCAGATTCAGCAACATCCAAACACAAAGAAGCCTCGGGCTGTATCGCCTCTACCAGAAACCAAACTTTCTGATACTTTTAAGGAAGCTAGGTCTGATCGGAAGAGATTCTCTACTCCACATCCAATAAGAAAGGGAGCTGAGAAGGGAGTTGTTAGCAAGTTGTTCCACAGAGATTCTCATGAAAAGAGAGCACACGAATCTAAGTCACACTCCAATGTCAACCAGCTAAGGCACTTTACTTCCATGAAATTTCATGATAAATCAAGAAGCCGGAAGGACTCATGGACAAAGATTTTTGATCATGGTGGAGGAAAGGTTACCTCTGTAGAATCAGCTGATGAATGGATGGTTGATCTTTCAGAGCTATTTCTGGGCCTTAGATTTGCTCATGGGGCACATAGTCAACTTTACCATGGGATTTATAAGGATGAACCTGTTGCTGTAAAAATCATCAGGTTACCAGATGATGATGAAGATGGAATCCTTGGGGTGCGGCTAGAGAAGCAGTTCACAAGAGAAGTAACCCTTTTGAGTCGTCTCCACCACCAAAATGTTATAAAGGTAATGACATATTTTCACTTTCGTCTTTCAGCTTTATTAGCCCGACTAATCCAAGTTTAGTAGGTGTAACAACAATATTATGTCTTCGTTTTAAAAGGCTATATACTTATTGACAATAACTTATTTACTTCAGCTGATCAGTAACATTAGAAGGATGATTAAGCCATTTATTGATTTTGTCCACATCCCCCTTTTCTATTGAAAAGTGTATGCTTATTATTGATGCTAGCAGTTCTGGGGATGAAATTCATGAGAATGGTTGAATTTACCAGATGGTCTTGCTCCAAAATTTGGTTGTGTCCTGCATCAGTAAAGAGTGCTTTCGGCCGTCAGTTGTATGCAAGTATCTGAAATATATGGTTATATTGCTGCATGCACTTCTAAATGAACTGAAAATTTGATCTATTGTACTAGCATGGGGTATATCTGACCCCCTCCAAAATTGAGTGCTCCAAGCTTTTAGATATATTGTTGCCACAATCGAGCCTCTAAGATGAACTGATGTAATTAGTTAGCATGTAGTCCTCATATGTCCATTTTATGGTTGTAATTATCGTTCTTGATAATGGGATTCAAAATTTTATCACATTAATGTCTGCTTCTCAAATCTCACTTCAGTCTTCTCTCTGTATCTTTCTATACCTCGCTGCGAATTTCCTTTTGTTGCTATTAATTATATGTAAAACTCTGTTGAATCTCTTCTTCCTTTCTAATTTCTTAAATGAGACTGTAGTTAAATTCTTAGATATCTGTAGACATAGTTTATATGGAAGAAACTATGAGCTTTTTGCTTTTACTATGCAACAGAAATAAATTTTTCCATATTTAATTAGTTTATAACAATTGAAGTCAGGATTCCCTTTTTCCGCACCAGTAAGCAAGAACTTTTCTATTTGAACTTTCCAATATTGAATGACATAGATTTCCTTGTCAAACTCTTCCAATTCTTACCCTTTAATTTCATAATGCAGTTCATAGGAGCATGCAGAAAACCACCAGTCTTCTGCATTATCACAGAATATCTCTCCGAGGGTTCTTTGAGGGCATACCTTCACAAGCTTGAGCAGAAATCTCTTCCATTACAAAAAGTAATCTCAATGGGTTTGGATATCGCTCGGGGAATGGAATTCATTCACTCTCAAGGTGTCATACATAGGGACCTCAAACCTGAGAACATACTTATTAATCAAGTTTTTCAGATGAAAATCGCAGATTTTGGAATAGGTTGTGAGGAGTCGTGTTGTGATTCTCTGGCTGATGACCCTGGAACTTATCGGTGGATGGCACCTGAGATGATTAAACGCAAGTCATATGGGAGGAAGGTTGATATTTATGGCTTTGGTCTCATTTTATGGGAAATGGTAGCTGGAACTATTCCTTATGAGGATATGACGCCCATCCAAGCCGCTTTCGCCGTGGTTAACAAGGTAATGTACATGATGCATTTATTTGTGGCCTGTGTTTATGTTTTACTTAATACATATTTACATGTTTGTTATCAGTTTTCTTCCCTTATATTCTGAGTGTTTTCTGGGGTGGAATGCAATTGTCGTTTTTTCGCCACTCTTTAATTGGATTACCTGTTGAAAATTTGAAAGTATTCTTGAATGAAAACTACAGTAGTTTCTGTGTCTTGAAATATGATCATGCATAGTTTTGATGAAGACCTCTTTTGGTAGAGGCTCAAAATTTCGTAAATTTAATTTGAGACATGATGTCTTCTATGGTCATGATATTCTTATTGGTCATTATGCAACTTATTGTGGGCGGGGAGGATGTATATAACCCAAGTCCTAAGCAACTTTATGCTTTCTCTGTCTTAGATGGGAAAATTGTTCCTCTATAATTAAACATCGACGTTCATATATTGTAACTTCAAAATCATTTATGATATTTCAGAATTTGAGACCAACTATCCCCGGGGACTGTCCCCTTGCCATGAGAGCTTTGATTGAGCAGTGTTGGTCCTTGCAACCAGATAAGAGGCCGGAGTTTTGGCAGATTGTGAAGGTCCTAGAGCAGTTTGAGTCTTCACTTGCATGTGATGGAACCCTAAGTCTGGTACAGAACCCATTGTGTCACGATCATAAGAAGGGGCTTCTTCATTTGATTCATAAGCTTGGTCCCGTGCATCATAACCCTTCATCAACGCCTAAACCTAAATTCTCATGATCTTACTTTTGTAGTTTGCCGATCACAATGTAAATTGCAACTTCTCTTTTGCTGGCTTTCCTTATTATATATACGTCTCTCTCTTGCACACGAATGTGAATTAATAGATTTTAGGCATCAATCGTGAAGGTGATTTACTAATCTTACATTACAAATATGCACAAATGATTGTGTTGATGCCTCTGCTTACAATCTTATATGTAGCAGATTCATGGGAGTGATTGTACACATCACATTGACTTTATTTGTTTCAGCTTAAAATTATGAGATTTTATATTGTGACAATGTAAATTATATTGTCAGAATCTAAAATTTCATAATTTAAAGTTAAAACAAATGGGTACATTTGTTCATTAAGTTTTAGAACATGAACCACTACAAACACTCAATATATAAGGAGATTTGACATTATTCTAGGTTTAAAATACCTGTTATTTTTCTCTTATGCTTGGATCTTTATTATGGAGTTAAATACTTAAGATATTTAAATGTTATAATCTACCCAGGTTGTCTCTACTCTTTTTTTTTTGTTTGGGGTGGGTGGGTGGTGGTGAGGCCAAAACTTAGATATATGGTTTGGTTTTGCTCAGTTGATCTTTTCAGCACAACTGAGATCTTTGAGACATGCATTTGCTCAGAATTTTTTTTAATATTAGTATCAATTTTGATATTTAATTTTCATTCTATTTTTGGAACGGATTTAAGTGTACCAATAGAATGCATTCATGTGATCTCATGATATGAAAAGGGCAAAGGTTGAGAATTTCAAATAGGGATATAAAGATTCACATATATTACATGTTCATGTCTCAAGATTTTTCTTATATTTTGTTTTTTTATAGAAAGTGCAACTAGTGATTATTGAAGAGGATGAGTAGGTGAATGGTCCCATTCCTTTACATTAATGGGGAAAAGGGGAAAGATGGTAGTGAGATGGTGCTGCATTACTATCACTTTTCATTTATTGTCCTTGCATTTTCATACATTGCATGATTGTAGCAGGTTGCATAATTTGTGCATTTCTTTTTATCTTTTGGCAACATAAGTATGCAACTTCATTTGCAGGCAGGTATGACCTTATTTATATCTTTTTGGACAAAAGGAAGGTGTGACTTTAAATATCATCATAATTATAATAATCCCCCATCCCCACCCCACCCCACCCCACCCCACCAACCCTATATAGTCACAAGGCCTGGCCTCATGATTTTCGAATTAAACCAGTAGGACCACGTAGTGATGCTCATTCGGGTGACAGTAAACACACCTACCAATTATTGGGGATACTTTGTGTGTGCGCGAGATTTTTGCAGGCAACTAAAAGCTGTAAGATGCGAGTCCTTGTGCCAATTTCATTACTCCACTCTCATTTGGCCCATTGTTTCGGTGAGCATTTTAAGAAGAGTTTTGTGGTGCCTGTATGGTTTGCATGGTGTAATTAGGTATAATATGATGACATATTCTGGGAGTATTAATCGTTGGGGTCATTTTCACAATTAATAAATGATTGTAAGCCAAAGATATTGTTAGAAGATTTATACTTTGTCACATTTCAACTTTTATTTATTTGACAACCGCCTTTACTTTGTTTGACAAAGTCTTCTTCTTGCTACCTGATATGGAATAGGCTTTGCAAATGTATGTAATATGTTAAATCAGGTCGAGGTACAAAATTTAAATAAACCTACGCTTTTAAAAATGCACAAAATTTAAATAAATTTATTGATGACATGCTTACCGCAACTAAATGAATGTTTGGAAAATGGGTAGGTACTGATTTAGGACACTAGCCTATCTTATGTTTCTTTCTTATTTATAATCAGTAACTTTTTAAATAAAATCTTAAAGAATAGCACGATAATCTTAGGAAAATAAAAAATCAAATCGGATTAGAGATTTTCTATCTTTATTGTACAAATATTTCTATTTTTCTGTCCTTTGAAAATAAAATTTATTTTGAATTGTTGATACACACAACGGTTCGAGTTAGCAGCATAAACAACCAACCAAATAAGATGAATTGCAACGTCAAAATCATGAGAATTGGAATTGTCAATTATGACATATTTGGAAATTTGAATTATACTGGTGTCGTGATCCATATAGATTTTAAGATTGGAATTTTAGATATCTGTTACTTTTTCTGAGGGAAGGAGAAAAAAGAGTAATAAAAATAAAAGTGGCAAATGATGAGAAAACCCATAGGCCCACATAGAGAGGAGAAGATCCCTCTGGTAATTTTTTTCCTTAAATTTTGCAATATAAACAAATTGGAACGGTAAACTCTGAAAAAAAAATAAAAATTGGGAAGAGAATCCTAGTTTTGAGATTGATTTGTTTCAAGAGCATTAGTGCCTGATTAGTATATTTCACTTAGGATATCAGAATGGAAAAATTCATATTTGCTCATCAAATCAATGTTTCAATAAATATACAACAAATTCTCATGTTAGATCAATTTGAGGAATTACAACTACGTAACGTAATTTACTTTATGAAAATTTAAGGTACACAACCAACCCCTCCAAAAAAATCAAAACAGCAATTAAATGTACATTGAAAAAAATAAATCGAGTACGTCGTCCTTGATAAAATGATTCACAACCAATGATATATATACAAACTCTACCTAACACGCTTTCGATGTTGCAGTTTAGATAAAGATTTATTGATTGAAAATCAAGAATCCAATTGTTTATTGTACTCCATCGATCTGCTACGGTTCTTGATTATGGACTCAGAAGCAGGCCTATTCTTTTATCTTATACAACAAAATTATCCTGCACCAACGGACCTAAACCATTCTGGAATTATACCATGTTAGTCTTATTGTATAAGGTGAAGATGATAAGAAGCCATAACTTTGAAATTTATAAATTATATAAAAGTAGCACTACAGAATAATGTGTACATGGCCTCATAGACGCAGGAGGCATGTCTTGGTCCTGCAATGTAGAAGTCTCCCTTTACCTAATTTTTTTATTTACAAAAAAAAAATAAAAATTTGTAATAAGAAAACCATAAGCATCTTAAATTTGTGAGCATTAAGTTGGAGGATTTTGTCACTTATAAAACCATGTCATTACGAAGACTCCTATTATTTTATCAGAAAATCATTATTAAGTTAATTGAACTCATTTTATGTAGCATAGTTGGTATGTATCAAGTAAAACTTCTATTCAATTATCGTAAATGTCACATGACAATCGCCTAATATCTGAAATACTACATAACTCAAAAGGACATTTAGCGGCCCGAATAAATGATATGGACTGGACTACTTAAATCACGCGTCTTTGCAAATTTAAGGGGACACGTTTCTTTTTGGGGTTAAAGAGAAAAAAGGGATGACACGTTTTCTTTTTCGTATAAAAATAAATACTCCTCGTGGATTTTGACTTTCAAGATTCTCACACGAAGTCTCACAATAAAATAACAAATTGATAGCGTACAACTTAGTGTAGAGACAACAAAAAGTTTTTAACAATTTTGTCACGTGTCTTACAAAATCTTAATATAAAAAATATAAATAAAGAAAAGAAGAAACTCGACAATTTAGTAACGAATAAAATAGTAAATAAAGCATACCTTTAAAATATATGGACCAAAAGGCCATAGAACAGGAGTAGTAAATATTTACTGCATCCTTTGTATTCGATAATATGATGTAAAAATTTAATTATAAAAAAAGGGAGGGAGCCACGATCAACAAAAGGGGAGAAAAATATAAAATCATAGCTCACTCTCTTTCTTTCTTTCTTTCTTTTTTTTTTTTTGTAAATAGTTTATATGAGTAAATGATATAGTATGACATATTACCACCATCATATTGAATAATTTTTCGCGCAGGAGACTAATGGTAAAGTTCAAAAACAAGTGAGAAATGGTATGGGATATCTTGTGATTGCAACTAGGGCTACGATTCAAATCTAGTTACTCCTTTTCTTGAGAAATGGTTCAAATTATAGCCCTAGTTCATATATATTCAAGTTGAGTTGAATCAAAAATAATTTAACTTAATAAATATTCTACTCAACTCTATTCGATTTTATTTTTAGTTGAATTCAGACACTTTTTTTATTGTTATTATCGAGTTGAACCGAATATTTAACATATTCAACTCAACTTAAATATACGAAAATAAGAATATTAAAATAAATTTGATTATTTATTATTCCACTCAACTCAACTTGATTGCCGACATATTTATAATTACTCTTCACATAGACATACTTTCGCATCCTAAAAAATATAAGAGACTGTATACATGCTCATTCACGTGTGAAAATATTATTGAATAGACAAACTCGTAAACGCCATAGTTAGTAACATGGTCCTCCTGGTCTCAAAAGGATGAGACTAGTCATTTGAGTCATTTTATATCCACCACATAATTAAAATTACGTTATCTCCCCAAAAATCACAATCGAGCTATTGAGTTTCTGTCTGTCAGAAACCTCTTTTCACACGGTTCCCACATTGATTGGTTTTTGGTGTCCACTTTATTATATATTCCCCACCTCTCCCCCTCTCTCAATTATTCTCCTTTAATCAATGGTCTTTTTTTCTTTATGTCAGATTGACATTTTTTTAATTTATATGTAATAAATTACAATAACATTTTGATTTTTATAATTATATAAATATGTATAAGTTTAAAGTCAAAAAATAATTAATTTGACCACGACAATAAGAGTGCTCATAGATCATTAGGAGCTGAGAACGTAACAATATTTATTTACCAAGATTCATTGTTAGAAGTTCGAAAAATTCAAAAGAATATGTATTAACATTAATCCGACACAAATTAAGCAGTTTAGAAACCATTGATAAATAACGTATAGATATCACTTTTAGAGAATTTTTTAGTAACATTTTTTTGTTTCTCATTTGTTGAAAACTGTGAAATTTGAAAGAAATAAACACATTCGAATATCTGGAATTCAACTTACAATATATCTGTTTGGGTATGCCTTGAAATCTATGGATTTTGATTCATAAATTATAAAATAAGGTGCTAATTTTATGGGTTTCTGGATTTTTTTACAATTGAACCAGTCCTTTTTCTTATTTTTCTTTTTTACTACACTAGATCAGTCTAGTTTACTGTATACGATGGTGCATCAATTAATGTACGTAGTATTATAATTTAAGAGTATAGTATCTATCTTAATGCTTTTGTTTTTGTTTTGTATTAATATTTGGAAGTTGTTATAGCAGATGTACACCAACTTGTACGACAAAACCCCGACAAAACCCAAGTCGATATATTTTTTGTGGTTACAAATTCAATTCAATATTAAATAGGAGGAATCAGTACTCAAAAGTCAAGTTTGAATCTGAAACTCTTTATTTTTTAATTAATGTGTTCTTCAAATTGTTAATTTATATTTGTTGGAAATAAGACTTTAACAAATACCAAACCGCAAGTAGGAGATAATTTAATAACAGAAAAAAATACAAAGATTTACCCTGGTTCACCCAAATCCGGATTACGCCCAGCCTGTCTGAATATTATTACTATTGATTCAAGTTTTTCACAAGATACAAATTATGGTGGAGTTCAAGTTTTCCACAAGATACAAATTATGGTGGAATATCTCATACTCCGCTAATCTACCTTGCAAACTCTCAATAGTTACAAAATATTCTCACCCCGTAAGAGACCCTCACAAATAACTAAATATTATAATTTAATTTCGATCTACCCATTCTCAATAGTTACAAAATATTCTCACCCCTTGTAAGAGACCCTCACAAAGAACTAAATATTATAATTTAATTTCGATCTACCCATAAACACAATAAACTATTGTATTTATAGACCCTAACATAATGTTAGAAACCCAAAAGGAATTGAAAAAAAAATAACCAAATCCAAAACTCAATTGGAAACCTATTCTGATTAGGAATAGAAATAAAACACATCCGAATAAGAAATAGATAATATTGAAGTATGATCCAACCCCAACAATATTTTCCATTAATAATTGGTATCAGGAAACGTTTGGCTTTGCTGTTCGAACTGTACCCTAAATTCTAATCGACGGACTTTGATATCCATGTCAAGTCAATCAAAATAGGTGATGAATGTTGTAATTAGGAGAATTAATGATCAAGTTTTCACTTGAATTTGGATACTTGAGTTTTCTTATTCGATATCAAGTACACATATTATGCATAGATCGCATGTTTTTAAATTCAGGTTTATTTTGGAAAAGTTTTTTCTTTTTTCCGAATTTCCAGCACTAATTACACTCCCATCTAAAAGATTTGATGAGTTCTCGTTGTCTAAGTCTTGCTTTTATTTTGCATAACATCAAGTGCTGGTGTAGTGGTATTTATATTTCTATTTGATGAGTTCTAGTAGTCCAAGTCTTGCTTTTATTCTTTCATTTTCTTATTATTAATCCAATTATTATTAAAAATAATTTTAATTAATTCAAATTCAAATTCGATTTTAAATGAGTTGCTGTTTTTATATCCGCTTACAAACTAGTTTGAATTTTAACTTACAGAATTAAAAATCATGTTTTATACGTATCATGTACGTACACAAGCATATTTCGTTCAATTCTCGCATCCTCTTCCTTTCAAAAAAATAATAAAAATAAAAAAATCATTTCAAATATCCAGTTTTAATTTACAGAGTTAAAATCATGTTTTACATGCGTCATGTACATAGCATTTATCAGAATAGTATAATATAAAATTTCAAACTTAATATGCTTCATACTTAAATAAATTTAAATTTGATATAGATTTAATATATATAGTTATGAAATTCAAATAATCTTTGAACAATTAAAAGTGAATTAATTTTAAGTTTTAAATACAATTTAATTTAAATAAATCTTTTGTGGAATATATTATAGTCGGGAATGTTTCATGTGGAATCAGATAGAGAGAAACGCCAGCTAGCGAAGCGGAAAGCCCCACCAGCTTCACAAACCATAAGCTTTTGTCAACATAAATGATGCTAAAACATTATTGTGCAGTACGCAGATGCTTTATATTCTTTTTTCAGCAAGCAAGATTTTCAGCTTCCTTTCTTTCTTGAATATAATCTGATGATATATATATATATATATAGTAATTAAAGCTCCCACCTAGCTATTTTATATATGCATGTTTGCCGGAGTTTTGAAACAATAAAATTCGATCTCCATACCAGATACTGTTATATAATTTAATTTTACTAATCTAGATAGTTAGGTTTGCCAATTATATGGAGCGCAACCCTAGTTCTTCTTCTAGAGTTGCTGACAGGAAGACTATCGAGAAAAATAGAAGAATTTATATGAAAGATCTCTGCTCCAAACTCCATTCTCTTCTTCCCAAAGATCACTCCTCTAGGGTACGGTACATGATTTTCTCTCTCTCTCTCTCTCTCTCTCTCTATATATATATATATATATATATATATATATATGTGGGTGCTGTTATACACACAAATTATATCTACACTAGAGATACATACATTTCCATAAATTTTAGTGTGTATATAAGTGGAGTTATAATTAGCTACTACTTACTTTCAGTTAGCTAGTGTTTTTAATAAGAAGATAATATTGTGCAGTATTTGAAAGCCAAAGGGTGTGGAATGCATCAATCCACTAATCTAGAGCCGGCAATACACGGTCCATGCCCATGGGTCCGCTAAAATTAAGGGTGTTGAGTTTAAGAATTGTAGCCTAAATAATATTGGAACCTTTTGCCTAATCTGTTTTCTGCTCGGTCCATTTGGAACCCGTATGTGGCCCGATCAGCCCGCTTACCTTTTATTTTTTTAAGTTTTTGTATTACTACTTCCTATATTTGTGTCTATATGTATCAATATTGACTCGTAGTTATTTGTGTATACTAATATTTATAGTTAAAATTAACAAACTAATAATAAAATTCTATTTAGTTATATAATATTACATTATTTTAATTGAAATAACATTATATACATAAATACATACCTATATATATATATTAACATACATGATATAAAGATTAATTTAACATATGTTTTGCATTTTAAGATATGAGACTGCGTTAAAAAATAAAGCCCGCCCGTTTTCCAAGTTTACAATAATCTATTATGAAGTACTCCGTATAACATACGATAATGATTTTCAAATGACTGGCTCGAACACCTAATAACCTCAGAAAAAGAAAAAAAAAATCTCAGGAATATTAATTGACAGCAAATATGCATTTAACAACATTTTCTAATTGTCTTAATGGTAAATTAACTTTAAATGCTTATTAATGAATAATTTAATTTTGAATTTGCAATTATTTAAATATACTAATTAGCAAAATTAATAATAAATATATAGCTAATAATTAATTAAATGTATATTAATTATGAAAATTTTGGATCCTAAAATAAACGCATGTGAATTTGCATCTAAAAATACTACGTATTCTCCTCTATATCTTTCCACAATTTTATCGCACAAAGAAATACTAGTAAATAATAATGGTATTCATGTTCATTTGCAGGAGGTGAAATCTCAGATGGATCAACTAGAGGAAGCTGCAAACTACATAAAGAAATTAGAAATAAAGTTGGAGAAAATGAAGGAGAAGAAACACACTTTAATGGGTAGTATTGACAAGGGAAGGTTGAGTAGTCATGAATCAAATGAAATGATTGTGAAAGCAGCAGTAAATATTGATATTCATGAAGCAACTGGTGCTTCTACTTGTCTAGAGGTGAATCTGATATGTGGTTTGGATATGAGCCCTTTTCTGTTTAATGGAATTCTCAGGATGCTTCATCAACAAGAACACCTTGACATCCTTAATGCTAGTTTTTCTGTTTGCAATACTACTACCGCATTCCACACCATTCATTCCAAGGTACATATTTTTTCATCCCGATTTAATTGTCATATTTTGATTTTTTTTTCTAGTAAAATTGACGAACTTTAAATTTAAATATCTTTTTATTATTTATTAGATAAAGATAAATAATTATTAACATAAAAAAATATATTGAATGTAGTACCAAAGTTAAGTTCTATAGTTTTTGTTATAAAAACTTTATTTATATTAGTAATATGTAAAACTCTAATGTGGATAATTTAATTAAACACGAAATAATCTAAAAACTAAATTAGATAAAAAAGAGTTTAAGAAACACTGGCATATAAGAGTTACGACATTACTCGTTGTCCTAAAGGTTTTATCACCTTTCCACGTGTGGGTTTCAACGAGTGATAAAACCTCCGAGATTAAACCCAAAAGTTAATAGCGTCTCCTCCTCTATGTGCACGTACACATGAAAACTTTGAACCACCAGCAATTATATTGCCCAAAGTTCACAAACACTCAAAGAGAAAATAATATGAAAAGTAAAACCAATTTGTAACTTGTGTTGCGTGTTAGAATGAGATGATTCACATCTTTATATAGGTGCACAAATTGTAACTTCCAATTGAATAAATCACCGCAATAAATTGTAAGTTATAAAATATAAAATCAATACATAAGTTACAAAACAGCACAATAACTACTAGGAGTTACAAAATAATATAATAAACACAAATAGGAGTTGCAAATCAAATAGGAGTTACAATACTAAATTAGGAGTTACAAAATTTAAGTTTTAAATTTTAATAGTAAAATATCAATAATTTTTAAATATAAAATATATTTGTCAAATTATGAATTTTAAAATTAATTTTGACTTTTCAAAATTAAAATATGACGAATAAAACTGAAAAGATGTAGTACTTACTTAATTAATTAGCCCTGCTAATCATTAATTTTATTTTTATTTTTTTATTAAAACTAATTATATTTTTTTCCTTAATTTGTGCATCATGACTTATATTGCTCCTCTCTCTCGCCTTTATTTCTGTCGATCAGGTTGGAGGCAGTGGTCCAAGAAGTGAAAGTGCATCACTATCCGAGAGAATCAAGAAGTTTGTGGATAGTGCTTGCTAGTTTTTTATCCATAGATTTAAAACAGGAAGTTGTTATTTTTATACCTATTATTTCTACACGTACGAAAATAACAAAACGCAGTGTGAAGTCATCAATTTCCTTCATATTTCTTAGTTATCTAAACTGGATCTAAAGTAGTTTGATGTAGATTTGTCGTGTTTGTTTCGATTTAAATTTTAAAAATTGTAAATTTTAATGGTGTAAATTATATTATCATAATTTAGAAATTTCAAAATTAAACCAAAATAAATAGGACTATCCTAGCCATCGACAAAAATACTGTGAGCAATCAGTTGTTTTATGTACAAGGATTGGAGGCCTAATGCATTCGATAATTATACACTCTTTTTTCCCTACACGTGATTTTATTTCTAAAATATTAATTCAGAAACATCAATTTTAGTCTTAAAATTTTATTGAAAAGTTATTATATTTTGTAAAGTTTATTGGAAGAATGGGGGATGCAATCCCAGCTAAAAAGCAACCATGTTCTAGATATATATGCCTTTGGTGGTGGGTTGATATCAGGCCCTAGTTCCACCCCGCCCATATGTTGGTACATGTTTTTGCAGGTTGGAACTTACGAGGCAGAATGATTGAGGCGAGCTCAAATTTTGTTGGGTTAAATTGTTAGAAATTTAAATTGACTCTCAAATTTGACTTATTTTCATATTAAATTAGGAATCATGTCTGTTAATTTTTTTAATAGAGTCTAAATTTATCACAAACCATTGAATTCAATTTACGATACAAATTACGTATCTAATAAATTGCAGAAAATATTTTGAACAAATATTTCGTATACCTGACAAACTTGTAAAAAAAAAATTTAAGAACTAAAATTTCTTAGCTCTTTGGGTATCTCATCTTATTCTTATTTCTTTCTATAGAAACTACATTGTTCTTAAGATTTTAAATTATTCAATATAAAAAAGTTAAAAACAACACATGTCAATCAATAAAGAATTTTTTAGAAATTTAAATTGAGGCTCAAATTTGACTTATTTTTATATCAAATTCATAATCATGTCCGTTAATTTTAAACAAAAATTATGTATACCTAGCAGACTTGTGTAAAAGTTTCAAGAATTAATTTTTTTTAACTCATTCGATATTTCATCTTGTTCCCATTATTTTCTGTGGTTATGTCATTCTTAATATTTTAGATTATTTAATAAAGAAAAAAAAATAAAAAATAGAATAAATAAAGATGAAAAATTAAACAAGATGGTTTGCATCTCATTTGCGGCGCATTGGAGTTCTACGATAGTTCCTATGATCGGATCACTCCAAAAAGGGAGCGTCGCCTCGAGAGATTAAAGAACAGGAACTTTTTCAAGGTAACCACCACGGATGATCCTGTTACTCGTGGGATATTGTGATTCAGAGAGTTTGCAATAAGTTATTCTTTGATAAACGTGACAGATTTCAGTTAGATTTGCTTGCAGTTCATGAAACTTCACAGGAGCCATTGCCTGAGGCCAGGGATGATATCAATCCCGCGTATTCGCTGAGCGTGGAGGCAGCATATATGGTCTTGATTAGGGATGGGAATAAGGTAAGTTTTGAGGAATCCGATCCGTTTGCCAATGAAGGTGAAGAGGTTGCTTGAGGTGGAAACTAGACAATGACATGTATTTGGTTGCGAGGATGTTAATAAATCAAGCTCATTTTTGACGTTAAACGCGCTGAACGAGTTTGATCCCAAATATTCAGGTGTAAGTTTTGGCTACTGAATTGAAGAATAATAATGCAAACAAGTTGGCAAAATGGCTAGTGCTGATATGATGAAATTGGGTTATGTTTCTCGAGTTCATCCGAGGGATCATGCATTTCAACCATGTTATATTGGCTGTGGTTGGATATAAGCCCAAGGAGTTTGCGACGCAGATAAATTTGAATACGTCCAACATGTGGGGGATTGTGAAGTCTATATAGTGAGTTTGTGCATGAAGTTGAATGAGGGCAAGTATGTGATGGTGAAGGATCCTTTAAACCCACAAGTGAGGATTGATTTATGAAGTTCCGGCTGATGCTTTTGAAAACGATTATGTGGAGGAGCCATTGCCGGAGGTGGAACAGGTGCAGCCTCCTGCTGAAATCGTCGATGGTGGGGAGGCTACTGCAACGGCTACAAATGGTGTGCAGGAGAAAGAGGCCAAGGCTGATGCTTAGAAACTCTAATTTTCACTGCCTTTTTCACATAAATGAGCCAATTTCTTTTTTCAACTGCGTCTGCTATTGATTTAGAATATTGATAGTAATAATCTAGTTCCACTTATTGTTTTAGTACAGATCGACTATTTTGTCATTTGAACTTGTGAAAGGGAGTTATCATTTATTTATTCACTTTGAAATATTATTCTCTCTAGAATGTATGGCAATTAGCCATTGCAGTTTAAGTGATGATTTCTGAAGAATTTTTGTTGATAATTTTTTTGCATTTTTTTTCTTTATTTTTAGTTTTAATTTCTTTTAAGAGATCCTCCAATGTCTCAGCCTAGAGCACTTATCCAAGACATCCTTAACTAAAACAACGTTGGTCAATCATTAAAAGAAATATAATCCCTCCATTCATTTTTAATTTGTCATAAGAATTTTCACACATATCAAACAATAATGCTAAAACTAGTATGGTGCAATTAAAATATTAATATAAAATCAGTTAATTGTCCTTTCAATATAATAAATTATTCTCCAACCGTTTCACAATAAGTGTCATTTTAAACTCTAAACTTTTTTTCTCATAATAAGTGACATTTTACATATCTCTAAAAAATTATAATTTATACTTCTTAACTTGCCCTTATTCTTGAGTGTAATTAAAATAAATAATCTCTCTCATTCTCTTTATTTGTGTCACGCTATCTTCTTTAACATAATACCTTATTTGTGTGATTTTAAAGAAGGGTAAAAATGTGAATTTATCAAAAATTTAGAATAAATTTTAGTTTCCTTAATATTTTTGTAAATATTTACGATGTCACTTATTATAAAACAGAGGGAATATAATGATTTAATATGAAAGTAATTTTAAAAACTACATCTCTCATTTCTTTTTGTTAATTTTAAACAGTTACTCTCTCCTTTCAAATTTATATGTTGTCCTAAAAATGTACACACTTATTAAGAAATAATATTAATGTTATCATTTTATAATAGACGTTGATGTAAAACTATTTATTTACTCTTTTCTATAATAATGCTATAGAGATTGAAAAATAAATTAGTGTCTTAAATGTGAAGATAATATAAAAAATTATCTTTTTAAATTTTTTTAAATATTATGTGCGATAATTATATATTGAATAAGTAAAAATGTCAAATATGACATAGAGAATCGAAGGAGTAAAATATCAAATACAACAATTAAAAATAATGGAGTAACAGTTTAGAACCTAAAAAGAGCTAAATTTGCGGAAATTCGAAATACAACTTAAATATGAGCAATGAGTCGGGCTCACAGTTTAATGAGAGTGAGACCGGTGGCAAGCAAAACCATCTCCCTCATTAAATATCTTTTGCGGAATTTGTTATGCCGCTGCTTTATCGGTCAAAATCAAAATTTGTATTGCTTTTTTTTTTTTTTTAGTATTATAGTAAAACCTTCATAAATTAATAACTTTTTTAAGATAATAATTTGTTACAGTTTCAAGTTGGATCAATTTAAAAAATAAAAAAAATTAATAAATTAATAAGATAATAATTTTTAGAAAGACTCTGTACTAAAATATGGTCTCAAGAATATTATAAATTAATAATTTCTTAAAATTACATATATATTTAAGATATTCTGAAATATAAATCAATTGTTGTTTGTTTTTTTTGAAATTCACATTTAGGTGAATTTCATCTCTTATTTTTCTCATTGCACTTAGAAATTCGGATGTCGTATTATCGTATTATAGCAAAAAATTATAAAACCTCTTTAAATTAATAAATAATTAATATATAGATAAATTAATACATCTCTAAATTAAAAATTTCTCCGGTCCCGAGAATATTAATTTATAGAGGTTTTACTGTATCTGTTTTAAAATGAAAGGTACGTTTTAATTTTTAGTGTCACATAATATTATATTAAAATTTAAAATTAATATTAGTTTAATTAATTTTACTTGATATAATTATTATATATAATAATTATAATCTTATAATTACAATAAAAGTGTTTAATCATAATATAATTTATAATTTGTATTTCAAACTTATATTATTTTAAAATTTATTATGCTCGGTTAAAAAGCCCAAGTATACATCTAGTTGGACAAAGAATATAGTTTTGTATAATATCCAAGTGTTTTACGAAAATAAGATTTCTTAATTTAAAGTAGACCAATTGAGATTCGGGAAGATACATACGTTTACCGGAAAGAGATTTATTAAGCACGCAAATCTTTTTCCAATCCTCGTGTTTTGTCTCAGTATAATTTTTTAATAAAATTATTCAATTCTGGTTAAATCGCGTAGTTGCCTTGTTTTCCTATTTTGATGAAATGGTCAAAATCCCAAAAGAGCATATACTACTCTATCCCTTTCTCAATATGTGGTATCCAATTTTTGTGCATTATCATTAAAAAAAAATTAAATTTAATGATAAGAATGATATATTTTGATAAATTTATCTGGACTTAAGAAGCTTTAAAAATATCATATACTCTATGAGAATAATTTAATAAACAGTTATAAAAAGTCTTAGATATATTTTACCCAACAGATATTATAAATAAAATAAAAAAGAATAGAAGAGTTGGATGGCAATACAGTGTTTAAGAACGGAGGGAATAATTACTAGTAATAAAGGCAACAGCAAACCATCTGCCATCCAAACAACCTCCCTCTCCCAGGCCCAGCACCCCTTGTTTTTTCTAAACCTACTTCTTCATCCAAGCAATCAAAGCTACCCCACCCCACCCCACCCCCACCTCCAGTTTTCTATTTTATTTTCACTATACATAACTGTTTTTCATTATCATTATTAGTACTCGTAGTATTCTACTATTTTTCCATTTGCAGTAAAACAGTGGGCTCTCTTTATTATCCAGCGGTCACTTTTATTTTAGGCCGTTTAATTTGGACACACACACACACACATATATATATATATATAATTGACATATTCATATTTTTGTACGGAAAAAAATAAAAATAATTTATATCTAATTAAAACATAAATATAAACACGGGTTCCTGGTCAAATCTAACTAAAAATTTAATACAAATGAAGTTAGTATAATACTCTCTCCCGTTTAAAATAACAATCGCTTTGATTTTTTATAAATAAATTTAGGTAATTTTTTTATATGTTAAATATTTTATTTAATTTTAAAAAAATAAAAAAATAAAAAAAATTTATATGAGAATTAATACAAATAAAAAATCTAATTAAAATAAAATATTTAACATATAAAAAATATATCTAAATTTACGCGTAAAAAGTCAAAACTAACTTGTGAATTGATGAGAGTATTTTGTTTACTTGGTTGAACGAGAATTTATTCTCATATGTCATAACAATACTCACCATAAATAAATAACTCCATTTACTTATCCAATTTATTATGATCGAATGAGTTGTAGATATAGACATATATATTATATATCCTCTCATCTGTTTATATCCCCACTTAATTTATTTATATGTAAACCATCTCTACTATAAAAAGAGCATATATACCTTCATATTTCTCACATACTGAACAATTTTTTGTAAAATTAGAAAACCAAAGTCTTGAGTCATAATATATATATATATATATATATATATTTGAATGGCTTCTCTAGTTCTTCTTATGACTGAGCTTTTCAAACACCCAAATGGTAGAGATTTAGATTTAGGCTACTACTACTCTATATATCAAATGCCTCCTTCTTCTTGTGGTGCCACGACCTCCGCCGGTGCTCCTTGCTTCGTCGAGAAAAGGGATTCCATACGGCCGGAAACAACTCCGGCCGGTCATCACTGCGGCGGCGGAGAAGACGATTCCGCTGAAGATCTATGTGATTTGAAGGTTTCTGTTGACATTGTCTGGCCTTAATTAGACAAGTGTATTTTTGTGTGTTCTTTTACATACTAGACGAGATTAATTAAATAGTTTGTTGTTTGAGTGGAGCTAAATCATTTCCTGAATTTCTTGTTATTATGAAGTTTAAGATCCTTAATTCTCAGTTCAACAACACCCTTTTAATTCTTTTTAGTTAAATTTACCTGTAATATGTTCCTACCGAGGGATCCACGTACTCTTAACAGTTTTTTATTTATTTTTCAACGACAGTATGTTATTATTCGGAGTACCAATACTTAAAACTTAGATTTTTAATTAAGTGAACTAAAACTGTTTATGCTTTAGTCGACTCATGTTGTTATCTATTGATTATATTAAAAGTTAGGGTCTCTTAATAATTATTTTTTGGTCAACAAAAAAAAAGACAAATCATACGAATGATGGTATTAAACCATCTAATTTGAATTCTAACTCCCCTCCCACTTTAATATGGTATATGCTTTTCTTTATTGATTAATTAAAATTTTAAAATTTTATCTAACTTTTATTCCATTTAGTATAATTTATAACTAAAATATACATACATATGCGTACCTTATACTTATGTGTTTGATTAAACTAATTAGAAAAATATTATGGACACTAATAATTTGCATAAACAAATATATATAAATATATTATCGACCACTAAAATTTTAATTGTGGACTCAAAAAAGTTCACTAATCTCCTATAAAATTTAATCATATTAATTTATATAAATTTATTTGTGTAAAAATTTATTTATATATAAATTTGTATAAATTTATTTGCGTACAAATTATTATTTTGATTACAACGAAACTACCGTTAATACGAAGTATTTACTATCCATTCAAGTTCAGAGAGAGACATTCCGACAGTTTTAATTAACGTCCATTTATTTCGTCCATTATGATCCAACCTGGCATGCCATGTATATTTGGGAAGAAAATAGCAAGATGGTACTTTTTTTAGTTTGCGATTGTTTTATTAAGTTATTGAATTTAAATAGATTTATTAAATTTGAATTTATTAATTAGTTTAGTATTTATATTTAATTCTGAATATAAATTTAATTATTTATTTAATATTTTTATCTTAAAATATTTAAATTAATCTATTTTATATTTTATTTGATCTTAATCCATCATATGGTCTAAACGATACTATATCTGAGTACGTTCAAATTTTTTATTTGTTAAGATGTATTAAGAGGTAAACAAACACAAACTTATAGTGGTTTAGGATCTAGTCAAAGAAAATTTCGAGTTACAGGTGCAAATGGTTCGTCAAGAGAAATTTGTTCGAAAAAGAATGGTTCAAGTCCAAAATATTTTTATCCCGAGAAAAATAATTTAATTATATTAATAAATTATATATTAACTATATTAACCTTATGAATGGATCTACATTATTTTTTAGAAGAACAATAAGTATTACAATAGTATTTAAAAATTATTAAATAGACCTAATATAAATAATATATAAGTAATTTTAGTACCTTTTTTCTCAAAAAGTTTACAAATTTTACTTGACTCGTCCTGTTTAGGACAGAGAGAGTATCTTAATAAATTTTGTTTTGAGATGCTTGTGATATTATAAAATTCAAAAATAATTGTCTTTTCAAATAATTTATTGAATTTGCACTACCTTCCATTTGATTATAATAATCTACATCTTCTTCATCACAAACTGTAGTTTCCCTCAGCCTTTACGTTATTAAATATGAGTTTGCATCGAAGCGAGCTAAATCTTACTAACACATCCTATCTCCCTCGGTTTTAAAATGCACGACGTTAAACTTTTTATATAATTATAATTTTTATATCATATTAATTTTCATTTAAAATATTTTTAACTTTTAATTTTTATTTTTTAAAAAATAAAATATTTAACATATATTAAACTTTATCTAAAAATATGTACAAAAAATCAAATGTCATGGTGAACTAATTTATTTATCTTTTAATATTCCTATTTCTTAGGTTTTGGGATCGAATCTCTCACTGTATGATTCTATAAGAAATGCTTAGGCTTATGGTCTTGGATTGAGCTATCTGGCCCAACTTTGAAGCTTTTATGCCCCAACCTCAAAATGACCTTCATGTACATTATGTTGATTCCTAGCCCAATAACATGGTTTGGAATTCAAAAACTCTTTTCAATAAATATACTTATATAGGTCGTGTTATACATTGATGGATGCTTAAGATAATTATACTATCTTTTTCTATATAAGAAAAAAATTATTGTTACTGACTTGGTAACGAGAAACAATTTTTTTTCATAATTTCATAGGTCACTGATGATTGAAAAATTGTGTATTTACATATCAACTGATATGGAATTTATACTCCTATTCTGGGTTATGTATATTTGTCATAAACGTAAATTTTTATTTTATTTTTCTTGGTAAAGGACTAAATAAAGAATTTAAACTTTACGAGCAATTTTTTGAGCTCTGTTAGAGTCTGCACAAGTTCAGCCGTATTTGATGCTTCGCGAACCTTTCACTGGGCGAGTTATGTAATTTTATGCAAAATATCTCGATTTAATTTTTGGAGTACTAAATAATACCCCATCTAGATGTATGTGTATATGCGAATGGAACTAATAGCTTTAAATGATTTAATGAAAAATCACGACGACGGTGAAGGACTAGCTTTTCATATTTTTGCAAGTAGATCACACATTTTTTTAAATGCATTTTAAAATATGATTTATTCCAAGAAATAGTTATATTTGTTAACCATTTTTGTTACTATGCTAAAACTTCTAAAAATTGGTCATCGTAATATTATTTTCTTTATGAACAAAATTTATTATTTGTATGCATAAATTTCAAATTAATAGGCAATTTTAATATTTGCAAAATATATAATCATATTTCAATTTGCAAAAGAGAGTTATAGTATTACATATTTATATTTATACTACACACACACATATATATATATTAGAGGTTCATACAAATCTAAACTACGTCTAAGATCTTCAAAAACTTATGATAAGAGTATCAATCCTGTTATCATTATGATTATTTTTTAATAGAGTGGTAAAATAAAATTAATCAGTTGCTCAAGATCAAATCCAGATCTGAGCTTGTTTGACTTATACTTATTAGTTGAACAAAATTTTCGCTAATAAATTTCGATCAACTAAACATTGAAGCCCACAGAAAGTGTAAACTATCATAATCGCGATGCCAGCTGATCGTCGACTTTTAAGCCAAACCAAAATTATTCCAGCTAGTGACTGAAAAAACGGATCTACGTAGAACACCTTGTTTTTAAATTCTTTTGTCTATATCTTATATTGATAGATTTAATTCTTAAGTATTTTCTACTCTTTTAAGGTTCTCAGTTCATAATTCTCACCTGCCGCCTATTATTAATTGGGATTACATTATGTTTTTTATGATGAATTCAACTAATTTCAAGTTTTAAATAGTACTCAAATTTATATTATACTATGAAGATAATTAAAAAATACATATCCTTGAGACTAATTAAGTTTTAAATTTTAAATTAACTAATTAAATTTAAGTTTAGAAGAAACAAATAAGTTGCATCAATCTAGAGTTATCCTATCTCGACGTATATATACACATGCAGACACAATTTGTGTAAAAAAACATCAAAATAAAAGTACTTAAAGGCAATATAAAGGGGGTAATATATTATCCCCGCTCGCTCTTGAATAATTAATAAGATGATATTCTATTCCTTTTACAAAAATATCAACATTTAGACTTTTGACGACTATTAATTTTACATTTTTAACCAATAATATGTACAAATAATAAATTTTTCTTATGAAATTTGTTATGAATATTATGTTGAGACTCATAAGTTTGTAATTGAAATTTTTTTAATTTATAGCAAAAATAACAAACAAAAAAAAATTAAATATAACCTTTTTTGAAACAATTTTTTTCTCTAAACATAACTCTCTCTTTGGAATGTAGGGAGTAATAGTTTAAATATATGTTAATAATAATTCTAAGGTGGTACGTAGCGTGGGTTGACTGTCTGGGTTGTATTGGGTATATATATATAAGTTCGAGTATCGTTCTCAATATTAATAAAAATAAATACAAATTCAAAAACATAAGCAATATCTGTCCCAAGTTACAACATACATACATATATATATATATATACACACACACATATGAGCCGATACTTGCATAACTATCTACCCGAGTCACCGATATCTCCTCTATAACATTTATGTCATGGATTCGTGCACATGGTTATCGCAACGTCCAAGGACAAACATATATGATCGTCTTTCAATGTCATTAACTTATATAAGAGAACCTAGAAAAGTCTTCATCATCCAGACCTAACGATTTTCCTTTTTTGAATGAAGATTATTTAAAATATATATATATATATATATATATATAGAATAAACTTTGTCAACCTATCAGTTGCTTTTGCTACACTTACTATATTATTATTATGCATTTTACTTCTTTTGATACTATATACGTACATATGCTTCACTGAATATCAACATTAAATATTACACAATTTGCCAATTAAGATACTAATAATCATATTAGTACTGAACTCTTGAAAAATCTTAAAAAGATATCTATATTGATCAAGTTGGTATTACCAACTCTATCGATCAAACGAGTGGAAGATGATCAGATTCAAGTCCCTATAAATAAATGTATGTATTCTCTCCTTAATATATTCTCAGCGAGCAGTCACCGCGAAACTTGCTTGTCTCTCTCTAAAAGGCTCAAGAAATTAATTAGACATGGACTTTGTCCGTCTAAAACTCGCCGGCCGCCACTTGCATGTGGCAGTCGTCCTCTTGTTAAGTTGTTTCAATGTCGTCATTGCTCAGGACACCACAAGCGAGTCAGCTTCCCAAACCTCAGCTCGAGTCCCTTATCACCACATGGACACCCAATATCACCACCACCATGGTCACCGCCCCCATCCCCACCACCCTACCCAACCAACTGCAGCTCATCCTCCATCCATGTATAAGTCACCACCTTGCCCACCGTTTGAGGCCACACCTCCCTCCCTAATTATATCTCACGAGGGCCCAATGTACGAGGGCCCATCTCTCTCGCCTGTCTATGAGAACTCATCTCCGTTCCCCTTGTATGAGCGTCCATCTCCCTCCCCTATCTATATCTACGAGGGCCCATCTTCGTTCCCTACGTATGGGGGCCCATCTCGGTCCCCCTCCCCTATCCTCCGTTGTCGTGGAGCTATGGGGCCCCATCAATGTCCCCGAACTATGTTCCGAGTAGTATACGACCCAGGAAGCCTGTAGCCGTGCAAGGTATGGTGTATTGTAAGTCATGCAAGTTTGCTGGTATTGACACTCTTTTTGAAGCTTCTCCACTCGCTGGTACGTAAAACTACCTACTTTCATTCCCTTCCCTTGTGGCATTTGCTCATTCATGCACATACATTCTTTGTATATGATTCTAGATACCATATTTCATTACACTTGTTCACATCCCAATGTGCTTGCCCATTTGTGGGTCAACATGATATAATTTCCTTTTAAAAGATTTAAGAGGTCAAGGTTTCAGATTTTGATTTGATATACAAAAGTAACAAAGATAGTAATAATATGTGCGTGCCGAGTATGTGCCTTTTTAAATGATAACTTCTGATGTAATATGGGGCTTTTTAAACGTTGACCTCTGATGTAATAATACATTGTATATAACACCATTTATTAATATTGCAAACCTAATCGCATTCTAAACTCTACTTTTTAGTGACGACTCTTTTTTAAGAAAATTGGATTACTAAAATAAAAACATATATTGTTGTTAATGTTACTTAGGTGCTGTGGTGAGGCTGCAATGCGACAACAAAAAGTACCCATTAATGACAGAAACAAAGACAGACGAGAGGGGCTACTTCTACATTACCGCCCCGAAGACGATCACCACCTACCGGTCAGCCCATAAGTGCAAGGTGTTCATTGTCTCGTCGCCATCAGCCACCTGCATTAAGCCCAGTAACCTGCGATATGGGCTCAAGGGTGCCATCTTGAAACCGCCAGCTTACGGTCGGTCTCCCTCTGGGCACCAAGTTGTTCAATGTTGGGCCTTTTGCTTTTGAACCCTCTGTTCGCTGTTAGTTTCTAAGATTTTCAATATTGCGTCAGAAAAAAAAAAAAACGAGATAATTCTGGCCGTTCTACTGTGAAGTGCAATTCGCGAAAGTATATTCCCAACAAATGTGTGTAAAATTTTTAAAAGTGTATTATCTACAAATGTATTTCCATAGATATAATAACTTATAAATAGTAACTTACAAATAGTAATATAAATAATAATTTAGAAATAGTAACTTATTAAATATAAAATACACTTAGATGGAAGAATTGAAAAACATGAACAGAATTTTATACTTACAAGTGTACCGGTCTAGAAGTTGCCAAAAAAAAATTATAGTGTGAGATTAAAGTGAATTTTACGTATTTTGTGTTACCAGTTGTTAGGTCTAAGGGTTATATAATCATGGAAAGATCCATTGGGTGTTGTGGTATTAGATTTGGAATTTCTACAGTCTTGTACCAAAACGTAAAATAAAATAAAATAGGACTTTGACTAACTTAATTGATGGTGAAAATAAAGCATTTCGGGTATTATTACTACACATGGTCGAGACTATAATCAAGTGGGGAAAAAGTAGTTTGAGATTTTAATTCTGTAGTCATGTATGCGAACATAAATTATCCTCTGAATAACTAAAATAATAGTCTAACGTGGTACAAAACTCAAACTTTTTGTAACAAATAACAAAAAGTAGTATAACTAATATGTTCTATAGCGATATTCAAATAATTCTAGTAGCAGAGAGAGCCTAATTAAAGCGAATACTGCTCACTTTGTCCAACATTATTTACACTATTACTATATATTTTTGTGTATGCGGTAAGAATTTTAAACACCGTAATATATTGTTGTAACGGGAATGAATTCAAAGCATCACCGACGTATGAGATAAAGTCGTTGAACCTTTCATCAGTGGAGCCAATGCTCAAATCCGACAAAATCAACTTTAAACATAAATCTTCACCAGATGTTAATTTTATTTTCTCATAGTATTTTATAATTGATTATAAAAGAAAATGTATAAAAAAATCATTTCGAAGATGAGAAAAAATAATGTAATCATAGTCAACGAGGCTATGGAGCGAGAAAACAGGAAGTTTAATCCACAAGCTAAGTAACAGTGTTTAATTCAAATAGATTTCCTCGAGCTTAATTAATTCAATACAAAGGGCAAGAAGTTAATGGGATGGGAGTAAAATTAAGCCCCAAATCCTTAGATTCTCTAACACTACTGCTAACACATTGTGGCATCCTCTCATTAATAATTCTTAAAGCTTAGCTTGTTAGCAAGAGGTACGAAGGCACGAAGCAATAGACATTATTGAGTTATGAATTCTATTCCCAAAATATTTCATTTGTTATTCCTAAATACTTTTTCTATTGATAGTTGGCATTGTTATTTATAGTAAAACTAAAGAGAAATTGTTCTAATTCTAAAATTCGATATACATTTTAAGTCAAATTATGAAGTATTAAACTTTAATTAAATTCAAAATTAATTCATTTTAGTTGATTAATTTATGACCAAAAAATAAAATAAAATTGATCGCAACATAATTTATATATAAACTTTCCATATATAGCATTAATCATGGCAAAAGAAACACATGATACTATTGAAGATAATGAAACTAACAAATGATAACACTTGATAGTGCATGACTAATTCTTGTTTAAGAGCAAATGTAGGCATCATTAGTGATTAAAAATTGCCAAAATTTTAAATTCGAAACCCCCTTCCTTGCACAACTTATTCAATGTAGTATTTTTATTTGCGGCAACATCTTTAAAGCCCAAAATTGTAGCTGCGATCAAGGGCTTATTATATTAATGAGTGAAGTCAAAACGAAGTTATTATTCCATGCACTTAAAAATACTACTACTACACTGTTGTTAACGGGATCTACGCACAAGTGAGTAGTAGCAGCAGCAGCAGCAGCAGCAGTAGTAGTTTAGAAGGAAGATATCAATGGATGACTTTTGTTGCTCGTCACGTGAACTATTATTACCTTGTCTCTAATTATAGCAATTCCCATGATTTCAGCTCCATTGACTACTACTAGTCCTACTATTTTAATTGATTTTCTTCGATACGTTCAAGAAATTAAGTTTTTGTTTTTTTACGTTCCATTTCCTATTAGAGTAGGAGGATTATGTTATGATACGGTGATTAAGAAATGAGAATTAAAGAGTATTTTTGTGTAAGTGTATAACTACTCTATCTCTTGTTTGTAGAACCGAGGAAAGAAAGTGGAAACAAAACCTAAACTTTGGCTGTCCAATAGATTCTCATGTTTTAGTACTTTTAATTATCAAAATAAATGAAGAAAATAAAAAAGACGAGATAGATGGCCACTATATATTTTGTCAAACCGATTAGACATGAGATTAAATCGGGATTTTAGATGTTTAAGAATTTCTTTAACAACTGATCAGAAAAGTAGAGTTCTTATTACTCCCATACTCAAATTATTTGTTTATTTTCCACCTTAAACTTAGGGGTCTAATGTGGTACTTAGTTACTTACACGTCTAATTGATCAATTAATTTCAAAGATGGAATTCACAATATAAACAATAATCTAAGAAATATGTGTGGCTTAATATATACTACGTATGTTAATTATGTTTGAGTTTTGTCAAGACATGCTAGTAAATCTACTGTAATTAATTAAATTATGTTCTACTTTACAAGTTCTTTCAAATAATGACAGAAATGAGTGGCATAAATATGAAAAATTTTCTTTTTCTTTTTCTTTTGGATAAACATTGTGATTGAATTCAAGTTAAGTAAAGCTGAACCACGATATACATGCTGGTTTTGAGATTTTTCTTACGAATTTTGTGGAATTTGATTTTTGAGATTCAAATTGTTGAAAATGTGTTTGTTGTATACGTGAGCAATTTTATAGCAGAAAAAGGAAAGCCAGAAAAGTTGGACAAAATCCTTGCAAGCTGTGCAGGATACCCTGTTTTACATGCCCCTCTGCCTCTGAAGCAGTGCGCCACTTGTATTATACCATTATCACATACACATGCATACATATCTCGAAACCCACGTATATGTATTACAATAAATAATTATATTTCAAATGATTTATATTCAATGATATTATATAAATTTATAAATGCTATATTATATTTAAAAAGAATTACTATGTAGAAACATAAGGTTTCAATATCGAAGTTCGGAATACAAGCCGTTTGCGAATGGAATTCTACATTCCTCCTTCCCCAGTTTCTACCTAATACTCCTGTTATTACTCTCTCTTTGTGTATATAATATTACATAACGCACAGATACAACAAAATACTACAAAAACAATACAAAAGCAATGATATAATCAACCTTACACAAATAACGCCTACTTACATATCTACCATACGTACCCTACACCGACGCCACTTTTGTGTTTTCAATCATTATCATTATCCACATAGTTCCCTCTAAATAAAATACACGCAATAAAAGTTGCAAAAAATTATGGTACTGATTTTTTAAAACAATTTCCGTTAGTCGAAAATAGTTCTAATACTTTCTTATGTAATTTATGTTAATATGTTGCTATATGATTTCTTTATGTTATTATTACTGGTATAATTTTATTTAATAAATAATAATATAGCACATAGTTAAAACGAAAGATTGAAAAATACCACAATTATACAAAAATTATTTTAACAATAGAACAGCGACTCAAAATTCTCACAAAAAGTTACTCGTTCACTCTTTTAAAATATAAAACTGTAATCATATTCTAGTAGTCCTAGTGGAGTTTCTTGTTATGGATATTCAAACGACCCCTTGATCAACCCGGTGCTCATTAGGTTTACGCGAGAATTGATTTTTAGTTGGAAATTGTACTTCTTTCTATCTATTTTTTTTTTAAAAAAATTAAGAAATGTCATTATCATGTTTGGTTGATATAGATGAATTTATATTTTTTAAAAATTCATTTTCTACATTATATTTAATTAAATTATATATTTCTCATTTAATATACTTCAGTTTATTATTATGTCTTTTACCATTACTGATTTTATGAGATAGTTTTGCCATTTTTTAAATAAATGATACAAGAAATGTGACTTATTAAGGGAGATGTATAATTAAATTCTCATGTTGTGTAAAAACTTTTACTTCCTAAGAAAATTTTAGTGTCATTTTTATTTTTTAAAAATTAACCGAACAATTTTATAAATTATTACTTACTAAAAAAATTAAAATTCAAGTAGACGTCAACCAAACGAGGACCAAATATTATCAAATACAAAGCTTAGATACGTTCAAAAGTTGAATGGCTTTTACGAAGTTTTTTACATTTTGTATCACAAATTGTTTCTTTAATTTAACTCGGCCACAATATACAATCCTCGTTTAAAAGACTCGACTTCAATTTGCTTTATTTTACATTCGGAAGCGACAATGCATAGCTCGGTTTCAATCTGATCAATTATGATGTACGATGTTACACTATATGCAATGATCGATTACTATTCATTTACAGTTGTATTCATCACACACTATTGAATACCTTGAAATTTTTGTGTTTTCAATACTTTTTATTGTTTTTATATAATTACTATATATTATGATACCCAACTTTACAAACATCAAAACTAATTTCGAAACCTAGCACAAATTTGTTTCACATTTTTCCGCAACATTTAAAAATATGCATTACTGCTATAAGGTTAAACTACTTTTTTCAAATATTTTGAATTATCAAATGTTTCTATAATTCATAGGGTCGGGAGAGGGGTATACACGCAAGCATTTGCATATTAATTATATTTTCCTCCCCAGGTTACCATCTCTATTCTCTACCGTTTCAAACCCCTATAAATTTGTCTATTCTCTCGTTTGAGTAGTCACTGCAACACTTGTCTCCTACTCTCTCTCCTCTCCCCCTATACTTTCTCTCTCTAGAAAGACGAGAAATATGGATTTTCTCACTCTAAAATCCCTTGGTGTCTTACATCTCGCAGTAATCTTGTTAGGTTGTTTCAATGTCCTCGCTTATGAGACAAGCAGCATAGCTCAGCCACCAGCCCACCCCCCAGCCGAAGCCCCCCACCACCACAAGGGCGGCCATC